>CM062817.1:1601870297-1602372797 GCA_031772625.1 Pinus tabuliformis
GGTTTTGTCCCCTCAACGGGTCTCACCCCCCGCACGACCCTTTCATTTGGCTACTCCGTTCCGGGAAAACTCAGCATTTCTGGATTTGTCATGAAAAGTTACACATGCTCACCCATTGCCAAGAGATTTTATGAAGTTTTGGGCCTCCTGAAAGTCAAAAAACAAGAAAAAAATGACTTTCTGCCACATTTTTGACACACAGAAAGCAGTCTTGGGAGATTGCAATTTTGGAGGGGCAAATGACAACCAAATTCAGAAATTTTAGTTGGGTTGGAAAGTAGACTCACAGACCTTTCCAACAAGCCTACTATTGCCTCATTTGGACACCTGAAAGTGCCCCAAAAGTACTCTCAAAGGCGCGCGACCCGTCAGGATTTGGCGCGCGACCCGTCAGGCAAATTGCTCAGGATTTCAGCCTACAGCTCAGCAAAACGCAGTTTTGACTGTGTTTGACTTTTTGGAGTTGATTTTTATCCTTCTTGTTGTAAATGATGTAAATTTATGACACTTTTACACTTATGTATCTCTTCTGGAAGATTCATTCATGAGATAGGTGAAAATTAAATGAATGAATTGGTTTCCTAGTTTATAGAGGCAAGTTGTTTTGACTGCCTAGTTTTCAGTGCTTAGTTTAGAATTGGTTGAAACAGCTCCTAGGATAGTGAGCTCGACCCCTAGAGGCAGGGAAATATGTTAGATGATCTATATTATGTACTCTCTTGCTCATTTTCATGGTTTGACTCTTGAGGGAGAAGCTCTTATTGTATTATTCACTGTATCTCTGCAATTTTTGGCAAAGGAAGACCAGGGTTTTGCAGTCCTTTTTGGGATTCTTGTGGTCACATTTATTGATGGTGTGTTTCTCTTTGTACTTGTAAGTGTGTTATGTGAACCATTTCCTTACTTTTCCTTCTGCAAATTAGGCAAATGAAGTGTTAAATTAGAATTCATGATTGTCATGCTCTGCTTTTAAGTTTGCTTAATATCAATGTTTTCAACTGTTTAAGGGGAATTCAAGGTTATTGCTTGCTCTCCTTAACTCCTCACCAGTCATTCTCATCCATCCATCTCTATCAAAGGCATCAATACTGTTTCCTACCTCGCCCCAAAGAACTCCCTGCGAAAACTGTGTCCAATCCCCGCACCCGAAATTGCCATTCCCCAATTTTCCACCAAAACTTTAAAAATCCCAAATTTAAACCTCTTGATCAGTTTACTAGCCCAAAATCAGTGTTTTCCTATTGGTCATCTCGCCCATTGAAGATCTTTACTGAGATAGACCGGAGAGAGCCCTCTCCTGCCCCGTAGGGCTAGCTACGAGGCTAAGTGGTTTGATGTTGCCTTAAAGTTTACCTTTCTCAGCCTGAGGTGAAATTTCAAGCGCTAACATATTGGCGACCGTACTGGGGAGAACAAATTGCTTGTTGATTGATGTGTTGGTTTCATAAGTCTTAGACGGAGCCTGAAGTTATGCCAGGTAGCCTTCGAAACGCTTTTGCTTTGCATAAGCGGAAGTAGATAAACGCTGCTTCAGTCAATCTCCGTGAGCTTGCGAATACAACACTTCATTTGCATTTTACCCCAGTACATGTATCAAGTTCAGATCTGATTGTTGATGGTGGACAACGATCAGACACTGACAAGGCTGAAATCATTCACCTGGCGACTCTTTTCACTGAAGAATCCAGCAACCTGTGCTTCATGGTGACTTCACTGCAGAGAGATCAATAGCTTTGAGTTTTTCAAGATGGACCGAATCATAAGAAGATATGCTCCCTTGAGTCGAGATCACATCCCTGGTTTTCCAAATAAAATTCCAAAGGTAGATTGGTCAAGGAATTTGCCTACATTTAATGATGATGGTAAGAAGGATGCTGCTTTACATCTAGTTAGATTTCACATGCATATTCGCAAGTTGAAGGTTGATTTTCCTGAAGATTGCTTGATGAAGATATTCTTGGCCACTCTGGAAGGTAAAGCCCAATCATGGTATGAAAGTTTGTCGCCTGCTTGTATTTATTGTTTAAAGGATTTTCATGCTATGTTCATTGAATGATATAAGGACTCTTATCCATCATTAAATTTAGTTCAAGACTGTTGCAAGCATGCTTATAGTTTTATTGAAAGCCTTGAGACATATTATGAAGATGATAATTTTATGGACGTTGAGATTATGGAGGCTCTGTATGAGAATCCATTTCAGCAGCACACAAAAAACTTAGAGGATACCCATCAAGATGATCAGGAAATTTTGCAGCAGAATCAAGATCAGCAGGCTCAAGATTTCCATATGGTTGAAAATGAGGAAAGAGCAAATGTTGTTTCATATCTGTCCATAGAAGAAGACAACATGCAGGTAATGCAGGAAAGTAATGTTCCAATCTCAGAAAGTGATGATGATAAATCAGATCGGGAGATAAATTGTGATGAGGCAAAACATGTTGTTTCGGATCTCATAAAAGAAAGTTGTATTGTCCCGGCTGCCTCAAATGAAGAAAATGGAGTAGCATACCTAAATGCTCTCATTTCACCAACACTAGATCTTCATGAGGAGGTAGTTCATTACCTCTGTGAAAAACAAGACAAGATCTTCGTTCAAGTAAGTGAAAAGGTTTCTCTGGATGAATTTATGATAGTAGATAGAAATGTTAGTGTTGGGTTTCACGAAACATCTGAAATTTCTTTTCTCATGATTGATGAATGTAATGAGAATCTAGCTATCATATCATATGAGGATGACTTATCATATATTCAAACTACAAAATATCAGACCATTCAGGATTCCATTTCAGATTCTTCCTCATATGTCTCATGTTTTGAAATGTTATTTCAAGAGGAGATCTGCTCATCTACTTGTTCAGAATTTTTTGAGGACCAGGAACATACTCTTTCCGAAGCACATGATGAAGGCAGATCAAAATTTGAAGCAAAAGAAACCTTGTTCTTTCAGCAGGAAGTGGCAGTGGCAAATCTTCATGTTTTTCACGATCCTCTAGCAAGTTTGTTGCAACCAGCAGTGATAGTGTTTATTGCAGTGTTCAGTGATGAAGGAGAATATGGTCAACTATGTTTTTGGATGCCCAGTGATAGGTTTGTACTGTTGACCAGAAGTTCTGATAGGAAGAATCAGTCAAGAAGGCATCTGCTTGATTGGTTGCATTGGCATTTCGATATAGTTTGATGGTATATTGTCTTGTAAGAAACAAGGTGGTTGTCATCATGATTTAAAATCTTGATGGACTGCTGCCACTCAATAAGCTTTGTAAGATCTTGTTTTAGTTAAGTCAGTCATGAGTCATTTGTGAGTCAGTTTTCAGTCATGTAGGTTTCATAATTGAGTCAGTTTGAATCAAGTTTCAGTCAATAAATGAGTCAAAGTCTTGTATTGTTTGTCAAATAATGACTCCATTGCCCAATGGTTGAAAGCACTGGTCTGCTCTCCCAGAGGTCTGCGGTTCTTGGCACCTCCAAGGAGCTACCATCCCCATTGGAGCCAATGTTAGAGTCGGTCTAGTAGCCCTCCATCAGCGATCAAAGCTCTTTGCATTTGCATAAGTAGGTGTCTCATCAGTGTCTTGCATTCCATTAGGCATGCCATAACCCTGATGGAGGAGCTGGTGTCTTTATTCCCCTCTTGGCACTGCTGGATCAAGTTGTTTTAGTCATTAAGCTTTTTCAAGGTTATTTGTCTTGTCTTGAGGTCAAAATTTCTAGGTCTAGGGTTTAGGTCAAATTTATCTTCAAGGTCATGTCTCTAAAAGTCAATAAATGCCCAGCAGGCCAGAGGGATGATTATCAAAGTGTTTCTTTAAAAGATTTCATCTTGTACAATTAATTTTTACCTTGGATTTAAGAACCCTGTTTTTAAAGCCAAGGTCATTTCTCAAAATTTTGTAAAAATTGTAAAACTTCAAAAATTCTTTGAAAGGCAACACGCAACCCTGGCTCCCTTGCCAAGACCCCTCAGAAGCTATCCCTGCAAAAATTATCAAGGAAAAACATCAAATCAATCAATTTCAGGACAAAAGGAAACCAAAAAGACAACAACATTCAAAGTTTAAAAAGTGTCATGGAAAAACATTAGAAAGTGGGTTGTGACATGAAATTTATTCAAAGCCAGGCTATAAAGGCTCTATTTCCCTCCATCAAGCTCCATTGTGCATCCAAGTGATAGAGAAATCAGTTGCAAGAGCGTTTGAGTGAATTCGGTGAGTTTGGGAGGCGCGCGACCCGTCGAGACTGGCGCGCGACCCGTTGAAGGCGCGCGACCCGTCAGGGCACCTCCAGCAGTGTAAAAATTACACAGGCGCGACCCGTTGAGGGCGCGCGACCCGTTGGGCAGTGCGCGCGACCCATCAGGGTTTCCTCCACAGAAAATTACCAGCAAGCTGCCAAGCGACCACAAATTGTTCAAGCTTGTCCGGTAGGCCTTCAATCATATAAATTATGGTTTGCTAAAGCTTGAGAAGATCATGATAATATTTTAAAAGCCTTCATTTGCAAGTAAAGACTCCATGTGCTTTTGCTTGAAAATATCAAAGTTGCTAGGGTTTGTTTTGCTGTTTTAAGGTATTCCTTTTCATTCCTATTGTTCCTACATTTTCCCACCTCCCATTTCTTACTCCCTTATCACTGTTATTTAATTTCCCTACCAAAAATATTAAGAAATCAAAAATCAAACCCTAAACCCTACCTCTTGCAAATGAAATTGTATGATGATGTTGATGTCATGATTCCTCTCTTTAACCCCTGTTTCATATATTTTTCCCAATTTTCCTTCCAAGTCTCCCTTCCCTAACATTTCCCTTGTGCTACTTGTCCCCTTGAAACAACATTTCAAAACAGTTAGAACAACAGATTTCAAAGCAGAAGCAGCAGTACATTTCAACCACTTTGCCCCTGAAACCATGTAAGAAACCGAAACCGACTATGAGAAAAGTGATGACCGTGAGTCAACACCAGAAGTTGAGCCTGCTCCGGAACATGAAAAACCACTATTGAGCCTGAATGCACGTATGCAAGGCAAAAATGAAGGTGCTCCAAAGGCGGTTGGCCAAAGCACAAAAAAACGAAGAAAAAGGTCCGACCCCCTCCACATCTTGGCCGAGGCTTCCTTGAAGGAGCATGGCACTAAATAGCTCAGCCCCAGCACAAATTCCAAGAAATTTTGAGCATTTTGGGTCATTTTGGTTTTTTCAGGCAAAAAACAGGTTTTGTCCCCTCAACGGGTCTCA
This sequence comes from Pinus tabuliformis, assembly GCA_031772625.1. Classification (NCBI taxonomy): domain Eukaryota; kingdom Viridiplantae; phylum Streptophyta; class Pinopsida; order Pinales; family Pinaceae; genus Pinus; species Pinus tabuliformis. The sequence goes on from CM062817.1 coordinate 1,601,875,532, forward strand.
CCCCCCGCGCGACCCTTTCATTTGGCTACTCCGTTCCGGGAAAAATCACCATTTCTGGATTTGTCATGAAAATTTACACATGCTCACCCATTTCCAAGAGATTTTATGAAGTTTTGGGCCTCCTGAAAGTAAAAAAAAAAAAGCAAAAAATGACTTTCTGCCACATTTTTGATGCACAGAAAGCAGTCTTGGGAGATTGCAATTTTGGAGGGGCAAATGACAACCAAATTCAGAAATTCCAGTTGGGTTGGAAAGTAGACTCATAGACCTTTCCAACAAGCCTACTCTTTCCTCCTTTGGACACCTGAAAGTGCCCCAAAAGTTCTCTCAAAAGAGCGCGACCCGTCAGGCAAATTGCTTAGGATTTCAGCCTACAGCTCAGCAAAACGCAGTTTTGACTGTGTTTGACTCTTTGGAGTTGATTTTTATCCTTCTTGTTGTAAATGATGTAAAATTATGACACTTTTACACTTATGTATCTCTTCTGGAAGATTCATTCATGAGATAGGTGAAAATTAAATGAATGAATTGGTTTCCTAGTTTATAGAGGCAAGTTGTTTTGACTGCCTAGTTTTCAGTGCTTAGTTTAGAATTGGTTGAAACAACTCCTAGGATAGTGAGCTCGACCCCTAGAGGCAGGGAAAGATGTTAGATGATCTATATTATGTACTCTCTTGCTCATTTTCATGGTTGGACTCTTGAGGGAGAAGCTCTTATTGTATTATTCATTGTATCTCTGCAATTTTTGGCAAAGGAAGACCAGGGTTTTGCAGTCCTTTTTGGGATTCTTGTGGTCACATGTATTGATGGTGTGTTTCTCTTTGTACTTGTAAGTGTGTTATGTGAACCATTTCCTTACTTTTCCTTCTGCAAATTAGGCAAATGAAGTGTTAAAGTAGAATTCATGACTGTCATGCTCTGCTTTTAAGTTTGCTTAATATCAATGTTTTTAACTGTTTAAGGGGAATTCAAGGTTATTGCTTGCTCTCCTTAACTCCTCACCAGTCATTCTCATCCATCCATCTCTATCAAAGGAATCAATACTGTTTCCTACCTCGCTCCAAAGAACTCCCTGCGAAAACTGTGTCCAATCCCCGCACCCGAAATTGCCATTCCCCAATTTTCCACCAAAACTTTAAAAATCCCAAATTTAAACCTCTTGATCAGTTTACTAGCCTAAAATCAGTTTTTTCCTATTGGTCATCTCGCCCATTGAAGATATTTACTGAGATAGACCGGAGAGAGCCCTCTCCTGCCCCGTAGGGCTAGCTACGAGGCTAAGTGATTTGATGTTTCCTTGAAGTTTACCTTTCTCAGCCTGAGGTGAAATTTCAAGCGCTAACAGTACCCATGTTGAATTCTTTCAATGGACCCTACTACATGAAAAATGTGAAATAAATAAAAAAAACTTGATTTCAATCACATTTTTTCATATATTTCACATTTTTCGTGTAGTAGTGCATTGAAAGTATGCAACATGGGTACTCCTTGGATGCAAAAAGAAATTCTACATCCAATGAGTGCTCCCACTTGAAATTTGAGTAAAATCATAGGTAGATAAGTTGAAAATACGAGTTGAGAAAAGTTTTTTAATTTATTTTTTCATCTTTCTTCCTTTCTACTCCAAAAATGGTGAATCATCCCCCATGATTGACATCATCATATTGAATCCTATTGGTCCTTATGAAGTTGATTTTTGTTGTACATTTTTGTTTATAGGCCCATTTTTTACCTCAAAATTTCTCTAATGGTGATGCCATGTTGACAAGCCATACAATGTACATAAGCTACTGTTAACAAATGTGAATCTCAAATGTCAATCACCGCAGAAATAATGATCCACTAATAGGAGAATTCTATCGATAATTCACTAATCCAATGTTACATCAATAAAGTCATGTGAGACATAAGGAGTTTAGAGAACAAAGTGAGCAACACTGCAATACCATAGTCCACATAAGTATATATGAAAACTTCAAGAATTGAGCCTTGGATGAAAATTTTGTGCCTCAGAGTAATATCATGCCAACATACTGAGAACACTGATCCATGCATAGTGATGCCACTTAGTAAGCACAAATGTGGGTTACTGATGCAAGCTATAGGTAATATACGAACCACAAAATATAAAGAGCTATTATGCAACAAGGAATGGGTTTCTTTTTCGTCACATAAATCATTGTATATGCCTAGAATTCCGATTCAATCTTCAACAAGGAAGTCATATAAATCTAAGAACCTTCATAGATGCATTAGAATATGAATATTTTCCAATGGATTTATGTTCAACCTCCTACTTCAAACCTTTTCCCTGATATCATGTTGATAATTTTGGAGGCCTGCATATTAAATTAGATTTCTCTTTCTTTAATAATTGCTTGTGAGATTTGTTGGCTTATTATTAATTAATTTATGTTCTTCTTCATATAAAAATTATCAAATGTAAAAACATGAAGATAAAAATACATAAGAAACACAAGATATAGACTCCTATTTAGGGAAAAACCCCTATAAGGGGAAAACCCATAAAATTTCTCTTCTTATAGAATAAGATCAAAGTGAGATGTCAGAGATCCATGAACAAACTTCTAAATGCCAAGTCAAACTATCATTTCGCACAACAAATTGATCAACATCAAGAGACCCCCAACAACTATCCAACAAAAGATATGATAAGGCATAACTTCCAGAAACCCTTCTTCAACTTCAGACTTTGGCCCTTTCTCTACGAAATTTTAGAACTAATTAATAAAAGTTTGTGTGTCCAAATGAGCCCAAATCATACTCTATTTATATTTCTATGGGGATGCGAATAGACATGTCTTCTAGGTCAGGGTCGATTTGAAAAGTAGGGCCAACTTGGCATCTAGAGGGGTTTTTTGCCCAAATTACATATTAATTTTTTTTCCTTTTCTTTACAAATGGTTTGTTGTCATTGCTACAACAGTTTCCAAAATTTTAGCCTATGCTCAATTTGAGAGCCCTTGGTCTTGTACATTGTCGTTGCAAACATTGAAACCCATTCCATTTTTTTTCTTGAGTTTTTGTCCCCTTTGCAAGATAGGAAAAATGTCATCTTTTTGCATATTAGCTGTTGATGAGCCCCAAAAATGGGTAACTTATTGGGCTCATTTTGCCTACTTTTCTTCATCAATCCACCATTTTTCATAGATTATGCATGTTTTTTCAGTATGTTTATGCTATTTGAACGAATGAGGGTGGTCACTTTACCAAGGAGGCTAATACATGGTTATTTCAGGTTTTTTGGACAAATTTTGGAACAAGGCCAAGAAATTATGAGCCAGGTGACAGCCAAGCGTGAAGGAACAAGGGCGAGGATTCATAGGAAGGGTGTCTCTTGCATTAAATGGCCCTTCCTCGAAATCTCCACCCTTAACTCGGAGCTCAGCAGGCCACCAAAACGAATCCTAAAGGCATCTGAGCAGCTTTGTGAAGAGTGACTGTTTACTGGCAGTTTGAACAGTTGAGCCCCTTGAGTTAAGGAGGGCTGCTAGGAACCTCATAGTGCATAAATAGGAAGGCTTCAGCCTTCATAGTTTACTTTTGGAATTGTTGGGTTTTTCACTATAGTGCTATCATTGTCTCAACTCATTTTTGTAGTTACTGCTGTATAACTTTCTTGTGACATGATTATTTTTTAGTAATGAAGAGCAGCTTTACTTGGAATCAGTTCTGAGTTTTTCTTAGGAGCCTATAGCTCTTGGGGTTGGGTCCAACCCAAGTGCCAAGGCTTCCTTTATGTACTGTTATTGGATTTTTATGTCTTTGCAAAATAATTTCTGTTAAGTAGAATAAAATATTGCTGGTTACCTAGGTCATTGTTGATGATTAGAAAGGATTTTTATGTTCAGATTGAGTTGATAGGTTAATAACAGGGAAGATCTTCAGAAAAATGCCATCAAGCACCTCTGATCTCTCCTCTCCCTCAGTGGGATCATGAGCTGGGACAAAGGTGACCTTGCTGCCAACAAAAACATTGTCTTTGTCTCACCATGCAATCATTAGTGTTAGATTCTCATTTGCAGAAGTTGATACCAGTTGTGGTTAAGAATTTAGATTCATGATTTCTTAGTTTGCATAACTATTTCACGTGATTTCATTGCAAATAAACTTCTGTTCATTTCCTTTGCTGTTACTTAGGCCATATTAGAGTAAAGTAGCTAGGTCATTGGTTTTCCAAGTCATTGTTTGTTCAATTTGAGAAGTAACTTGCAGAGCACCTATAACACCTCTCCATCTACCCGTACTCCATCAATCCCATCTGCTCCATCCCATAACTTTGATTCTTGCCTCACATTTGCTACGTTCCCTCACTTTGACCTAGTGTGCAACATTGCTCCACTCCTCCTTGAAAAAATCCAAGCATCCTCATCTCTCCTCAGCTCCATCCACCAAGTCCTGTACCTCCTCACACCCTTATCCTACCCCCATACTCACTTCTCCACCTTTCTCTCTCCATCCACCCTCCAAAATCCCATTTCTGAACATCCTGTAGAAAATACAAAATATTCTGTAGAACCCCTGCAGACTTCCTGTAGAAGCTCACGGAAGCGGTTTCTTGATAGCCAAACTCGGTGAAACTCTCTGGAAAGGTGCTAGGGACCCCTTAGGCCCTCTTCTAACCTTCCCAATCTCTTGCAAGAATTTTCTCTCGCCAATCCACCTCTGCACAGTCAAAAACCAGTTAAAGCACATGCGTGACAATTCTGACACTTTACTCAAAAATACAAAAAGAAGTTTTTTTTTCCAAATTTTACTGTAGAAGTAGCTTAGACACATGCATTTCACCTTCTTAGAAGTCAATGGAATATCCTTCAGTAGCTTTCATCCTCTTTCCCGCATCAGTAGGATTAGCTGGTAAAATTACGGTTTGCTACGGTTTGTGTTTCCTTTTAGCTTTTCAGTCTCTTTCTGCAAATAGATTAGCCTCCTTTGAGTTAGCTTCCATCCATCAATTAGAAAGCTTCTTCTCAGAGCTCATAGAAGTTAGCTTAAGCTCCTAGCAGACTTGTGCCAGCTGATCAAGTGACAGCTGTGGTAAGAGCTATTACTTGTCCATACAACACCATTGCTTCCAAGTTTGTTACGAACTATCGGGTTGATAAGAGTAGAGATGGGAGTCCCAGGAGTTGCAGCATTATTGCTGCAATATTGGAGCCCACCAGTTGTCACATCATGTATATAAGCTTGTTCTAGTGGTTTCAATAGGTCACCTTTGTATAAATGAGTTGTTTTAACCATGTAAACATCGGTCATACTCATTTTCAAATTTTTAAGCATTGCCGCACAAGTGTTGTCACGGTCGTTGCAAAGTGTATCTTAAGTGCCGCAATTGTCTTAAAGCTATCGCATGTAGGTAAATGTATTTTCATGTGCCTTGGATGATCTATGTTGTTGTGTCGTCAAGTATTCAAGTGTGTGATCACAGTAAAATTCTTATCACTATTGACATCAGTCTCATCGATCCAACACTTAGCCATTTTCTGAAAAGCTTCCTGAGCAAGAAACCTAGATTCACCAGGCCTCCTTACTGCACATTACACAATCTCAATGCTTTAGTTGTGACCTTGCCTCCTGGAAATATGTAATGCAAAATTCCTTCCTCCCAAGACTGCTGCACTGCACAATTTCAGTGCTCAAACCAAGACCTTGGCTCCCAAAATTGCACAATTCCTTCTCCCATCCTAGCCTTAATTGCACATTGCGCAGTCTCTAACCTCAAGCTCATCCTTGAGATCTTGAACTATGCAACTGTGTAATGTCCCAACATCCTTTGTCTTCCGAAACTTCACAATGTGCTCACCTAGTGCTCATCCACTTAGCCTATCACACTGATCTCCAGAATTACGCAGTTTTCTCCCTTAGCCCAGCCTGAACTGCGCACTACATAGTCTTAAGGTTCAATGCTCGCCTTGATTTCTTGAACTGTGCAACAAACGTAGTAACTAAGCCCCTTTCTAAGATTTCCATTTGGTTCTGTCTCAATTAATAAATAAATATGCATAATCTTAGACTAGGGGGTTTTTGGACTGATGTCGTCTAGTCATGAGTGAATTGCAGAAAGAGGTACCTTATCATGCCATGTCAAGATGATACAAAAGAATATGAAGGAGTGCAACATGATGAAATGCATTCTTGTATCTGAGTATGCAAGCTTAGCAATCTAGAGAAAGAAAAGGGACACTAGTTTGCAATCACCATTCAAGACTTGAGATCATTGAATATCCCTTATCAACAAGACATGTGAAGGTGAAACAAAAAGTATTCTCAGGAAGACCCACAAAACACAGTAGCAACAATGGGTTGACATTGCCACATCATCAAGAAACCTATGTCAGTAGTATCATGTCATGTCATGAGTTGTCACATGCCACACCATTGTGGTTAATGATGTAAATTATGTTTAGAAAATGTGTTGTAAAGAGGAAGTCCAATGGACATGTACGGGATATGAAGATTCATGTAAAGTTTAAAATTGATAGGAAGTGAAACAATCATGAGGGTAGATGAAGATTCATAAGGAAGTTGAAGCATCACTTCCTCATTGTTATATATACACCCTCATTGTAAGAGCAAAATAAATTTCACCTTGGCTCCTCCCACAAGGCATTAGAGAGACAAAATAGTTCTTTTGAGGAGCAAGGAGTGGCTCCAATGCTCCACTATTGGATCTAGTGATTTTCATTATAGGCATGTGTCTTGGAACTTTTACTTAATAAAAAAATCCTTTATGACTGACACGTTCTTCATGCATGGATTATGAACATTTGTAATACTATTTTGTGGATGTTTTTATTTCATGTTTGTTTTTATATGTGCTAAAGTAGTTGAACTATTTCGGTTATTTTAGTACTTATATTATTGAGAATGTGCTTTAATTGTTTCTATTGTTTTCCCATCCTTGTGGACTATTCTGCAATATGTTAGACAAATCTTACCTATTGATTGGTTGTAATGACCGTCAAATATTTTGTGGACTATTCCACTGGATGTTAGACGGATCCCTCTTCTTTGTGTGTGCCTCTTCTTGGGTGGTACTATTAACTCTCTCTTAGAGGCTCACTTTACTGTCTCCCTCCACAATAGAAGAATTTTGACACACCTACAACCAAACACTTACCAGGCACACATTCTTGCTTTCTGAAGGCACCACATGTTCCTCTCCTATTGATAGTTAGAGCCAAGGAAAATCTATAAGAATACATGGCAACTAGGTCGATATTCTAGATGGGGCTCGTACTCAAAATGGTGTGAGGTCTAATTGGGACTTCACATCAGGGATACCCCTTGGTTGATGGATTTCCAGCACCGTCAACAATGGTGCTAGAAGGAGGGCCAGATGCCAAGTTGGGCCATTTGCATATGTTTTGAATCTCTTATCGTAAATAGATCATCCTCAAATCATACTCTTGGGGTGTTCTTATAACCTGTCCCTTGGTGAACTTTCAATCCCCGGTGAATCTCTTTGTGACTTGTCTCAATTCAAGTTTAATGGTGAGGGCGATACATACGTTATCGAGCATGCATCTCTTTTTATTAAGTTTTTCGAATACTATGAAATTGATTGTGATGATGTGAGTTGTACTGTTTTTTGCCTCACCCTTCAAGGTTGTGTTAGCAGATCGTGTCACACTCTAGTACTTGCTTCCATTCATTCTCTTAATCATCTCATCAAGGAGCTTCATTTATCATTTGATAGGTATGATTAGAAAGATGTTTTTAAAATAATCAATCACTTAATAATGAAGCCTAATAAATCAGTTGAGGATTTTTCTGATCGATTCCTTCACCTTTCTTATGACATTTCTAAATAAGATATGGATCGAGATTTCTTAAAATAAGAGTTTGGGCACTTGGTTCTTATCTCTTTACATGGTGAACCTGAACCTCTTGATTTTCATACTTCCCCAACTTTTATGAATCATGAGACACCTCTAATTCTAGAGGAGGAATTTACTCCTCCTTTTGTTCTTTGTCCTCCTTCTTTTCGAGTTCCGATGAGGGTGCCTCTGTGCGATGGTAATAAAGTTGGAAAATATAAAAATCAAATTCCTAATCCATATTCTCATTCTTCTTTCATTTCTCATGACTCAGATTCAATGGAGGAAATCCTAGAATGGTTCATGAAGCCTGTTATCCATAGTAACCATTAAAAATAAATTTTAGTTTCATTAGTTATTTTAGATAAGTTTTTCCCACCACTAATATTTTCATCTATCTACTACTTTTATGAAAGAGATTGTTGTGATTTACATTTGAATATTAAGAATGAAGGACATGTCTAATCTATTTGTTTTGGAAAAATTCCCATATTCCCATATTCTTATCCCATTTCATCCTATGTTCCAACTCTAGTCGTAACCCATTTCTAACTGTAACCACATTCCAACTCTATCTGTAAACCATTTCTAAACTCTACCCACATTTCCACATTTCCCTTTGAAATACTTCAAAACACCATAAATATGTCGTAACCTTTTTTAAAAGGTTGGCATCCGTAGTTTATATCACAATCGACTTTTTCCCTTATGCAAAACCATATCCACCATATATCTCATCTGCCTACGACTGCGATATCGAAAAACATAATGTTTTTCTTCCGTCGATATCGCACTTACTCCTCACCAATTGTGATATCACATAACCCTCTCCCCACTAATTGCGATATCATAGTTCTTCGTCGATATTGCATATCGCTTAACCCTCCGCCGATATCGCATATCACTTAACCCTCTGCTGATATCGCATATCACAATATCCTTCGCCGATTGTGATATCGCAAGTCTTTCATCCACCTTACCAATTGCGATATATGTTCCACTGCCGATTGCGATATCGCAATCGGCGATCGCATAGTCAATGTCCCTGTTCTCTGAAAGACCTCTCTGACTTGCGATTGTGATGTGCGAGAACCCTCTCTCGATGCGATATTTTATGTGACGCATTCTATAAAATGTCATATCCAAACCGTCAGAGAATTATCATAAATCAATGTTAAGGGAACCTCATCCTGTGCTACGATTACGTTGTAAAAAATGTCTGGATCAACAACCCAAGTTAAATTAGTTGCCCAGATCAACGACTCAGATCAACACGTTGATTCTGCTTCCGCTTTGTGAGACAGGGAGAGTATTTCTCAGTGCTTATTCAACAACATGGTTGTTAAATGGAACACATAGAAAAGAGGTAGCAAGATACAGAAGACAATGAAACAAAGAGACGACAAGACACATAGACAATGAGGCACTTTCAGCACATTTCAATAGCAAAAAACACAAGAAGGATTCAAAGGGCCAAATGTATGAATTTCCACAAACACATTGCCATGCGTTAAATTATTGTAACAGTCCATATGACTCTTATTTGTATTCAAACTCTGTTATAACAACAACTCCTATGAAGGATAGAAGTTTTATTAATGAGATAAGATTAGATCTCATAGTCGTCGATTGAATCTAGTCCAGGTGGCAGATTATGTAATGGGATCTCTTCCCTATAAATACGTAGATTTTTGACTCTATACAAGGAGGTGGGGATGATGTGAGAAACACTATTGTATTGTCTTCAATTAATAGAAATATCAGTTCCAACATCTTCTGTTTTAACCTGAGATTCATTCCGATTTCAGTCCTATTCTATCATGCTCCTTTGCTATTAGTTTTCGTAGTTTATTGATTGCTTGTAAATTTTTCAAACATCTCCAACTTCCTTCAATTTCTTGTGATTACTGTGAATACCCTTATCCACCTTAGTAAACCAAAGATGCCTCAACTTCCATAAAATAATGTTGTTTGTTCTTGTTTTTCTTTAATTGACTCCATGCCCAATGGTTGTTGTTCTCACACTCTTTCACCTAACAAATCACATAGAAAACCAGAGTTAGCCATCCACATTATTAAAATATTGTTGGCTTATTTGGCCTTAACCCAGGTTCGGAAGAGTGATTAGCCAAACAAATCCCGCAGCTACTGGCCCTTTCAGCAACAGCCAGCGGAGCACAAACTGAGGTCTCACTCGAAGTAGAAGGGGAGGGTGCTGGAACTAGGTTTCCGCACCCTTGGGATGTCTTGATGTGGTCTGGAAGGGTCGTGAATCGTTCTATGGCCTCATGCCACTTTCTACTTATTATCGGGCTTCCGCTTAGATCCGCATGCGTGTACTTTCTTATTAATGAAATTATTACAGATCTGATCTTCTGGTTACATTCTTTAAGCAAACATTTAACAATAAACCCAGTGTGCACGATTATAAAAAGATATAAACTTATATAACACAAACTCATATAACAGATGCATGAACTAGAATACAATAGATCTGCGATATTTCAGAAACAATTTATCTTTATTAATGTCTTTGTTTTAGTAAAATCTTCTTTCTGCCCTGCGCAAACAGTTGCAGGGGTCCGCGCACACAACTGCAGAATCTATCAGTCCTCTGTGCACGCAACTGCAGACTCTATCAGGCCTCCGTGCACACAGCTGTAGAGCCTCTATCTACCCACTAACACCCTTGACTCGAAATTACAGACGTAGAACTCTGATTACTTTTACCAACCCATAATACATCAAATCTTGTCTAGAAAAAAACTACTTTCTACCCTTAGAGCCTCGCTCTATTTATACATTACCATGGTCTGCGGACCATGGGTAGGCCGATATACTTCTTATTATTCTATTTATTTTTGGGCGGACAACCCCTTGACTCGACCTATTACATTTCATGCTTCGCACATTTCAGAGATTTACAATATTATTACCCTAACTTCTAGGCTTTAAGCCCCAAAACCATTATGCGGGGCCTCTGCTACCCAACAAGCCCCCAACACAATCATCATGACTCGTCCCGATTCACTCGTCGATGTGGCGATACGCACTGCCTAGGCTTCACGGTCCACCATCCCTGTGAGTGACGCACTTCGTTCTGCTGCTCCCTCTTTGTCTCATGCAACTCTTCTTCTAACTCCTGCTCCATTGCCTCCACACATTCACACAGCTGATGATGCTCATTCTGCTCTACTCAGTTAACACAGAGCACCCCTCATAGGATTTTATCTCAAGGTGGGGAGTCGCATACAAGAATTCTTCGTGCCAATGCAACAAGTTCCCAATTTCTGGTCTCCTATACACATTGTCTACTGCAGCTTGTGTTGCAGTTTTGCAAGACAATTGTTGCTATCCGCGAGATCCAAATCTTCAAGGTGCATTAGAGATGAACTGTTAACTACACTTGCATCATTTGTCTCCGTATTTACAATCTTTCCCTTATCTTTTATGGTTCACCGACCAACCTATGGTTTAGGCAGTGACATTCGGACTAGTTCTTCTTCGTGTCTAAGAATTTCTGGCACATCCCCTACCGTTAGTGTTGAACGCTAAACAATGCCCATGACCATCGACACCATACTAACCAAAAATTTCTGCATCTCCATTGGCCATATCACAATCCTTGGGCTTAATCCTTGAGCGTAAATAATGAGTAGCTCCATATTGGTGGGAGGGAACAATAGCATACTTTCCTCAAAATCGCAGATCGTTCGGCGGATGCCCCCCAATGATTTATAAGCGTTTCGAAATTCAAATTCATCGGTTCCCTCCTTTTCTGGTGCCATAACGTTAAGCCTATGGCAGATCGTTCCAGATCTGGCTTGTACCATGTCTCTTAATTGCCCGCTGCCCGCTCCCTTTTGCCATAACTCAGACATCTTGTCATGAATAGTGTCAGCAACAGTCACCTTTCTGCTTGTCCACACAGTAGCGCAACCCCTTTCCCGCACCTGTGATCCTGGTGACATACCAATTCTACGCGCCCCCTGATTGTCGCGCAGCTTCTCCATAGATTATTTTAACATCCCACACTCTCTTTCAACTACCTAGAGTGGTGAGACGGTCCTTCAGTCGGTTATTCATGCGGTCGGCCCAACCGTGTAGAGCTTTAGGCGACTTCCATTTACTCTTCCTGGGAAAAGTTCTCCATTCAGCTTGGCAAGCTAGACCGTGCCCCCATCTGTGACTTCTTGGACTACATAGGGTCCCAACCAATACATTCAAAGTTTTCCAAGGAATTTCTCGAACTTCCTATCGTAGAGTAATAATAGATCATTTTTTTTGAACGTGCACATCTTGATATGGCAATCGTGTCGAGGTTTTTCCCGCTGCTTCTGTACCTACTGATGGAATCCTGCCATAAACCATTCCTCCTCAACTTCTTCTAGTTGCATGATCCTTTCCTCCAAAGCCACACAGTCCGCCATGCCTGTCATCACTGCTATTCGAAAACTGGGTACGATGTATTCCATTGGCATGACAACTTCCTTTCCATAGACTAATCGGAATGACGTCTGGCTCATCAAATTCTTGCACGTTGTTCGATATGCCCATAGCACTGTAGGTATGCGCAAATCCAAATCATTCTGCTGCACATTACATACCTTTGCCAACATAGTCTCCAAGATTTTGTTAAATGCTTCAGCGGTCCCATTTGCCTGCGGATGGTACGGTGTGCTTAGTTGATGATATATCTAGAACTCCTTAGTGAGGGTGCTGATAGTCTCATTCAGGAAGTGCGTTACGCGGTCGCTCATTAGAATTTTTGGACATCCAAACCATGTTAACACATTCTTGAACAAGAATTTCACAGCTGTAGTGGACGTGCAATCCTTAACGGGTTGTGCTTCTGCCCATTGGGTCAAGTACTTTGTCGCAGTGATGATATAGCGTGCCCTTGTCTTTCTTGGAGGTGTGGTAGGCCCCACAAAGTTGATTGCCCATTTCTCGAACGGTTGCAATTCCATCTGTGGCTTGAGTGGCATCTCATCCCTTCGCGATGGTTTCCCCGTTCGTTGACATATATCACAAGCCCGACAGTGTGCTTTTGAGTCTTGATGTAGGGTTGGCCACCAGAGTCCTGCACGAAGAATATTTTGTGTTGTGGCACGTCCTGCATAATGTCCTCCTGCAACTCCCCCATGTGCTTTGGTAAGGATCTGTCCTCTCTCAAATTCCTGTACATATCTGGGTAAGATTTCATCGTTGCCCATTTTGTAAAGGTGCCTTGCAATAACAATAAAGTCTGTTGCGTTTATCACCAATTCTTTCTTCTGCTGAACTAACTACCCCTATGGCACAGTTCTTATGGTTAAGAAGTGGATTATATCCTCAAAATGGCCATCCGTGACATGCACTGCATAGAGCTGTGCATCAGGTAGTCCCTCCTCTAGGTTTGTGGGTTCTGCACCATTCTCAATTCGGGACAGGTGATCTGGGCTTGCGTTTAAACACCTTGGCTTTATGATGACTTAAAAATCATATTCCTAAAACAATAACAACCACCTACAAATGCGCCCCCCCAACATAGGCTTATTCACTAGGTATTTCAACGCAGAGTGATTAGTATACATCTTAAAGTGTCCTCCGAGTAGATAATGGCAGTGTTTCTAGAGCGCGTATACCATCGCCAATCCCTCACACTCAATAGTGGAGTATATCTTTTCAGCTTTAGACAATCGTTGACTTGTGAACGCGATCGGGTGATCAATTCCTTCCTCTCCTTCCTGTGTGAGTATCGTGCCCAATGCGATACACGACGCGTCAACATGCACGTGAAATTCGGTGTCCCATTTTGGAAAGACCAATATCGGAGATGATGCCATCTTTTCCTTGAGCGTTTCCAAACTTTTGTTACATTCCTCATTCCAGCAATAAGTAGTGTCCTTTTGCAACAATTTTTCCATCGGTGTCGTGATCTGCGCGTAGCTCTTGATGAACTTTCGATAGTAACCAGTGTGTCCCAATGTGGCGCGCAGCTACTTGACACTTCGTGGTGCTTGTAGATTGAGTATGACAACAATATTTGTCGGGTCTACCATCAGGCCTTCCTTGTAGACCACATGGTCGATCAAGTTCCCGAAGGGGACGAGGAAAGTAGACTTCTTTATATTTCGCACAATCTGGTGCCGCCGGAAAGTATCCAACATTAACAGTAAGCTCACGGTATGTTTTTTAACTAGCCCAAATATGGTCCAATCATCAAGATATACCTCTAAGAACTTATGTATAAATTCCTTGAATGCAAATACCACAACGCGCGAGAATATCACTGATGCATTCTTTAGTCCAAAGGGCATCACCGTATACTAGAAACAACCCCATTCGGTAGAAAAAGTTATTTTACTCCTATCCTTCGGTACAATCTTGATCTGGTGGTACCTCGAGAAACCATCCATAAAGGAGTAGGCTTCCTATCCCCCAACATTTTCCAGTACTTCGATTGTAAATGGCATTGGGAATGGATCATTAACACATGCATCGTTGAGCTTCCTGAGATCCATGCTGATTCAAATTTCTCCCTTCTGTTTTTTCTCTTGTACAACCATAGGACTTACCTTGTCAGATTCCTCCACTGGTTCAATTATGCCAGCTGCAAGCATTTTATCCAATTCTTCGTGGACCTTTGCTTTATATTTTGGATTCAACTGATAGGGCCGCTGCTTGACTGGATTCGCATCCAACTTTAGAGTTATCTTCATCATGCCTATGTCGCCGAGGATTCCTTTTAACTCCGTGATTTTGGTCTGGAATAAATCTTGATATTCGCGAAGTAACTCGACAACCTTATCCACCGTTGCATCATCCCAATAGTCCCAAGAATTTCATACTTCGACTCTTCCTCCATACCAATGTTCACTTGTTTCATTTTCAGCGGCGTGGTGATGTCAGGTTCCTCAATCGCTGGTCTACGCACCTCGTGACTCCCCTCTGTTTCTGGAATATTGATGTTTCTAGGATCCTCGTCATCATCTTCGAACTATATGTTGTAACATTCTAGGCCCTGGCTCAACTGGTGCGACCAGTTTGGCTGCATTATTTCTTTTGGTTCTAATGGTACTTTGAAAATGGTGGCCTCTACTACTTGCAACGCATTGTCAACAGTGTCCATCCATTGATCCTCAAATAAGAATGTTAATAAAAACCCTTCATGCAAGATATCCCATTCGCTTGTACCATGTCAGAGATCTGTTTTAGTGTACCAGTTCCTTGGGATGACATCTAGGGTATGATAAAATAAGTGTACCCACTCCGGTTGAGGCTCTTCTCTATAGGCCTGGGTTCATCTAGTGAGATGCATGCATGAGTCATCATGCCCGTCATACTTTTAAATTATTCGTAGTTCTGGCTTCCCAAACCTTATCTGCATCATACACCTACAGTCGTGCCAGTCTTCAAAGGTTCCTTAATGTGTTCCCCACCCATGCGCAGGCGTCGCGCACAATACCCATTTTAACGTATCGAATTGTTGGTGCGCTGGTACCGCGCTTTCAAACTTGGTCAGGAATTCATTTATCGCTGTCAACCCATCATACATTGACAGTTCATGATCCTGATCTCTTACTCAACACAACAACCTAGTCATCATATTGCAGTTTAACGTGGTTACTTCGTTTAGCTGATTATGCCACCGCTCATCTTCCTCATCTGAATCTGTAGTGCATGACTCTGCACGCTCCCACGATATTCTTCCTTGTGCATTTGGATTGACCCAATCTTGATTTCGTGCAGTAATATTGTAGATACAATCCAGTTCATCATCACTTCCTTCATCACGCACGGGTTCAGTGTAACATGGTCCTTTAGCCAGGTCTAGTGGAATGACTACGCGGAGTGACTTCTTCTCAAATATCATTTTTTGCTTCTTTAAGTTAATGAACCAACTCATATCGGTGGCCCAGTCTATCCCTAACAACGTAGGGTAAGGGCTACTTTCATCCACGATTTATATCACCTCAAAGTCTAGTTGTGTGCTCGCGCCTTCTATATCTACTGTGATTCCTTGCAGTCTCCCCATGGTCAGGATCTTTTGTTGGTTTTCCATCCACAATTGAATAGGAGACCATTGTAGTGTGGGCTTGCCCATGCGCTCCCAAGTCTATTAAGGTAGAACATTTGCATTCGATCCTAAGTCCAGAATGATCTAATCCATCTCATAATCACCAATCTGCGTCGTTAACCGCATTTCTCGTCCAGTACGCGAAACATGTTTCCCCAATTTCTGGACCACGCGAGGTTCACTTGACCTTGCGCACCTAGTTATAAGCTCTTGTAATCCCTTAACCACCATATTGTCATGAAACAATTTCATGTAGGTCTCTAAAAATGTAGTTAACATCGAGGGATCCCTTTCCGGCTCGGGTTGATCCTTACTACCTAGGGTAGAGACCTCCGCGAAGCTATTCCTATCTTCCAGACATGTCTCCTTGCGAACTCCTGCGTCTTCCTTGGTTAGTTTCCACTTATCCTCCCCTGTGGTCGTGCCACTTCTGAGAATCATGTTGACGTTGGGGTCTTCCTCTCGCAGTTCAGACCTCATCATTTGGACGTTCTGCGTCACCATAGGTTGTGCTGCCCTCTTCTCATGGATTTGCGTTATCATGTGGGGCAATCTATCATTTCATGATCGAACTGCTCGTAGTAGGGGCATGATATTCTGGTAAGGTTGGTACAATCTCGTGCGTAGTGCCCTGGTCCTCTGTAGTTATAACAGATTAGCTACTTGTGACCCCTTCCTAGCCCCATTCCTCCTCATCCTCGTCCCCGCCCATGGAACCCATTGCGCGCTATCACTGCAGCTGGATCCTGACTTGATGCCTCTGTCTGCATCCTATAGGCCAGTGTTTGATCCATTAATAATTCATAACTACAATAGTCTCATTTATCGTGGCCCACCGATCTGCAAAAATTGCAAAATAGCTGTCGGGGGGTTTGGGTAAACTTTTGAAGTAGGTGATAGTTGTTTGTGTTGTGCTTTCCTCCCCCCTGACAAATTGCGCACCAGAGTGAGGGCGTCGTGCTTGTCCCCACTTGTGCCTTTGGTCACAACTGCATTGGTCCCCCCGTTTTCAAGTAGTTTGTGAATATCGGACAATGATCCATGTCATGGCCTTGGCCTTTAAACTTTACGCACCAAACCTCCTCGTGCACTTCCATTTTGGGCGCCTTCTCCTATTTCAGACTTTGCATTTCCAAGCATAGATTTTGTATTTGTGCGTGGATCTGCTAAACTCACAACCCAGGATCTTGTATTGGAGCCTCATGTAACCTCATCGCTATTTCTAATGCTTTAGCTTGGGTCAAGATCTTCTACTCTGACAACGCTGTTCTCAGGTGTGGCATTAATGACGCCACAAACCACGCGCGGTGTTGTGCATCCGTTAGTGTCATGTTAGCCTCCTGGATCGTACTCTTCAGTCTCTGATCTAGATCCCAAGGGATTTCCCCTGGCAGCATCACGATCTCCTTGAATCCTATAATCGACCGTGTCTCTGATTTCGGTCGACTAAACTCCTTTTTTAGCGCATCCCGGATCTTTGCTATTCTGGCATTGGGGTGATCGCTAGAGTGCTTAATATACCAAGTCAGCGTGCGATCTTGTACTGCACTTACCAGGGTAGCCTTTTAATATTATCACCCGTAACTCCGTGCGCTTCCCATACTGCCCTTACCACAAACCAAAATTGTTTTGGATCTTCACTTCCTACCCCTTTGAATACAAGCAACTTGATTGCATTCGCCATGCTAAACTTCTGGTTTGTGTGCAGGTGGTGCTAAGGCCACCAACGAACTCATACCACTTCTGATCCAATCAATCTTCAATCTCTTTATTCGTAAGGTTCCAAACTTCCGACATCAACCATCCCTTAGGTAGATCCCAGTCTCGGCAATAGAACCATTTGTTGGCTTATTGGGCCTTGACCCAGGTTTGGAAGAGTGATTAACCATACAAACCTCGCAGCTACCGGCCCTTTCGGTAACATCCTGTGGAGCGCGGATTGAGGTCTCACCCGAGGTAGCAGGGGAGGGTGCTAGAACCAGGTTTCTGCACCCTTGGGATGTCTTGATGTGGTCTGGAAGGGTCACAAACCGTTCTATGGCCTCGGGCCACTTTTTACTTATTATCGAGCTTCCGCATAGATCTACGTGCGTGTACTTTCTTATTAATGAAATTATTACAAATCTGATCTTCTAGTTACAGTCTTTAAGCAAACATTTAACAATAAACCCAGTGCGCGTGATTATAAAAAGATATAAACTTATATAACAAACTCATATAACAGATGCATGAACCAGAATAAAATAGATCCACGATATTTCAGAAACAACTTATCTTATTAATGTCTTCGTTTCGGTACAATCTTCTTTCTGCCCTGCGCACACAGCTGCAGGGGTCCACACACACAGCTGTGGACTCTATCAGGCCTCCGCGACACAGCTGTGGACTCTATCAGGCCTCCACGCACACAGTTGCAGAGCCTCTATCTACCCACTAACACCCTTGACTCAAAATTACAGACACATAACTTTGATTACTTTTACCAACCCATAATACATCAGATCTTGTCTAGAAAAAAAACTGCTTTCTACCCTTAGAGCCTCGCTTTATTTATACATTCCCATGGTCTGCGGACCATAGACAGACCGACCTACTTCCTATTATTCTATATTATTTTTGGGCTTGAATTGACTAATTACATTTCGCGCTCTACGCATTTTGGAGATTTACAATATTATTACCCTAACTTCTAGGATTTAAGCCCCAAAACCATTACGCGGGGCCTCCGCTACCCAAAAAATATATTGAGAGAGCCCTCTCAGATTGGAAGGGCTAACTTCGAATTAAAAGTTGGTTTGAAATAGTTACCCAGGTTGAAGGGTTGACACAAATCGACCCCCACCAGTCCGGGTGATAACATTTTGATGAGTCTGCCGGGAGTCGAAAAGCTCATTTTTTCGGGATTCTCTTCGAGTCTCTTCTTTCTAATTCTTTAGGGCAAAAAGAAATAGAATTTTTGAAGGTTGTGATATTACCCTGGTGAGTTCACTCTTAAATAATTCTGAAGGTTGAAGCTTCATGGTGACTCCACAACTTACAGATCAATAGCTTGAAGATTTTCAAGATGAGTCCTACCGCAAGTCTATTTCAGTCTTCAATGAAGGTGAAGTTTCTTTGATTTGTAAGATCAGGTGATGGATTCATTTTTTATTCTGAGTTTCCCATATATGATCCACTACTGATTTTTGTCAAGCACAGTCAAGCAGCCGAAGTTTCAAATCTATTGTTTGAAGGGTTATATTGGAGATTTTATATTACTTGAATTAAGCAGGTGGATTTTCAGATATTAGGGTAGGACATAAATAAACTTATTGGGCAAGTATTTCCTTCAGTTTTAGATTACATTTTTCAGTTTAGTGAAGTGGGTTTGAATCTAATCTTCAAATGAGATCAACCCAATGTTCAGGCAACTGGTCTGTTGGTTCTTTGTTGCACCACAGTGGCACAACATCCCCGTTGCAGCCAATTTTATCCATGATAACCACTAAAAATAAATTTTAGTTTGATTAGTTATTTAGATAAGGTTTTCCCACTACTAATCTTTTCATCTATCTACTTCTTTTCTGAAAGAGGTTGTTGTGATTTACATTTGAAGATTAAGAAGGAAGGATAGGTCTAATCTATTTGTTTTGGAAAAATTCCCATATTCTCCTCCCATTTCATCTTGTCTTCCAACTCTAGCCGTAACCCATTTCTAACTCTAGCCACATTCCAACTCTAGCTGTAAGCCATTTCTAAACTCTAGCCACATTTCCACATTCCCCTTTGAAATACTTCAAAACACCATAAATATGCCGCAAATTTTTTTAAACGGATGGGACCCGCATTTTATATCACAATCGACCTTTTCCCTTATGCAAAACCATATCTGCCATATCCCTCATCCACCTGCTATTGCGATATCAAAAAAAACAAAGTATTTCTTTTGCCAATATCACACTTACTCCTTGCCGATTGTGATATTGTATAACCATATCCCTTCCGATTGCGATATCGTATAAACATCTCCCTGCTGATTGCGATATCGCAGTTCTTCGCCGATATCACATATCACTTAACCCTTCACTGATATCACATATCGCCTAACCCTTCTTCGATATTGTATATCGCAATATCCTTCGCCTATTGCAATATCACAAGTATTTCCTTTGCCTTATCGATTGCGATATTTGTTTCGTTGCCGATTGTGATAGCCTTCCCCCCGCCAATTGCTATATCTCAATCGGTGATCACATAGTCAAAGTCCCTACTCCCTGAAAGACCTCTTCGACTTGCGATTGCGAAGTGAGAGAACCCTCTTCGGATGATATATTTTATGTGATGCATTCTATAAACTGTCACATCCAAACTGTCGGGGAATTATCATAAATCAATGTTAAGGGAACCTCATCTTGTGTTATGATTGTGATGTTAAAAAGGCATGGATCAACAACCCAAGTTAAATCATCTGCCTAGATCAACAACCCAGATCAACACGTGCATTCTGCTTCCCCTCCGTGAGATAGTGAGAGTATTTATCAACGTTTATTCAGTATCATGTCTATTAAATGGAACACAAAGAAAAGAGGCAACAAGATACAGAAGGTAGCGAAACAAAGAGACAACAAGACACAGAGAGAACGAGGCACTTTCAACATGTTTCAACAACAAACAACACAACAAGGATTCAAAGGGACAGATGTATGAATTTCCAAAAACACAATGCCACGCTTTAAATTATTGTAACAGTCCATACGATTCCCATTTGTATTCGAACTATGTTGTAACCGAAATTCCTATAAAGGCTCGAATTTTTATTAATCAGATAATATTAGATCTCATAGTGGTCAATTGAATTTAGCCCAGGTGGCAGATTATTTACTGGGATCTATTCCCTATAAATATGTAGATTTTTGACTCTACACAAGGCGGGGGGATGATGTGAGATCCACTACTGTTTTGTTTTTAGTTAATAAAAATATCAGTTGCAACATCTTTTGTTTTAACCTTAGATTCATTCTGGTTTCAGTCCTATTCTATCATGCTCCTCTGTTATTAGTTTTCATAGTTTATTGATTACTTGGAAATTTGTCAAAAAACTCCAATTTCCTTCAATTTGTTGTGATTACTGTGAATACCCTTATCCACCTTAGTAAACCAAAGATGCCTAAGCTTCCATAAAACAATGTTGTTTGTTCTTGTTTTTCTTTAATTGTCTCCATGCCCAATGGCGGTTGTTTTCACACTCTTTCACCTAAAAAATCACATAGAAAAATAGAGTTAGCCATCTGCATTCTTAAAAAATATTGAGAGAGCCCTCTTAGATTGGAAGGGCTAACTTCCAATTAAAATCTGGTTTGAAATAATTACTTCAGGTTTAAGGGTTGACACAACCCCACCCCCACTAGCCTCGGTGATAACAAAGCCCATGGTTTAGTCTAACTTCCCCATTCTGCAACATGATAACTCCAACCTCCAATCTGATATTTATTTCTGTTATCCTATGTCATCTACATGCCATGACACTTTGTGTTATGATTTGCCTGGTTAATCCGCTCCACCAGCTAGTTTTTCAAACTCTCCTAATTTTCGAGTTGCTGGTTCAAATTTCGATCACGTACAAGGTACTCACATTACAAAGGTAGAGAAGCAAGAAGGTGAAGATGATTTCAATCTTTCTTTTATTTTCCAAAATCCTCCATGTGAATATGATGCACTTCCATTGTTGGATGATTTTCAATCTGCTAATCTTAGCAATGAATCAAATTTAATCAAACCTTTTGATCAATCCGTAGCATTGGGCAGCAATATTTTGAATGGTGATAATTTTGTTGATGTAAGTGATGAGGAATGCACAGGTGCATCATTTGATCTTTCAGTTTCTCATGAAGACTTTTCTTTAGATATAGAATCTGATTCAGTTAAAGAAGATTTCCTTATTGAAACTTCCTCTTCATCTCACTATCCCTTGTACTTTATCATTTGCGATGCATCTACTTGAGACAAAGATACTCCATGATATTCAAGTTATTCATCCTATGAGCTAACTTCTCAATTGACACACGGTGGTGAGATTATCCATGATGAAAATGAAAAAATTGAAATCATTGAGTACTCCTTCCATTCCTCATCATCTCTTCTCTTGCATGAAGACAATTCTGCAAACTAACTTTCTCATGAAAATTTTCTGATTCATATAACTTCAGATTTGCGATCAGATGACTCATTCAACCTGAGTAATCTGGTTGTTGAAGTTGAAAAATATGACCAAACCAGTGACAAAAATGGCGTCCACTCAGTTAATAGTGATCTCATCAAAATTAGTGAAAGTAGCTATCCTCACACCATGCATGATTTGGTTAAATCTTCAGAATGTGATTTTACAATCCTTGAAAGTTCTGGGAGTTTCTAGGGAGTTGAGGCACTTCAACTTCCATTGATGGTTATGTCAGGATCTCGCACCTCTGGAAATACCCCCAAACTGGGTTAGGCTTGCTTTTCTTTACAAAACTCTTATTTTCGCATATTTTCACTCGATGAAACTTCTTTCTTGAAATATATTTGGCATTGCAAATATGATCTTTCGAACTTTCAAGATTCAATTTCTGATCGGATTCAAGATGATTCATCTTCATGCAAGTATCTAGTATCAAAATTGGGTTTGGAATGTAGATCTCTCATAAAATCATGGAACTGCGAAGTAAATTATTCTAAAGATTCTCTTTTTTCAAAGGAGTCATACTTGTCAGAATGTTTTGAAAAAAATCAACTAGTCATCCTTCTTGTGAATATTATGATGCTAATCCTTTTCTTCATGGAACTTGAAATTCTCTTGAGCATTAGTGAATGCAAGGATTATTTGATGAATCAAATTCTTCTTCACTTGTTTTGTGTTCCTTGTTTTCATGTGCTTGTTATAATAGCATTTCTTTTTACTCCTTTTGATGATTACGATGCTAGTGAAGTGCGTAATGAGTTACAAGAAAATGGTTTGTTACACTTGTCACGTGAGGAAGATGATTCGATTATGCAAAGCATTTGCGATACTATTCAAATTGTTTTATTGTTGGAAATTATAAATTGGGAATATTATGCTTTAATGAACACATTTGATCGTGATTATGTTTTTTTATGACTTTCGTTCAACTTAATATTTTCCCATCAACACATCCAATGAAAGTCACTTTACATCCTTTGATATTTATGGTTTAACATACACTATCCAGGTACTTGTCAAGCAGTTGAGGCACTTCCTCACTCGCATACAGTTATGTCAAGTCCTTGATGTCTTAACACACCTATTGAATATGATCATATCTATTTTCCCTCGTGAGATTCTCATCGTAAGGTCGTGCCTCTAACTAAAAATTCATCTTTTCAAATATTTCGAGGTTTCCAAGAGGATGGTCATGAATTGTACGATCCAATCGTTGAATGGTTAGAACAATCTTACATGGCAAGATTTGTCGCAAATAACAAGTTTCGATATTTCCTCACACTTGATAAGGAGTTCGCTGCAGATGGAGACACATTCGCGAGAAGTTTTCGAGGTTTGTTGAATGATGGTTCTCATAAAAAAGGTAAGAATATAAACTAGTTACAAGTGGTGGCTATGGCCTATCTTTATGTTGACATGCAAGACCTTCAAATTTTTGTGCAAGCTATTCAAGTTATTATTTTTTCTATTGCACATTGTTTTATATTTGTTTTAATTGATCGCATCTTTGTAGGTCGGGAACAATTATGGTGGCTACATTGGAAATTCCATTATACGCATTAGGGGAAGTTTGACGTCTAAAATGGGCCTCCTAAGAAAAATGTACAATTAAAATAAACTTTATACGAACCAACAGGATTCAAGATGATGATGCCAACCATGGGGGATGATTAACCATTTTTTGAGTAAAAAAGTAAAAATATTAAAAAATAATAAAACATTAAAACTATTTTTTCAACTCGTATTTTCAACTTATCTCCCTAAGGTTTTACAAAAATTTTGAGCGGGAGTACTCGTTGGATGCAAAATTTAATTCTTCATCTAAGGAGTACCCATGTTGCATACTTTTGAAGGATCCCGCTACATGAAAAATGAGAAATACACGAAAAAACATAATTGCAATCACATTTTTCATGTATTTCTCATTTTCCTTGTAGTAGGGTCCATCAAAAGTAGGCAACATGGGTACTCCTTGGATGAGGAATCAAATTATGCATCCAACAAGTGTTTCCGCTCTATATTTTAGTAAACCCATAGGGAGATAAGTTGAAAATAAGAGTTGAAAAAATAGTTTTTTTCTTTTTTCCCTCTAAAATGTGATGATGTAATCTAATCTTATTTTATTATTTCCACTATTATTTTATAATTTCCTTAGGAAGTCCATTTTAGGCCTCAAAATTTCTCTAATGAGACCCCGACCTTCTAGTTGGTTAGGTTAGGAGTAGGTCTAATTGCATTTTAGTTTACCTACACATCCATTTTGGATTCATTTCCTGTAATTTGTCTTGTGTTTTATGGTTTTGGTTTCACATCATGTTTTTCTTTAACCATTTTCTGTATTGTCTTCTGGTTTTGTTTCCTTGTTGTATCTTTTCTTTCATTTCATTTTGTTAAACTGTGCATGATGATGCTCTATTGGCTCAAAAGGGAATGTCATGGAAAAATAGAAAAGACCTTTGTAACACTGCAACATTTGGCTAACTCTCTGTCCTTCTTCCTTTTCTGGGTTACATCTTTTGGTTGATGAGGTTGTGATGGAAAATATGATCATTGCATTAAGAAAGCCTTGTCTCAAACCATGATCTCCATGTCTATTCTAGAAACCTCATGCACGCACTCGGGTTTTTATGTTTCGTCATTTTCATGTCTATCCAATTAATAGAGGAGGATAAGGGGAAAAATCTAAACAAGCAAACCTAAATCAAAGGTATCTATATGCTTTTCTAAATGAAAAACTTCTTCCATTCTCAATAAGTTGGGATGCCTCTTCTGCCCATAAAATTAATAAGTGCCAATGTCCAATCCTATAAAATAAATAAATAAAGCTGAAAGAAGATAAAGACTTCCTGCGTAGAGAAACAATGTAGACTTTGAAACAAGAACTATAATCTCAAAATGAGAATTTTGCCTGAAAAACCCCAAAAAAACATGAAAAATAGTGCTAAAAACGAAAAGTGTGTATACTAGAATGATGGTTTTTTTTTTTTAGGGTCAATTTTGAACATGTTTTAAAAATGGTAGTGAGAACGAATTTTTTGTGCAAAAATTATGCAAAAAACAAACTGAAAATGAAATGTGCTAATAATGGAACGATGATTTTTTTTTAGGGTCAATTTCTAACATTTTAAAAAAATGCCAGTAAAACTGAATTTTATGTGCAAAAATTGTGCAAAAAACACCCTCAAAACGAAAAGCGTTGATGCTGGAATAACACTTTTTTTTTTGGTAAATTTTCAACATTTTGAAATAATGGTTTAAAAGATTTTGTTATGACTTCAAAAAACATTAAAATTTCAAAAAAATAATGAAAACATAAAATAAAAAATAAAAACAATGAAAAAACACAAAAAAAAAGTTTTAAAAAATACCAAAACGTAAATAAAAATATATATTAAAAAGAAAACATAAAAAAAAATAAAAAAAGAATCAATCATAAAAAATGTAAAAAAAAAAAACAAAATTAACCTATAGAATATAAGAATTAAAAAATTAAAATAATTTGAAGAAATAAATAATAAGAAAAACATATTTTCAAAAAAATAACATTTTTTTTAATGTGGTAAACAATAAAAAAAAAATTAGAGAAAAAAAGAAAGTAAAAATACTATAAAATTAAGTAAAAATAGAAAATATTAAAAAAACATTAAGAAAAACTAAAAAAATAAAATAAAATTAAAAACAAACTAGATTAAAAAAAATAGAAAAATAACAAAAAAAAAAAACGAAAAATAGAATGAAAAAGTACAAAAATTAAGATTAAAAACATTTTCAAAAAACCCTAAAAAAAAATATTGAAATTAAAAATAAAATAAAAACCCTAAAAACAATTAAAATTAAAAAAAATACATATTTTTAAATTAAAAAAAAAAATCAAAACACATTTATATATATATATATATATAGTTAAAAAAAAATTAAAAAATTTTATATTAAAAAATTTAAAATCTGGATTTGATAATGATTTAAAATTTAGATTTAAAAAAAATGAAAGAAAAATTAAAAAAGCCTAAATATATTTTTGATATATTTTTACAGTAACATTTAAAATATATATATATATATATTTTACCAAAAAAAAAATTAAATATATATATATAACAAAATTTATTTTTTATTTAAAAAAAATAATTTTATCGGCCATTGCCGCCACGAGTGGTCGGGCGATGGATATTTGATTCCGAGAATCGGATAGCCACTTCCTGGCCACCCCCACGGGCGGTTGGGTGGTGGCTATCCGACTCTCGGAATCGGATAGCCACTACTCAGCCACCTGTGGGGGTGGTCGGGTGGTGGTTATCTGATTCTCAGAATCAGATAGCCACCGCTCGGTCGTTCGTGGGGGTGGTGGCTGATAAATTGTTTTTTTTTTAAATAAAAAATAAATATTTTTAAATATGTTTATTGTATTTTAAAAAACAAAATTTATTTTTTATTAAAAACACAATTTTATTGGCTACCACCCCCACGAGTGGCTGGGCGGTGGCTATTTAATTCCGAGAATTGAATAGCCACTGCCCGGCTACCCCCACGGGCAGTTGGGCGGTGGCTATCTGATTCTCGGAATCGGATAGACACCACTCAGCCGCCTGTGGGGGTGGCCATGTGGTGGTTATCTGATTCTCAAAATCAGATATCCACCTCAAGCTTGACCACTGGGGGGGTGGTTATCCGATTCTCGAAATCGAATAGCTATTGCCCAACCGCCCATGGGGGTGGCTATTCGGTTTTTGGAATCGAATAACAATTGCCTGGATACTTGTGGGGGTGGTTATCCAATTCTCAGAATTGAATAGCCATCACCCAATTGCCCATAGGGATGGCTATCTGATTCTCGAAATCGGATAGCCACCACCCAACCACTCATGGGGGTGGTCGGGCGGTCGTTATCTGATTCTTAGAATTAGATGGCCACCGCTCGGCCACCCCCATGGGCAACTGAGTGGTGGCCATCTGATTCTGAGAATCAGATAGCGACTGCCCAGCCACCCCCACGGGCAGTCAGGCGGTGGTTATCTGATTCTGAGAATCGGATAGCCACCACCTGACCACCCATGGGGGTGGCTATCCGATTCTCTGAATTGGAGATTGGATAGCCACTACCCGGCCGCCCATGGAGGCATGGCCCTGGGTAGCAGAGCTGCGTGCAAATATATTTTTTAAAGTTTTAATCGTAAATATATGTTTTTTAAACTTTTAAATGTTTTTTATTTTTTAAAAATTTATATATATATATATATATATATATAAATTTTTAAATGGTTTTTTTTTTTAAATCATATATATATCTTCTTCCTTTTTCTTTTTTTTAATGTTTTTAGGTTATATATATATATATATATATATATATATATATATTTTAAATTTTAATTGTTTTTTGTTTTTTTTTTTTTTTTTTGGTATTTGAGTATATTTTGTTTTCTTATGTTTTTTTTTTAATGTTTTTAATTTTTATTTTAATAGTTTTTTACATTTTTTTTATTTTTATTTTTATATTTATATATTTTATACTTTTATTTTTTAAATCTAGTTTGTTTTTTTATTTTTTTTTGTAGTTTTTTGTTAATGCTTTTTAATTTTTTTCTATTTTTAGTTACTTAATTTTATAGTTTTTTTAATTTTTTTTTTGGCCAACTTTTTTTATGGTTTACACACACACATATATAAATTTTATGTTTTTTTTTTTATATATATATATATATATATATATATATATATATATATATATATTGACATAAAAAATTTAAAGTGTAAAAATTTGTTAAATTTAGAAAATAATTATTTACATTTCATACATTAGAAAATTTAAAGTCCAAAAATAGGTCTTTTAAAAAAAGGGACTCATGCAGAATCACCACTTTTTAAAATCAACATGCATATTATTAACATTCTAAAACGTAATGTACATAAAAAAAATTAAAGTGCCAAAAACTATGCTATAAAAAAATATGTGTGTTCTGCATCCCCCCTTTTCAAAATCGGGTCACTCTTTTGCTATCTCTACGAAACGGGTAACAGTATCAGTGCCCATTTCAAAGTTTACATTGTTGAGAGGTGAAGTAAGCAACTCCATCGAGAGACTGTCTAGGCTCACTGGTAGTGGAGAAATGTTTGTGTTCCTATAATGACTTTGTCGGGGTACTCTACAGGCCTGTTGGTAGCGGAGCAGCACAAGAGATGAAAAACATACTATGAAAATCTTAAGATTGCAAACTCCACTACCCTTCCTAACTCGAAACTTTGCAATATCATTAAATCTTATGATGTGTTCAACCGAGAGAGAGTTATAAAGGGACCATATTTATTCATAGGGTAAGTGTGGAGACCAAAGTGATCTACATGATGAATCAATACTCCCTAAAGAACCAAGGCCCTGCACATAAGAGTTAACCAAGGTAGAGAAGTTGGAATTCTACTAGCGTGTCACCAAGTGTTGTCACTGTTATAACACCCTCCAAAATTTTGGCCTACACCCAATCTCAGAGCCTTCCTTGGTCTCATGCATTGTCGCTGCCAACATGGAAACTCACTCCATGTGTTTTCTTGAGGAGTATTGTCCCCTCTGTAGGATAGGAAAAATGTTGCTTTTTGCATGTTAGCTGTCACATCATGTATATAAGCCTATTCTGGTGATTTCAAGAGGTAACCTTTGTGTACATGAGCTTTTATGATCTAAAAATCACTCTTGAGTGATCTTAGTTAATTAATTAATGAATGAAGGTATTACAGACTCATGTGCTGGTGTGTGTTTATGTTATCTTAGGCAACGGATCGATCAGATTGAAAAATACACAGACACTGGAAAATGGAAAACAGTAAGAGAAACATAGTAAGCAAATACAAAAACACAATAAAATAATAAGGAGTTCACTCAATCCTCCTAGGCTACATCTCCGGTCCAAATTTCAGTGATGGCATTTTCTTATTGTGTCTTTAAAGCAGAGTTTTTACAATGAGGAGCTTAATTTAAGTCTCTTGAAACAGATGATGCTTAGCAGGGTGGTTCTTGGATTCCCCAAGCCACTAGAGTACACAGACTCTTCCTTACTAAGTCTCGACCTCGATTGGTCTTGAATGGGATGAGTCCAATTTGGTACTCAGTTCTTGATAGATATCCTCTCAGGGATTGTTCAAACCTCTCAAGCCTTCTGTCTGCTTGATGCTACCTTACTCTACAGGTTAGCTCAGCGCCCTGTTTTTTGCTTTTTGCTTATTCTCTGTTATGTCTCTCTATCTCAATGTATCCTTCTTTCTTACAGTGCTCGCTTTCTTGTTTCTGTTCTTTGTTTGTTCATGGCTTAAAGCCAATTTGTATCATGATTGTTCGCTTCCTCTTCTTCGCCTTCAGATCGCTTGCTATTGTTCGCTTGGAGTTCCCTGCCTCTGCGTCATTGCCATTGCGTAACGTCTCACAAGGAAGTGGCCACTTGTCCTCTCACGAACTGCGCCAACGCTTCCTCAAACGGTTCGGTATTTTGGTTACGCTGTGTAATGATTCATTCGCCAACTTAGTGGTCGAATCGGACTTCAGACTTTTATACGCTGCAGCTTAATTCTCCCTCTAGATCGGTCATTCATTGGGTACAATCTCCGCCGTTAGATTTGGAGCCCCCAGATCCTACAGTGTTTGCTCTTATCACGCGGTTGACTTGCTCGACCATTAGCCCGTGATGAAAGGCAGTTTTCTTTCTCATTCCCCGAACACGCATCATGCAATGTGTGGAATCGCTCGTTCTCCTACCAAATCCGCTTGCTGCCCAACATGCCTCTGATATTCCACCGATTTTGGAGTGTGAGGCCCGCCTTTTGCTTTAACGCTTTCCCTACGGTTTCCTGGCTTCCCATGCAACCAAGCACTCGGGGCTTTTCATTCTAGAGGGGTTTTGCCCAGCGATGCGCGATTAGTGCTCGGGGCTTTTCCTTCTTGAGGGGTTTTGCCCAGCGATGCATGATTAGCGCATCGGAAACGACCTCCATTTTCCGATCCGGACTTCCTATCTGCTAGTTTGCGTCCTGCACGATCTCCATGGGCCTCGATCAAAATGCTTTTACTGAAGTCCTCGTCGTTCCTCACTGGCTACAAATTGCCACTGTCTAGAGGTCTTCCTGATAGCTCTTTGTTCACAAGTTTTTTGAAGTTTGTCCTGATTTGATACAGTCATAGAACTTTGAGAATTTTTATGGATCCAATTCGAATAACGGTCTTCCCACTGAAAAATATTTTGGACCACCAAAATTTGGTTTTCAAGCATCGACTAAGTGAGGATACAATTGTTTCACTTATCCAATCTCTATCCACTTTGCACTGCTCGGCTTTGAACCCTTGAGCCCAACTCTAAGGTACTAAACATCTCCCCTGCGTGTCGTCCTCACCTTCCTGTCCAGAATTGTGTCTTCCTGCAATTCATTAAGATATCGAGGTAACATGTCATCAATAGAAGGCAATTGACTCTACTCTTCGGGATCTTCAATTAGTGAAGGTTCAAACAATCTCAAGCAATCTGCATTTATGACTCAGTAGATGTGCATGTAAGCTGGTAGATCAAGGAGAAAAGCATTCTTACCAATATTTTCAAGTATCTTGAAGGGTCCATACCTGATAGGCTTTAGCTTTTTACCTTCACCTTGCATCTTGTCCTTGTTGATATACAACTAGACTTGGTCACCAACTTGGAAACTATGCTCCATTCGATGCTTGTCATGCCTTACCTTGTATTTGTCTTGGCACTTTTCCAGCTATTCCTGTACTGCTTGATGGATCTCTTGGATCTATTCAATGAACCTAGTTGCCCTGTCCACATCACTGTGTCCCTCAACTGTGGTGTCTTTACCAAAGACAAAATCCAAAGGAGATTTTGGTGTGAAACCAAAACAGGTCACAAAAGGAAATCTCTGTGTAGAAGAATGTTTTTCTCTGTTGTAAGCATGCTGCACATAACATAAATGTTCATCCCAAAGCTTAGGATGCTTGCTGCAATATCCCCTAAGTAACTGGATCACTATCCTATTAACTACTTCTGTCTAGCCATCAGTTTGTGGATGAAAAGTTGTGCTTTTCTTCATTTTGGTATCCATCAGTTCCCGCTGACTTGACCAAAAATTCCCCACAAATCAGGTGTCTCGATCAAATACAATGGAAGAGGGTAATCCAAAATGAACCCATACATGTTGAAAGAACAATTTTGCAGTTTTTTCAGTTGTAACCTGTCTATTACAAGGTATCAAAATACACATTTTGCTGAACCTATCCACAACAACATACAAATAATCATGACCTTTCCTAGATTTAGGCAGTCTTCCAACAAAATCCATGGAAACACTTTCCCAAGGGTGAGAAGGAACTGGTAATGGAGTGTACAAGCCTAGTTTTCTATTGTTGGGCTTGATTTTTGCACACATAGTACACCCTCTTACATATCTAGAAACTGTCTCATTCATTTTTGGCCAATAACAAAATCTTTGCAGTTGTGCAACTGTTTTACTTACCCCAAAGTGACCTAATATTAGAGAAGTGTGTGCTTCTCGAATTATCTTTATTCTTTCATTTTGTGGGATGCATAACTTCCCACAATGATATAAGAGTCTGTCCTTTACATGATAATCCAATTATTCTACTCATTTGCCTTGACTTAAAGTTGCATATACATCTTTAAAGTCTACATCTTGAGCATACTTTTCAATGTAACTCTCATGTAACACAGAATTATGCTTAAGTATAGTAGATGCATTTATAATGGGTCTAGATAACATATCTTCAACTTTGTTAAGTATACCCTTTTTATATCTCATGACTAAATGAAACTGTTGTAGAAAACCCATCCATCTATAGTGTCTTGATTGCTGCAACTTAGTTTGGGAGTGTAGATATTGAAGTGGTTGATGATCAATATGTATTACTGTCTCTTTGCCCATTAAGTAATGTTTCCACTTTTTCACACTCTGTACTAATGCATACAATTCTTTATCATATGTAGGATAGTTAACTACTGCAGAATTAAATGTCTAAGAATGATAACATATGGGTTTATCGTGTTGTGTCAACACTGCTCCCATGGCATAGTCACTGGCATCCGTTTGGATCTCAAATGGTCTTTGAAGATCAGGTAATGCTAGTACAGGTGTTGTACTAATATTTTCTTTAAAGGTGTCAAAGGCTTTCTGTTGTTTGCCTCCCCACTGAAACACCTTGTTCAATCCTGTTAAAGCATGTAAGGGAGCTGCAATTAAGGAAAAGTTAGAAATGAACTTCCTCCAATATTGTGCTACTCCTAAGAAGCTTCTAACTTCTGTGGCAAATTTGGGTTTAGGCCAGTTCACAATGACTGCCACCTTAGAGGGATCTATCTTCAATTCACCACCCCCTACTATATGACCCAAATAATTCAAAGATGTTTTTCCAAATTCACATTTTGAGAGTTTAACATAATTTTTTTCTCTTTTAAAAACATCTAGTGTCTTCTTAACATGCTTTAAGTGTTCTTCCCATGTTTTTCTAAATATCAGAATGTCATCTAGGTACACAATAACAAAATCATCAAGAAAAGGTCTGAGTACATCATTCATTAATCTCATAAAAGTAGCAGGAGAATTAGTTAAGCCAAAAGGCATAACCAACGACTCATACAATCCCTGCTTTGTTTTGAAGGTAGTCTTACATGCATCTTGTTCTGCAACTCTGACCTGATGGTATGCACTGCGCAAGTCTAGCTTGGAAAAATAAACAGCTTCTTTCAATTGATCTAAAAGATCATCTATGCGAGGAAGGGGATAACAATTTTTTATTGTTATCTTATTCAGTGCTCGTTAATCAATGCACATTCTCCACGAGGCATATTTATTTCTCACCAAAACGATTGGTGACCTACATGGTGATGTGCTAGGTCTGATGAACCCCTTCTCGAACAAATCCTGCACCTGCTTCTTGATTTTTACATTCTCTAAAGCGGACAACCTGTACATTCCAATGTTAGGCAATGGAGCATCTTGCTGCAAAATAATATCATGCATTATTTCCTTTTTGGGTGGCAGACCTTTGGGTTCCTGAAACAAGATATCATACTCTGAAACAACCTTTTTCTAAATCAGCTTGCTGTTTAGGATTACAACCCTCAAATACATTGGTTTAATCAGGTTTATTTTCCTTTACAACCATTAGTAATAATTGTTTGCATGAATTTATCATTCTTTTCATCTACCCTGAGTTTATGAGAGTATAATTATTCTTGAACTTATGAACTCTTACAAAGTATTCGATTCCATCTTTAACAAGTAGATACTTGTTCTTAGCTCTATAGAAAATAGCTTTTCTGTCATACAAGTAAGGACTTCCTAAAACAATTCCACATATATCCAAAGGAATTATGTCTAACTTAACCTCATCTACAAATGTTGACCCAAAAGAAAACTTGAGTTTGCATTGTCTAATCACTTGTAGTTGTGCTTTATCATTTAACCATCCCAATGGGTATGGTTTCTTGTGAGGTGTAGTCACTAATCTCAACTTCTTTACAATTGCTTCAGAAATTAAATTTACTTGTGAGCCACTATCAAACAAAGTATCAATCTTTTGATGTTTGGAAATAACTCGAATATGGAAAAGATCATGTCTTTTTCTCTCATTTTCTTCATCAATAGAAGATTGCACAAAATTACTAGTAGATGCTTCAGAGTTCTTACCTCTTATACCTGTGGCTGCAATAGTTGTTTCATATCCTGAGTCTGACCCCAAATCTTTCTGAATAGCTGCAGGAGTCTTCTTCTTCTTGCCCTTGAACTTCTTAGGTCTTAGCTCTGGATGCAGAATCCAACAATGCTCATCATCATGCCCATCCTTTTTATAGTGAGTGTGTGAAGCCTTGCTTTTCTGTGCAGTGTTAGCCTTCCTTGTTTTCCATTTTTTTTTTCTTTTCTCCTTATTCTTGCTTGCAGTGGGTTGGGATGATCCCCCAACTTCTGGACTTCCATTCTTTTCTCTAGCTTCTAGATGAGTAGCTTGAACAGATAACTCATCTATATTAGTGGGATTAAACATGAGGATAGTGTGCCTCATGTAGTTGTGTAGACCACCAATGTACTTCAATAGAGTCTTAGGTGACTCTAATGAGATTCTTAGAATAAATGCTCTCTTTCTAAATTCTTGGGTGTATCCCTGCACACTTTGCCCTTTCAACTGTGGAAGAGTTTGCCAACTCATCATGGCTTTCTGCTTGTAGGCCAATGGATAGAACTGCTTTTTTATTGCAGAAACAAATTCACTCGAGACAGAGATAGTCTTACCATGTCTCTTTAGGTCAGCTTGGGTCCTGCCTTCCCACCAGACTAAGGCAGTGCCTCCAAGGTGTAGGTTTGCTAGCTGAATCTTGCTCTTATCTGAATCGATATTTTGCACTCTATAATAAACATCAATTTGTCTAATCCAATTGTCCAGCTTTTCTGCATTCAACTCTCCATCATATATAGGTAAGTCAAATTTGACATCTAGTTTAATCAAAGATGCCTTCTTTTTATGTTCAGGGCTATTAGGAGGTGTGAGGAAGCTTTCCTCTTTCCCTTTTCCTTTTGAGTGGTCATGGAAGTGAGACTCGTCTTCTCCTTTATCTTGTTTGGAGCCTGATGAATCTTCATCTTTGTGTTTTCTAAAATCCCTATACATTTCCTCTACCATGGACTTTATGGCTAGGAAACTATCTATGAATTGAGGGCCTGGCCCCATAGAACCTTTTTCTGACATTGTCTTCCGAGGATAGACTCTCCCAATTTTAGGATTAGTTTCGACCAACTCTCCCTCTCCTAATTTGAGCTTTGATCTAGTTAGCATTCAACAGCTAAATCCAGCACAAGCTTTTCTAACCTTAACAACCTAGAGCTTTGATACCACTTGATCTGAAAATCACTCTTGAGTGATCTCAGTTAATTAATTAATGAATGAAGGTATTACAGACTCATGTGTTGTTGTGTGTCTATGTTATCTTAGGCAACGAACTGATCAGATTTCAAAATACACAGACACTGGTAAATGGAAAACAGTAAGAGAAACACAGTAAACAAATACAAGAACACAACAAATTAATAAGGATTTCACACAATACTCCGGGGCTAGGTGTCCAGTCTAGCTTTCAGTGGTGGCATTTTCTTATTGTGTCTTTAAAGTAGATTTTTTACAATGAGGAGCTCAATTTGAGTCTCTTGAAACAGATGATGCTTAGCAGGGTGGTTCTTAGATTCCCCAAGCCACTAGAGTGCACAAACTCTTCCTTACTAAGTCTCGACCTCAATTGGTCTTGAATGGAATGATTCTAATTTGGTACCCAGTTCCTGACAGATATCCTCTCAGGGATTGCTTGAACCTCTCAAACCTTCTGTCTGCTCAATGCTACCTTACTCTGCAGGTTAGCTCAGCTCTCTGTTTTCTGCTTCTTGCTTATTCTTTATTCTATCTCTCTGTCTCACTGTCTCCTTCTTTCTTACAGTGCTCGCTTGCTTGTTTCTGTTCCCTATTTGTTCATGGCTTAAAGCCAATTTGTCTCATGATTGTTCGCTTCCTCTTCCACCCCTTCAGATTGCTTGTTGTTGTTCACTTGGAGTTCCTTGCCTCTGTGTCATCGCCACTATGTAATGTCTCACAGGGAAGTGGCCACTTGTCCTCTCACAAACTGCGCCAGCTCTTCGTGAAACGGTTTGATATTTCGATTACACTGTGCAATGATTCATCCGCCAACTCAGCGGTCAAATTGGACTTCAGAATTTTATACGCGCAACTTAATTCTCCCTCCATATTCGGTCATTCATTGGGCGCAATCTCCATCGTCAGATATGGAGCTCCCAGATCTTACGGTGTTCTCTCTTATCGCGTGGTTGACTTGCTTGACCATTAGCCCGCGATGAGAGGTAGTTTTATCTCTCATCTGCTGGACATGTGTTGTGCAATGTGTGGAATCGCTCGTTCTCCTGCCAAATCCGCTTACCACCCAACATGCATCCGATATTCCACCGGTTTTGGAGTGCGGGGCCTACCTTTTGCTTTAGCACTTTCCCTATGGTTTCCCAGATTCCCATGCGACCGAGCACTCAGGGCTTTTCCTTCTCGAGGGGTTTTCCCCAGTGATGCGTGATTAGCACTAATCGCGCATCAGAAATGGCCTTCGTTTTCCGATTCGGACTTCCTAACTGCTAGTTTGCATCCTGCGCGGTCTCCATGGGCCTTGGTCAGTGCGCTTTGACCGAGGTCCTCGTCGTTCCTTGCTGGCTACAAATTGCCATTGTCCAGAGGTCTTCTTGATAGCTCTTTGTTCACAAGTTTTTTGAAGTCTGTCTTGATTTGATACAGTCATAGAACTTTGAGAATTTTTACATATCCAATTCGGATCATTTTATAACCATGTAAACATTTGTCGCACTCATTTCCAAAGTTTTAAACATTGTCACACAATTGTCGTCACATTTGTCGCAAAGTGTATCTTAAGTGTCACACTTGTGATAAGTTGTCGTAAAGCTACCACACAGAGGGAAATGCATTGCCATGTTTCTTGGATGATCTATGTTACTGTATCATAAATTATTCTAAGTGTGTGATCACACTTGAAGTCTTATCATTGTTCACATTTGTCTCATTGATCCCACACTTAGCCATTTTCTAAAGAAAAAAAACTTCTCGACCAAGCAACCCAGCTTCACCTAGCCTCCCTGAACTACGCACTGAGTAGTCACATTCCTCTAGTTGTGACCTTTCCTCCTAGAACTGTGTAATGTGCAGTTCTTTCCTCCTAGGACTGTCACATTGCACAGTTTCAGTGCTCAAACATTGACCTTGTCTCCCAGAATTACATAATTCCTTCTCCCAACCTAGCCTTAACTACACATTGCATAGTCTCTAGCATC
Source organism: Pinus tabuliformis (assembly GCA_031772625.1). Lineage (NCBI taxonomy): Eukaryota > Viridiplantae > Streptophyta > Pinopsida > Pinales > Pinaceae > Pinus > Pinus tabuliformis. The sequence goes on from CM062817.1 coordinate 1,601,912,505, forward strand.
AAGCTCATCCTTGAGCTCTTGAAATACACAACTGTGCAATGGCCCAACCTCCCTTGTCTTCCGAAGCTGCGTAATGTGCTCACCCAATGCTCATCCCCTCAACCTGTCACGCTGATCTCTATAATTGTGCAGTTTTCTCCCTCAGCCTAGTCTGAACCATGCACTGTGTAGTATCAAGGCTCAAGGCTCCCCTTGATTGCTTGAACTGCGCATTTGCATAGTCACTGAGGCCCTTTCCCAACTTTCCATCTGGTTTCGTCTCAGTCAATGTATCAATATACACAATCTTAGACTAGGGGGTTTTATGACTGATGCCATCTCATCATGAGTGAATTGCAGAAACAGGTACCTTATCATGCCATGGAGAGATGATGAACAAGGAGATGAAGGAGTGCAACATGCTGAAAGACATTATTGAATCTAAGTGTGCACATTGATAAATCTATAGAAAGCTAAGGGACACTAGTTTGTGATCTCCATTCAAGACTTGAAATCATTGAAGATCCCTTATCACCAAGCCATGCGGAGGTGAAAATAAAAGTATTTTCAAGTAGGCCCACAACACATAGTAGCAACAGTGGCTTGACATTGCCACATCATCAAGCAACCTATGTTAGTAGTGCCATGACATGTCATGTCATGTCATGAGTTTTCACATGTCACACCATTGTTGTTAATGATGTAAATTATGTTTCAAAAATGTATTGTAAAGTGGAAGTCCAAAGAACATGTATGGAATATGAAGAGTCATGTACAGTTGAAAAGTAATAGGAAGTCAAACATTCATAAGGAAGGTGAAGCATCACTTCCTCATTGTTATATATACACCCTTATTGTAAGAGCAAAGGACTTTTCACCTTGGCTCCTCCTACAAGGCATTAGAGAGACAAACTAGTTCCTTTTAGGAGAAAGGAGTGGCTCCAACACTCCACTATTGGAGCTAGTGATGTTCATTGTATACATGTGTCTTGGAACTTTTACTTAATAACATAAGCCTTTATGGTCGACATGTTCTTCATGCATGGATTATGAATATTTGTAAGATTATTCTACGAATATTTGTATTTCATGTTTGTTTTCATCTGTGTTAAAGTAGTTGAACTATTTCAATTATTTTAGTACTTATCTTATTGAGAATGTGTTGTAATTGTTGTTATTGTTGTCCCATACCTTTGTAATATTTTGCAAGATGCTAAACAAATCTTACTCATTGATTGGTTGTAATGACCGTCACATCTTTTGTGAACTATTCCGTTGGATGTTAGACGAATCCCTCTTGTTTGCATGTGTCTCTTCTTGGGTGGTACTATTACCTCTCTCTTATAGGCTCACATTACTCTTTCCATCCACAATAGAATAAATTTGACACACCAACAAATGAACACTCACCCGGTAAACCTTTTTGCTTTCCAAAGGCACCATGTGTTCCTATCTTATTTACAGTTAGAGCCAAGGAAAATATGTAAGAATACATGACAACCAGATCGGTATTATGGATGGGGATTCTACTCTAAATGGTGCGAGGTCTAATTGGGACTTCACATTGGGGATACCCCTTGGTTTCATGCTCAAGAAACCCATGCTTAAAACCCCTCTAACGGGAAAACCCATAAAAAACCTCTTCTTATAAAAAAGATCAAAGTGAGATGTTAGAGACCCATGACCGACCTTCTAGATTCCAAGTTAAACTCTCCTTTCGCACAAAAAATACATCAACAACTCGTGACCACCAGAAGATCTTCAAGAAAAAAATATGATAAGGCAGAACTTCCACAAACCCTTCTTCAACTTCAGACTTCAACCATCCTTTCTCTACGAAATTTTAGAACTAAACAAGCAGATTGTGTGTGTCCAAATGAACTCAAATCATCCTCTATTTATATTTTCCAGAGGGGTGTGAATAGAGATATATTCTAAAGTAGGACCAACTTGGCATCTAGAGGGTTTTTAGACCCAAATTACATATTTAAATTTTTTTTTCCTTTTTCTTTACAACAAATCCAAATAGGAATTTGACTCTTTGACTCATCAAATCCTAGAAACATGAAGAATACGCTTAACTAATGAAATAATAATTTCTTGAGCATGAAACCCATGCTTAAAAAACAATTTTTTCTTTTTTCTTCTCTTTATTTTTTTACATAAAATATACAATGACATAAGTACAAAGATAATTATGAAGACTGAACCTAGTTACATTTTATAACAGGGAGGTCATCCATTAATATTAGGAATGCCATGGTTAGCCACCAGTGATGTATTTATTAGTTGTCAATCATGGGACATGACAATCTCCAATGGAAATGCAACAAATAAATTTAGATTATACCCTCCTACAAGAACAATCATTGAATTGGAAATGCTAAGTAAATTGATGACATAAATGACGATGAAATAATTCAACCTGTATTAACAATTCTACACACTATGGTTTTCAAACAATATATTGAAGTCAACCAAATTACAAATTACATTAATAATTATGTTTTTTCTCAATATCTTGGGGGCTAGGTTTGTTATACTCATATTTTGGATAATTTGTTTTAGGAAATTGCACTACAGAGAATACTGCATCATGGTATTCCATGTTATCATTAAATTCTATGATAGAATATGGAAATATTTCTATAGATATTGATCCAAGAAAAACTTGAAATATTAATTCTAACATGAAAAGTTTCAACAATTGCAATTAATATAGATGCTACAAAAACATACCATTGTATTTGCATGGGAATCCACTAATATGTGAGGCATAAATCATAATACATGTATGCATCACATTTATATATGGAAAAATGCTAGGCATATTAGGGAACCTCAAAGACACATGAATGCAATTTTAGGAGAAACTGTAAAGGAGGAATTGCAAAAAATATTAAATGTAAGTTTCATATATCCAATTTTTAGTAGCTAGTGGGTATTGTCATTGGTAATCATGCCTAAAAATAATGACACATTGTGAGTTTTCATAGATTATAGGGAATTAAACAAATCTACTTAGAAAGATCATTTTCCTCTACCCTTTATTGATCAAGTCTTAGATATCTTAGCAAGAAATTCTTGATGGTTTAGTGTATAAAATCAAATACAAATTACACTAAAAAATTAAGATAAGACAAAATTTACATGTCCATGGGGAATGTTTGCTTATAGAGTATTTCCCTTTTGATTTTGTAATTCTCCTTCTACCTATCAATGAGTTGCTTGAAGTATTTTCTCTGACTTGATCCATGACTATGTAGACATATACATGGATAAAATCATAGTTTATGGTAATACTTTGGAAGAAGCCTTGGAAAATCTTGAAATAGTTCTTTGTAGATGTCGGGAAACTATTTCTTTGAGTCATTAGAAATTCCATATGCTATTGAATGAAGGAATTGGTTTGGGGCATTATGTTTCAGGTGTCAGGATTCAAGTTGATTCAACAAGGATTGAGGCTATCTCTAAACTCTCAGTGCCCCAAAACAAAAAAATATGTAAGAAGTTTTCTTGGACATATAGGCTATTATAGAATATTTGTAGAAAAAATTACAAATATAGCTTCACCACTATTCAAGTTTCTCATCAAATATAGTGAATTTTGTTGGACTCCCTCTTGCGAATTTGCTTTTGACACATTGAAAAAGAATCTTTCTGAAGCACTTGTTTTAAGGGAACCAAATTGGTCTCTTCCATTTCATATTTTCACCGATGATGCTTTAGATACTGCTTTAGTAACTATCTTAGGACAAAAACAACATCAAAATCCTTATGATATTTACTATGTTAGTAAAAAATTGACACCCACTGAGTGAAATTATACTACAACAGAAAATTATTTTCTTGCAATTGTTCATGCCATTAATAAGTCCAAAAATAATATTATTCGGTGTGATACCTTTATTCACACTAATAATTTGGTTGATAGGTATTTGATGAAAAAACCAATAACTAATGGTAGAATCACTAGCTGGATTTTGTTAATATTAAAATTCAACATTACTATATCAGACAAGCCTAGGAAGGAGAACACAGTAGTTGATTTTCTTTCTAGGATTCAAAATGAAAATGAATCAATTCTTGTAAATGATAATTTTTGGGATGAACACTTGTTTGCAATTGCTACTAAAACTCCTTTGTATGCACATGTTGCTAACTACTTGGCTACAAGGAAGCTAGCTCAACAATTGTCACAAAAAAAAACAAATGGTCATCAAACTCAACACTCCCTATTCCTTGATAGATGGATAAATTTTTCGTAATGGACCTAATTTTATCATTCAGAGGTGTGTAAGGGAAGATTGAAGTATTGGATTAATTGAAAGCATGCCATGATGAACCATGTGGAGGTCATTTTTCTAATAGAAGAACTGCGTACAAAGTCCTTTTTCCTAGACATTATTGGCTGAATCTTTTTAGATATGCCAAAGAATATGTTAGAAGATGTGATAGCTATTAGAGGATGTGTTTTCTAGTGCAAACAGATGAAATGTCTCTACAACCTCGAGTACTTGTAGATCCATTTGAGAAATGGACTCTAGACTTTGTAGGGCCAATCACTTCAATGTCAAAGGAAAAGAGGTATATTCTAGTATGTATTAGTTATATTACTAAATGTGTAGAGGTTAAACCTTTGCTATATGCTAATAAAAGAGTTGTTTTAGATTTTATATTTGAGGACATATTTACTTGTTTTTGTATTCCAAGAGAAATTGCTACAACTCATGGAACTCAATTTACATCTAAGCTTTTTCAAAATATTTTGGAGCAATACATGATTAAGCATCGAAAGTCTTCTCCATACCAACCACAAGATAATGGGTAAATAGAATCGACAAATAAAATCCTTGAAACCATCTTGTCCAAGACAATACATTTGCATCACAAAGACTATAAATTGGCTTCTAGAAGCACTTTGGGCATACCCGACAACATGGAGAAATACTATTGAGTAGACACCTTACAAGCTTGTATATTGAAAACAAGCCTTTCTTCCCATTGAATTTCAAGTAAATACCTTTAGAACAATAACCAAATTGGGATTAAACCTCTCAAAAGCACAATAACTAAGGTTAGCTCAACTCAATGAATTGGATGAGATTTAGAAAGGGTGAAATTTAGAGAACTAATGTAATCTAGCAACAAATAATGAAATGAAAAGTTCAATTTATAAAAAAGAAAAGAAATTCAAATAAGTTGTTTGGGCTTTCTTATTTTATTCTTGATTTAAAATTGTTAAAGGAAAGCTTCAAACATAATGGTTAGGGCCATATGAGATTGAGACAAGTTATGATAATGGATCAATTAAAATCAAGACCATTTATGAACAAGGAATTTCTTTTCTAGTTAATGGAAATAAATTAATATTATATAAAAAACCATTAACAAAATAAAATTTTGAATATTTGAAACTAATTTCAAAAGAAATCACATTTGTAAATTTAGGCCGACGTGTTTCAAACCAACCAGTGTTAGTTGTATCTAATTATTTATGTATTATTTTTATTTATTAATTTATTAAAATAAATAAATAAATAAGTGAAATGAATAAATAAATAATAAATTATAATATTTTGTCCATTTACATATCGTGTCAAAAAATAGCCTTTTTTTAGTCGTTTCCACATAGCCGTTGGAATGTATTAACTCTCTATTTAACTTACAACTATGATCTGATCTTTCATCTTGTCCTGATGATGAACCACACTGATTGGTTCAAAACGCATCAACCTAAATTCACAAATGTAATTTCTTCCGAAATTAGTTTCAAATATTCCAAATATAAATCACGAAAGCTTGAATTTGAATAAAATAAAATTTTGTTTAAAATATGCTTCAACTATTCGGGAAAGAGTTAATTACTAAGGAAAATGCCTTCTCCTAAAACCATTTAATTATAATAATAATAATAAAAATACATTTGTGAAAAATAAAATATTCCAACATTCGACAAACAATATTCACTCTCTTTTCAAATCTTGTCTAATATTTCTAAGCTCAAATTTTCAAATTTTATTTCCAGCATATAAAAGCTTCTTTCTAGGAGTAAAATAATCTCTTGCAAAAACCAAACAATAACAATCTTCAAGGAATTAAAAAGTTTAGAATTGCAGAGTTTCATTATTACATTCCTAATCAGAGCCTCTAGACTTTCTGTAGTTATAACAACTTTCGATAGCTACTGAAATTTTCTGAAGATATTTAAATTTTATATCTAATATCAATTATATGGTTTAATAACGAATTTCTTGCATTCTGTCATGAAATTAATTTTCTTTGGAGGGTTCACAAAAGGGGAATTCATCAAGAAACTTTGAAATTTCAGAGTTACGCATCAAAGCTATGGAAGGATTAGTACTAGCAAAAATACATCAACAAATTTGTTTCAACCTTACAACAAATGATCAATCCTAGGATATAGGTAACTTAAGGCAAAATGTCTTTACATTTTTTACAATAAAAATAATGAGTTATTAGAAGATTATGGGCAATATATTTGGTATAATCCATATTGCAAAACCATATTTCATAGCATGGAAAATCATGATTACATATGTTACCCTGATTTGTCGATATGTCCAAAGATTTGAATTAATCATCAATCATGTTGCCATCATTCAAAGGTATGCCTTAAAATTGGTAACTGATAATATATTTTGTGACCATTTCAAGTGTGCTCTTCGATCATTTTGACAATGCCAAAAGCTTATACTTTAACGATAACATTTCCAAGTTGAGAAAATTTTTTATGCTTCTCTAAAATGTAGGAAGCATTTTGAGATGATATTTTTATAGAAGTTAGAAGGGTATGATAATGAGGTGACCAAGGCATTTGTAAGGTCATTCGATATAATTGAGGCACACATTGGAGATATCTAGCTTAAAAAAATAGAGTCCTTTCATTTCAAAATCCACATGACTATCCACAAGTTGGTAAGAATTGGTTTAAAAATAAGAAGATTAAGGGAGAAAATGGAATAAATTTCTTGTAAATATGGATATGGTTTCGAATTGGCATAAAGGTATACCAATGACAACATTGGAGAAGAAATCGAGGGATGTTATGCTCATGCTTCAAATGTATGTCACCTATGAAGGAAGTATGTACTTTTGTTCTTTTATCACCTTCATTTGCTATTGCATTTTGTAAATGGATATGAAATCAATTTCCCATATTATTTACTCAATAGTTTGAATAAAATGGCCCTTTGCATACAAAGTAATTCAAAGAATCCAAAGAGAATTCAAGACCACCTTGGGCTAGTCAATATTTTGGTTGAAGCTAAGTTGCACCAACAATATGATAATTGGGAATCATTCTTGATAAGAAATTATTTTAAGGTGGTAACTCAAGAGACAAAGGTCCAACATTCAAAATGGAAAAGACTAGAGAAAGGGTTTCGAAAACAGAGACTTCCAACCTTGAACCCATAAATATCAACAGAGAAATAGAGTAAAAACTCATGGGTTCAAAACACAACAAAAAGAAAACTAGAGCTTCTAAGGCAAAGCGTGGAACTAATACTTTCAAACTTTCATGAAAAAGTAAGAGATGAGGTTAGGGTTTCAAACCTTTAACCATAAAAACCTTAGGTACAACCATGATAAAATAAAAGAGGGAAGTTACAAAAGAAGGAAATAAGGGACATTGAGTGAAAAAGGGAAAAAATAGGAAAAAATAAAATCCCTGTACAAAACCCTAAATAGAGTGAAGTTGTACAAAAGAAAAGGAAGGTCAAAACTAAACCCCAAAAGACTGCAAGGTGTGTGAAAAAGGGCTTGAATACAAGAGAAAATAATAATGTTGAAGTCCAAGATCATCTAGTGATTGAAGTAAAAGAATTTGACAAATAATAAGGAGGTCTACCAAAAAATCAAGTATATGAAAAAGTCAACAAAGAAAGGCCTAGGTATAAAACTATTTCTAAGAAACAGAGCAAGAGGAAGACACCGACTAAAGCCTTTGCAATGTCACATTCACCATATCCAGAGTCAGAATTGAGAAGCCCAAAAATTGATGTTGCATAGAAAAAGGCCTATGATTACTTGAATCCTTGGAGAAGGATACAAAACAATAAAGTTTTGATCAGGTGCAACCCCCCTTTGCTTATATTCCATGACCATTTTCTTCTGAAGAAAAGAAGACAATAGAAAATTAAAAGAGGAAATGAAAGAGTTAAAAGTTTTAGACCTTCATATCAAGGAGGAAAATAAAGCATTGAAAAATTAGAATCAAAGGTTGTTAAAAAGAATGCAAGTTTGATATAACATGAACCAAAATATCAAAGCAATCAATAAAATACTTCATTTGAAATTAATATATTAAATGTCATGTCATTAACGAAGAAACCAAGGTGGTTAATCTAAATGAAAAAGTAAGGAATGGAAAGAAACAACTTGTACATTTTGATCCAAGCCACATAAACTTTAGAATAGCAAGGAAAGGCTTCAAAATTTTAAAATTTTGATCTTGCATGAGGATATGCAAAACCTGTAGTGTGGGGGAATGTTAGACCCTGAAATTAAAATATTTTTGTCACTAATCTTCCATTATTATGTTCATCAGGCTCCGTAAAAACCTATCATATTTTCCACATTTTACTATATTGCTATCCTTTTTGATAAAAACTCATGTTGTGAGCTAGAAGTGTCAATATACCAAATAAATCTAACCTAAAATGAGCACTCTTATTATATTTTCATGCATTCTTTTTTAAAATCAATCTAAATATTATAAGCTATGGAATTAGTTGTAGCTACATATCATTATATAACATAGTTGAGTTACAAGTTTAGATAAGTACGAGCATGCAAAATCAAGATCAAAAGTTGGAGCATGTTGTCATAGGCCATTTTTTCACATTTGGTCAATAGGCCTATTAACTGGATCAATCAACATCCTTTTACCCCTTGTCATCATCATTGCACAAATCCCTAAGCATGACTCTCCCTAATCCCTGAGTTTCTGCCTTTAACTACTTCATTTCAGTGATTTTAAGGCCCAACGCACCCTCTTTCCTTGAGAGACTGCGCTCGCCAGCAGGTTGACCCTCTTTGGAATTGCACTGATCACCAACAGGTTTCCCATTGCTGAGGGCGTGTTGATTCTAGAAATTTGGGAAAAATAAAAAGAATCTTGAAGCTTCCTCTTCCATAAACTTCTAGGAGTTGTTACAACCATTTACCTTGGATGAAAGTCTCAAATCCTATTCTATCCTAGCTTGGAGATTTCACCCCTTATCCCTTGAGTTCATCCTCCCATCAAGAAAGGATATCAAGACTAGATTGGTAAATGGATAGTAATTCCTAACCTACCATCCTATTCTATATATTTACTGCCATCCACAAGCTAGGGGTAACCTTTTGGAGATATATTCTACCCTCATGTTGTTGTTGTGAGAGTCATTAGTCCATGCATTAGGGTGACATAGAGGCACACTTTGTGACAAGGAAGGAAAATTCAACTTGGATGAGCTCTTCTACAAGATCAACTCTATATTTGGTTATAACTCTCTCCATTTCTATTAATACAAGGAGTACATTGTTTTCCTATATGTGATGTTATGATTTCATGTATTTCAATACCATGTTGATCTATTGAATGAAGTGATTAGATTATTCTGCATAGATTTCATAGATCTTTGGCTTGTGCTGTATAATTGTGCAGATTCTAATTATAGAGATCAAGGCTAGGATTGGAGAATACAAGCTGAGAGAGGAACAAAACTTGCGATAGATTCTAGGTAGGCTTCATCCCATTGTCCATTTACTTCAAGGAAGACATTATAGTCCTTTCTTTCTATTATTCTAGGTGAGTCCACCAGACCTAAGGAAGACACTTCTATCCACAATTGTATATTTCGTATAACTCTTGTTACAAATGAAAATCTCAAGCTTCACCACCCGCAAGCACAATTTCAACAATTTCCAAGACAACATAGGAACAAAGTCAAAGGAACTATCAAAGGCAACAATGAGGTGGCAAAGTATATGGATTAGTAGTAGAACATTTGAACTAATGGTGAAAGAGACACACTAAATCTATCTCAGATTCAATTATATTTGATCTTGATAATGGGTTGAGGGATTCAAGCACTTAATTTCTCATTTATGGATTTAATCTCTCTTACATGCATATTATCTATCCCATTAATCTAAATATAATATCACAAGTCTATTCTAAAAACATGCACCTGGGATCTCTTATAATGTCTATTGAATTTGTATAAATTCCCATACTATGGATTATGGAAGACACTCTTCAATTTTTAAAAGCATTACTCTTTATTATTATAAAATATTGATGTTCTTGGGAGTTAATACCTTTGCATGAATGCATCTTATGAGTTGTTTCATATTTGAGAAGTTTAAGCAGTCCAAAGTTTATAAGAGTTTTCTAATAGGGCCTTATCGATCCAGGAGGGCCCCTTGTGTAAGGAATGCATTTTTTGATATTTATTTTCCTTTAATTTTAGTCAAGTGAATTTGTAGTAGTTTAATTCCTTTAATTGTTTGTTGTTTACAAATTTTGCATGAATGCATAGTAACGGATATCTACATGAACTGTTAAATTGTTTAAATAATTGTTTGACTCAATTGCAGAACTTATGATTAATTGAATTACTTATTAGAACGATTATGTGATTATCTTATGACAAGAAATATTAACAAGCTAATCGTTTAAAAGCATTTAGAACCAATATTGTGTTGGCTTCTTTTCTTTTCATTTGCTTTTCATCATTAGTTTCTTTACTTAATGATAGATAGTTTGCAAAGTGATTTTTAGCAGATAAATTAGAAACTAGGTCCATTGTATATTTTTCATTACACTTCATAAGTTTACAAACTCGGATTGATGATTTAAATGTAATAGAATTGATAGAAACCTATTTAGGAAATTCCTACAAGTTAGACTTCTGCCAAGGAATTTTGAAACTGCTACATTCATAAATGTCCCTAGAAGTGTAAATCAATTTGTAGATAGTATTTCAAACGAAAGTTTATACTGGAGTCATGTTTATGGTTTTTCTTACATAAATACATGTCCATTATTACAATCATCACATAAAATGAAACATACATTAAAAAAAAACAATACATCACATCAATACATTACATATTCATAGGGATGTCATACCAAAATGTTGTGTGTGTGAGGGTGTCTATAGATAGTTATATGAAAATTGTTTCAAGTACATCACTTATACATAGGTCATATCTCATTACAACCACACTATCAAAAACTTGATCATATACATAAACATGTGGGCTTAGCCCATATACATAAAATACACATTTTCTCCACCACCATGGTGGTAGTAGCCAAAGAATTACCTTATCCAATAATCCTACTATTACAAGGGGTGCTCGTGCTTCACCTTTTCCTGCTGGTTCAATAATCACTACAACCATTGATCCAACAACTACTGCTCACCTAATCAACATGCACCACCATTACATTATTAGCATGTAGGTCTCAATACCATCTTATTTGAGGCATGCCCATCCTACGTATGGCACCTCCCATAGCACTAACATGAACTGATGTTGTATGCTTATCTCCTGCTTCTGGAACGCGGCCCCCTACTCCTTGAGTTGTGATATCTCCTCTTGAATTCCCACCACCATGTGGTCTATGTGTTGATACTTTGTTTACATCATGTTGAACTTTTTTCCATGGTATCTTGTCCCCCTTAGGCTTTTCCACTGTTGGCCTCACTCAACCAATCCTTAATAGTCTTCCTCTCCTATTCTGGTGTCTTTCTCACCTGCTTGGTCCACAATCAAGAAGGGTAACACTAATCATGTCACAAATTTCCTTAGTTGAACTCAAATTGTGGTGCTAACCACAATACTTAACGCTTGTGCGAAATAGACCTCTAGGTGACCATAACTATGCAACAATTATTTTGACTTCGCTGCGACATACCAGATCATGTTGATCACAAGAAAACAAGTTCTATGATTCCACCTCTAAGATGTGCTCTTGTGCTACTTAGGCTACCTTTTTGTTCCTTCAAGTGAGTGTTCCAGGATGATTTTGGAAGCACATTACTGTCGAGTGGCAGGAAAATTTGGTGTGAATAAGACAATAGCAATACTTAAAAAGTATTTGTACTATCCAAAGCTTCGAAAAGAATGTCCAATGATATATTAGATCGTGCATTTCTAGTGCCATTGTTAAACCAACCATTAAGAAGTAGGGGTTGTACACTCCTTTACCTACCCTAGAAAATCCCTGGGAGTCAGTATCCGTGGATTACATATCAAGTTTTCCTTCCTCAAAGCATGGAAATGATTGCATGTTTTTGGTTTTCAACCGGTTTTCTAAGATGGCCATTTTGGCACCATGAAAGAAGAGTATCACAATTGAAGCCATTGCTAAACTCTTCTTTGACCATGTTTGGGTTCATTTTGGGCTAAATTAGACAATTATTTCAGAGAGGGATATTAGGTTCCTCAACGCCCTTTGTTCCAACCTATGATCTCTCATGGACACTAAGTTGACCAAATCAACTACCTTTCATCCCTAATCAAATGGACAAATAAAAGTTGTCATCGGGATAACATAACTTATACGTGTATAACTCCAAGAATCCACATACATGGGATGAAAGCCTTCTATATGTTTAATATAGATGTAACAGATCCCTCCATAGCTCTATTGGCCACAATCATATTTAGGTGTGCTTGGGTTTCCAACCATTGGCCCTAATTGATGTAGTTATGCTAATTGAATCTTCACCGACAGAGTCCTCCCATCCTTAGTTTGAGCTATATAGGGTAGAATTTTTTTTTGAACATATCCAACACCTCCCCAACAACAGGTCCATGATATCCTATAGAAAGCCCATGCCAAATACAAGCAATGATATGACCAACACAGGGTTCCACATAACTTTCAGGTTAGTGATAAGGTGTGGTTACATTTATAGAAAGAGTGTCTGACATGCCCCTATATGAAGCTCAAACCACTCCAATATGGGCCTTACACAACCATAAAGGTTTTGGGTGAAAATGATTTTGAATTGAATATTCCCCCTTTCCATGACTTGCACCCAATATTAATGCAGAGCTGCTTCAACCATATTTTCCATCTCTGCTAGACACCTTAGATGAAGTTGAGAAATTGGCCTCAACAAAAATCAACCCTGACTACATTGAATAAGATATAATGGACTGGATCATGGAATCAAAGACAAATGATACTTGCCAACAACATGTACAACTCCATCGAGTTCTCAAAACTAGGCAACTTCTTCATCAAGGCAAGTGGCTCACTAGGAGCCAAATTCAACAAAAGTTTCCCCATCTAATGAGGGAACTTGGTACAATAGAGAGCATTACTTCTTAAAGTGGGGGGAGGACATATCCTTGTGGATATCAGGGGCCACCCACCTTTTCCATTGCCTCAATGATTCTTTATCTTCTTGGTATTTTCCCTATGATTTTAGGGTCCTAAACTTTTCGGGCCATTTTGAGGTAATAATAATGTTTTTCAGCAATTAGGGAGGCCAAGGGCTATAATGTAATACCAGAGCCCCAATGAAAAAATTGTAGTCCTCATATAGTCCTTTCTAACAAGCTATCGTGTGCCCGAACATGTAATGACCCAACTAGAGTTACAGATAGAATATGATTATTAGCATGTATACGAGGCTTGTGTATACTAGCTACATACACATGCATCACATGCGTTGCACTAGTATACATACTGGTTTAATTATATAAAATGTCTAAGTGTATGGAAAATGATATAATTGTTAAAACTATTATTTAATACCTTGATTATTAAAAATACAATAGAATATATTAATTTAATATCATTAATAAAAATTGAAGTAAATAAATTATTATTATTATATATGGGAAAAGATTAATTAAATTTCATAAATTTGGACAAGACATGCATAAGTACTCTAGAAGGGTCCCTCACTTGAGTCAGTGGAATGAACAAGTTCAAAAGCTCACTTAATATATATTTAATTAAAAAAGAAGACAACTGACTAAAGTAATGATAAATAAATGGATATGGTCAAAGTTGCTTGGTTCATAGGAGAGTGGGGTTTCCTTAGAGGGAAGAAACCTTCCCTATATAAAAATATAAAATGAGAAGTGGTGGTGGTGGTGGGAGGGGTGTCTTTTGGATGGAAATTTGGAGAAAGGGAGAAAATTTAAATCGTGGAGGGAAACTTTGTGAATTGGGGGACGAGCCTTGCGGCTCAATATTTTGGCTATAGACCTATGAGATTTGGGCTCTATTCTTGGATTTTTGGAGACGGGGCCTAGAAGTCTTCGATATCGAAGTCTTCTATGTTTGGGAGCTGAAGAAGCTTGCCCTAGATTGGATGGGAGGAATAAGACGGTTTGGAAGTGGGAACTTAGGACTTGGATTCAATCACGAATCGACGTCGTCGGGGGGTCGACATCAACTGGGAGAAACCATGTATGTGGAAACATTTAATTTGGTATGCTTAGTAATAAACTTGATTTGCAATGAAATATTCTTGATATAAACAAAGACTTAATACTAGGTCTTAAAAAATAGATATTGTATGGAAAAGTTGAATCCTTGGGAAGTTGATGTATCAACTAACCACCTTGGGGTCCATAACCATTTTGGTGTTTATCTTCTAGGGTTATGGTTTTGGACATCTATAGTTATTTATTTATGTTAAAAGACCATTCTTCTAGCCTCTTGTAACAACTTTTGAGAATGCACATAGTTGTCACCTCCGCCTGTCCAGAGATAACTGCCACAATTTTAGCTAGTTTGTGTTCTATAGTCTTCTGCTATTCCATTTATTAATAGAACTTAGGTTTTCACTATATTATTGTGCTCTATGTTATATTTATCTTTATGTGCTCCATTTATTTTCCTTCATTTCATTTCAATCCTTGTACAACCCTCATCAAAACCACCATTAAAGAGCACTTCCATTTCGCATGATACATCAACTTCTAATTAGATTCATAATTGTTTTCAGAACTGCTTCAAGCTAAGTTCTAGAGTTGGTGTTCATACTTAAACCACCATTAGATAGAATAATTTGGCATTGCTATCTATTTGATTTGCGATCTTAATTAAACCACTATATTCAGAGAGCACATCCAATCATTGACTATTATTCACCTCCAAATTTTAGCTCTCTTCTTGGACTCACATACACCCCTTCATATTAAGGAGGGAAATGTTGGAAACATAATCCCTATTGATTATGTAAAATTGTATTAATCACTTCAGAGGAAGGTGAAAAGCCGTGAGTGAATATAATAGTTGTAGGGAGTCCAAGAGACTTGTTGGAAGATGAAACCAAGGGTTATAAAATGATGTATTTGTGTGTATCATATGAATGAATAATATATTACTTGCCTTATCAATCTCTCTTGCATTTTCATGTGTTCCAACAAGTCCCAATTATTCCAATAAGCCTTTATTAGTCCTAATTAGCCCAATAAGCCCTAATCTCCCCAATTTTCCCATTTGTCTTAATTATCCCAATAATACTTAAGTAGTCCCATTAGCCCAACTTTCTCAATTTGCTTTAATTAGCCCCATTTTCCCATTTTGTGTAATCATCCCTAATTATGCAATGTGCATAATTGTGCTAATTTCTTAATAGTCTTCAATCAACCCTAATTTTCCAATTACCTTAATTGCAATTATAAGATAATTTCATTAATGACCTAAAGACCAAGTCTCATTAATTTATAATGTTACTCAGAAAAATACAAAAATATCACATATCATTGCACTGTCATTACTAAACTTAATATGAGTTAATTAATCTTCGAAAGTTTAAAATATTCATATTTTTTTCCAAAATACCAATCCAACATAAACATTACATAAATGACATTATAACATACACCAATATTATGAAATAGTAAAAGATTGCAGGTCAAATAAACTAAAGTTTCTCTTAAAAAAAAACAAACAAAAACTCACATCAATTGTAATGTTGTTAAAGTGATATTTGTAGAAAATTTAGTCTAACGATTTTTGAATTTGATATCATGCCCATAAAACCCACTAAGTTCGAGAGAGAAATTGATGTTCACTTTCAAATGGTGTTTATCTTTGGAAAGAAATATCACTTGTCAACCCCATGGAGTTGTAGATCAATAAATGTGCCAACTTTAGTAGTCCTCGTTCAGTTACGACCATCATATTTAACTTAAAATATCAACTTTTTGAAACTCATGATAGCTTGTTTCTAGCATTATCCTTGCAACATTTGACTTATTTCAATTTAGTCTCGTCATGGTGCCTTTAGTAGTACCTACTTCCAGACTAGATAGTGTTGAGACCATTATGTTTTAGGATGAAGCAAATTTTTTACTGTGGGACACTGTTTAGCTTAGCTAGTGCATTTGGGAAAAAGTCATACCCTTGATTTATGTATGTTATTTCTTGAAAGGCATTAGTTTGCACCCTGAATTATGTAAAATGATGTATATTTTAATAGGATTATAGATAACTACATGTTAACTTGTTGACCTAAAAGACTTGTATCTGATGGAGGTGAGGGAGTCGAACCAAACCACAATTGTTCGCATACCGGGGTCCCAAGGGTAGACCAAGAGACTTATCCCAATCCACACCAAGTAACTGCAAACGTCGTCTGCCCTCCTCACCCAAGGCCGGAGCCCTAGTGAGGCGCCATAGACATAGACCCGACCGCTTCCAATCTCCTTACCACCCAAACTATCAAATTGAACCAATTCGCGTACTAGGGTTTGCATTTATCCACAGAGCTCATGAAGGGAAGCGTCACACTGGAGGAGTAAATGTTAGATCGGTTCATCGACGGGGAGTTAATACGCGCGTGGAGGAGGAGCACGCCCAGACAGCCTTCCATACAACACTTGTACAATTTCATGCACACCTCATCAAGGGAAAATGGTTTAGAAATTATTATTATTATTTAAGTTTCACAGAGTTGTATAATTTATTAATATAGAATTATGAAGAATTTTGAGATAACAATCACATTATAAATATATATTTTTGGTTTTTTTTAATAACACTAACACTAAATATAAATATACAATATCATTGATGTGTGATTTCATAAAGTAAGCACTTGTTTTATTCAATCAAGTGGATTTTCATTATATATCTTATATTCAAAAAGTTATAATATGATAATGAATCCAACTTGAGGTTTGAAATGTTTACTCTATAAATTATAAATTATACTGTAGCATCTCCAATGTTTTAATAGATAATGTTTTACTATGTTTAAAATATATTATTTTGTGGTTAAGATTATAAACTAAATTTAGAATTTGTTGTATTAATTTGTATTTAATTAATTATCTAGCTGAATTATGCTTTATAAAAGTTACTAGATCACTTTAACCAACTTTTTAATTTTAATGATTTACTCAATTAAATTTTAAAATACATATTTCTAAATCTCCTTAATTTTTTCTTACATTCAACTCAAAATAAGATCTGCACACAATGAATGAATGCTGTGTCATGTCTATACCTTTAATGATATTAAAGGTATAAATCTTCCCCACAAATCAATTATTTGATGACAATATGGACTGCTATGAAAAATTACATGGTTGAACCCTTATAATAACGATAAACCTTAATTAAAATGTCACATGAATCAAATAATGTAGTAATCATTAGATGCATGGATCAACATTTATTAATATTAAACTTCAATTAAATTGGCCCATGAATTAAAAGAATATAATAATCATTTTACACTAATCAAATAAATTGAGTTGGTTTTGTTTTGTCTGCCAAGACAGTTAGTTCGTTACAGGGATCGCAACATAAAATGGATTGAAGCAGAGGATGATAGCGAGGGCAGGAGAGGCATTTTGTAAAATTTGCTTTCTGTAATATCTTCTCTTTATAGAGGGGCCTCTCTCCCGTCCCTCCCCTCTGTCTGTCTGCCGGCATTCAAATTTTTTATCAAAACTTCCCGGCATCTCAGAGATAGTGCAGAATGTGGAAGGGCGGGAAGGGGAAGGGGAAGGACAATGGCAAGCGTGTTAACCGTATATTCACTTTTACTCCCGAGGTTAAAGGGCAACGTCAGTATTCTTTGTCTCAGTCTTATTAGGATGATTATTAACAGCTTTCTTCCTCTAAATGTATTTGAATAAATGCTCCATAATGGTTGCCCATCTGAACAAATTCTTCATAGTGATATTGTCAGATTTACAGGTTTAGAAGTTCAGTTTCTAAAGATAATTGTCATGATTTATCACTTGGGCACAATTTACCTAAATTTGTCTCAACCCTTATGAGGTTGTGAATTTCGTTCATGCATCCTTTAGAAATGCTGTTTGGGCTTGTCAATATTATGTTAAAAGTTTTTGAACTTGAGGAACAGGTGATGTTGGCGTGTTAGGGAATTTAAGGCGAGGGTTAGTAGTTAGCAGGGTTAGAAGGCATTGACAGATGGACAAATTTACATATTTTTCTTTGAAACTCGGCTGTAGAATTGGAAGTTTTGTTTCTAAAGATAATTATCATGATTTATCTTTTGAGCATAATTTACTTAAATTTTGCCTGAACTCTTCTGAAGTTGTGAAGTTCATTCATGCATCATCTAACAAGCAGTATCTAACAAGCAGTAGTAGAAATGTTGTTTGGGCTTGTTAATAGTATGTGAAAAGTTTTTGAACTTGACGAACAGGCGTTTTAGAGAATTCAAAGTGAGGGTTAGCAATCAGCAAAGTTAGTAAGATTAGTAAACATAGATAGATGGACAAACTTACACATCTTCCTCTTATACTGGACTGTAGAAAAACTTACACATCTTCCTCGACAGATTCTTCAACCTGAAAAGGCACAGACTATACTGACTGCATAGTACACACTATGGAGGGTAACCTCTCTCTTATCGGTAACTGACTGAGAATAGTTCTAGCACTGCTGAGTATCCGCACTGAGTAGCTGTAGTAACCTTTTGTTCTGTCTCGATCGGTAAGGCTGCCAACAGCAGGCGTTTTAGGGAATTCAAAGTGAGGGTTAGCAATTAGCAAGGTTAGTAAGATTAGTAGGTACAGATAGATGGACAAACTTACACATCTTTTTCTTATACTAGACTTTAGAAAAATTTACACATTTTTTTTTTATACTGGTCGGTAGAATGTAGAATGAACCTTTTAGCTGAATATAAATTATAGTTACTAATTACTCATCTAATTAACTTGTGCATAGCAATTGGCTTTAATTTTCTTTCTCTCTATTAAATTTATTACTTATACATTATATAAGTTAATGCATATTTACTCATATGGCCTTTAACCAATACATTTCTTCTGCAAATAAATGGCTTTAATTTTCTTTCTCTCTATTAAATTTATTACTTATACATTATAAGTTAATGCATATTTACTCATGAATTTCTTCTGCAAATAAATAACTAGCCCAAGCCCATTTAGTTTTGTCCATTTGTATGAATTCTAGATATGTATTTCTCTGTAAATGCTTCCCTGCTTCCAATAAAACACTCGCGCAAGTGTATGTAAGTTAGAGGAGGTTGAAGTTCATTTAATTTTTGGCAAATTGTCTAAATATATTTTCTTTAATTTCAGTTTCACTATGTAATCCTTTTTGTTTATGTTGCAGAAAAACCTAAAGGAAAAATTGGAACTTCTGTTACCGAGGATAATGTACCCGGTACTCCAGATGCAAAATCCGAAAATAATGTACCCAGTACTCCAGATGCAAAATCCGAAACTCCATGGAAACATTCTTTACGCAAGGTTTTTTTTGATGTTGCAGAAACACCTAAAGGAGAAACTAAACAATCTCCTAGCCCAGAGTCTCATCTTTCGTCTCTAAAATTGGATTCGCCTATAAAACGGGACAATGTCGATACAGAAAGACGTGAAAAACCTGCTAGCCCACCGTTTCAGATTTATACAAACTGGGAAAAATGGGAAGAAAGAAGACGTGAAAAAGCTTCCAAAATAGAATCTCCACTGAAAATTTTTGTACCGAAGAAGTCAAATCAAATTGCAACTGCAAAAGACGAAAGTCCAGTGAAAACTCCAGTGAGTACTCCAGCTGAAGTACCACAGGAAGAACCCATGAGTGCTCCTGCTGAAGTACCACAGGAAGAACCCATGAGTGCTCCTGCTGAAGTACCACAGAAAGAACCCACACGATATATTTTTAACAATCCGTTTTTTGATCAGGCTGATGGGGTCACCAGGACCAGTAAAATTTTTCCAGGTACGTGACTGTGTGCATTTGCTTTAATGCAGTGTTGTGAACATCTGGATAACATCCAGATTTTATCTGAAATAGCGATTTTTGGGTTAGCTTATGTGGGCTGATTTTTAGAGATATTTTTACTGTATTTTAATTTTTCAATATTTATGGATACATTTCCATTTTTTGGTTTTACAGATTCTTATATCCAGATTTTATTTGAAATCGTGATTTGATTTTTTTTAAGATTTTTTTGTTTTCCAGATTCTTATATCCAGATTTTATTTGAAATCACTATTTTTTTTGGGTTAATTTATGTTGGTTGATTTTTAAAATATTTTATAGTATCTTAATTTTTCTAATATTTATGGATTTTCCTATATCCCATATTTCTTCCATCCTTCCTAACCAGCATTTCTTATCTATTCGCCCTCCCAGAACTTCAAAGTGGACTTAAGGCTTGGGGGCTCATCAAGGCTCAAGGCTCAACGAGTTTTTAAGTTTTTTAAGTTTTCCAGTTTTTTTTACAGAGAATATCCAGATTTTATCTGAAACCATGATTTTTTGGGTTAGCTTATATTTGCGGACTTTTACTGATATTTTTGTGGTATCTTAATCTTTCAATATTTATGGACTTTTACTGATATTTTTGTGGTATCTTAATCTTTCAATATTTATGGATTTTTCCAGATATTTTCTTGATTTTGTCTGAAACCATGAATTTTTGGGTTAGCCTATGTTTGTTGATTTTTTACGGATATTTTTATGGTATCTTAATTTTTCTAATATTTATGGATTTTTCCATTTTTTTTTTTTTTCCAGATCCTTACAGATAGCATTCAGATTTTATCTGAAATCATGTTTTTTTGGGTTAGCCTATGTTTGTCTATTTTTAAAGTTATTTTCATAGTATCTTATTTTTTCCAAATATTTTCTTCAGATTTTATCTGAAATCATGATTTTTTGGGTTACCCTATGTTCGCAGATTTTTAAAGATATTTTGATTATATTTTAATTTTTCGATGGATTTTTCCAAATATTTTCTTCAGATTTTATCTGAAATCTATTTTTGGGTTAGTCAGGTTTTTTAAAGATATTTCGATGGTATCTTAATTTTTTAAAATATTTTTTCTTCGATTTTTATCTGAAATCCATTTTTTTAGATTAGCCTATATTTGAAGATTTTTAAAAATATTTTAATGATATCTTAATTTCTTTTTAAATATTTTCTTATTTTTAGGATTTTTTAGTTGGGCAGATCCAATATTGGCAAGAATGCTTTAATGCTCTCTTTAAACTAAATCATGGTTATGCTAATCTTGTAGGCCTTCCCCAGCCAAGCGAGACGACATGCAGTTCCCGGATGAAGTCTTTTTTTGTGTTCAACAAGGTTGTATTCTTAGTGCTGTAAATGAAAAAATTTGCCCATTTTTAAAGTTATGTGCCTTTTTGTATTGGGTAAGCTTTTGTTATTGTTGCTGTGCAGCCACTTGGAGATGGACAATTCAGTACCTGCTACAAAGTTTTGCACCTTCTGGACGGCTGCTATTATGCTCTGAAAGTTTCAAAAACACAATATAATCTCTTAGACTCCGCAAATAAGTTAATCTCTTCCCTTGTGTTTTGTGAATTGGTGTGATCTCTTCTCTTGTTTGTGTTTTGTTAATTGATAATTTAGATCTAATTTCTACATTAGAGTGAATTTGTAAATTCTATAATATTTTAAAATTTTAACTAGCTTGAAATATTAATTTTCTAGAACATTTTTAAACCTGTAAGAATAATTTAATTTTGTGTGGTTATCATCTATCTGATATCTACTTTACTTTCAGTACATATGTGCGTGCCCATGGTGAGATTCAAGCTCTGTCTTTCTTAGGTATGTGAAAATATGGAAATAGTGATGTTGTTGATTTTGATGTGGAAGACTTTTAGTTTTTTTTACTATTGATATTGTTGATTTCAATTAACCAATTGTCTTAGACTTTAGGGTTGTTCCATTTTCAATGTGTTATTGTTTAAGTGGTTGCATATTCAATTTCTAACTAGGTCACTACATTTTACTCTACTTAACGACTATAAAACATTATAAAATCTTGCAATTTTTTCACTTTCAACTTCTAATTATATACTAACAACTATATTATAAAAACCATTATAAAATCTTGCAATTTTTTCACTTTCACTTTCAACTTCTAATTATATACTAACAACTATATTATAAAAAATTTCAAATTTTTCTGATTTCATTTTCTAATCATATAAAGGCTGACTCACATCATTTTTGTTCATGTTAGTTTAATTAACTTTGAAATTTGTAAAAAGATGAAATATTTGAGAATAAAATTTGACATTTATAAAATGTAAATATTAAAAAATACATAATAAAATCCAATTTTTAGTGTACTCTAGTTTATAGTATTTTTGTTTATGTTTTTTGAAATTTGTAAAAAGATAAAATAAAGATAAAAATTGACATTTATAAAATTTATATATTAAAAATATATATAATAAAATTCAATTTTTAGTGTGGTTTTGAGTTTGGCAAGTTTGAAATTTGTAAAAAGATGAATAAAATTCAATTGAAAATTTTGAAATTTGTAGAAAGATGAAAATTTGAGGATGAAATTTGGCATTTATAAAATTTAAATATTAAAAAATATATAAAAGATAAATATCATAAAATTCAATTGATAACATAATAAAATTTACTTTTTAGTGTGGTTCATGAATATCAGAGATTGGTGGCTGCAATAACCAATTCAATTGACAACTTTGAAATTTGTAAAAGATGAAATATTTGAGGATAAAATTTGACATTAAATTTAAATATCAAAAAATATATAATAATAAAATTCAAATTTTAGTGTGGTTGACATTTATAAAATTTAAATATTAAAAAATATATAAAAGATGAATATAACAAAATTCAATTGATAACATAATAAAATTCACTTTTTAGTGTGGTTGATGTTCAATTAACAACTATGAAATTTGTAAAAAGATGAAATATTTGAGGATAAAATTTGACATTGAATTTAAATATTAAAAAATCTATAATAATAAAATTCAAATTTTTGTGTGGTTCATGGATATCGCCTAATTCAATTGAAATTTGTAAAAGGATGAAATATTTGAGGATAAAATTTGACATTAAATTTAAATAACAACTTTGAAATTTGTAAAAAGATGAAATATTCAAGGATAAAATTTGACATTAAATTTAAATATTAAAAAATATATAATAAAATTCAATTTCTAGCTTGGTTTAAAAAATATAAAATAATAAAATTCGTTATTAGTGTGGTTCATGGATATTAGAGATTGGTGGTTGCTATGCCCACATAAATTAATATTGGTGGTTGCTATGCCCACATAAATTAGATTGGTGGTTGCTATGCCCACATAAATTAATCAGGTAGGTAGATTGGTGGTTGCTATGCCCACATGGTGGTTGCTATGCCCACATAAATTAATCAGGTAGGTAGATTGGTGGTTGCTATGCCCACATGGTGGTTGCTATGCCCACATAAATTAATCAGGCAGATCTAGGTAGGTAGATTGGTGGTTGCTATGCCCACATAAATTAATCAGTTAGGTAGATTGGTGGTTGCTATGCCCATAAATTAATCAGGCAGTTGTTGGCTCATTAACAAAGCCTAACCCCAAGAGCATCGAAGAGAATTGACCTTGTGACTTGTGACCTCCCATTAGGAGTGCTTAATTGACTTTGTGACATCCCATTAGCAAAAAGAGCATCAAGGAGAATTGACCTTGTGACCCCCCACCTCCCATTAGGAAAGTGCTTAATTGACTTTGTGACCTCTCATTAGCAAAAGGAGCATCGAGGAGAATTGACCTTGTGACCTCCCATTAGCAAAGTGCTTAGCTGACTTTGTGACCTCCCATTAACAAAGTGCTTAATTGGCTTTGTGACCTCCCATTAGCAAAGTGCTTAGTTGACTTTGTGACCTCCCATTAGCAAAGTGCTTAGTTGACTTTGTGACCTCCCATTAACAAAGTGCTTAGTTGACTTTGTGACCTCCCATTAACAAAGTGCTTAATTGGCTTTGTGACCTCCCATTAGAAAAGTGCTTTAACGATGGGTGTGGTTGAGATCACAAAATTCAACACCTTTGAAATTTTTAGAAAGGATGAAAGATTTGAGGACAGCTTTGAAATTTTTAAGAATGATGAAACATTTGAGGATTCGTGTTTGCTTATTGGTTCATTCACAAAATTCTTTAACTTTGAAATTTTTAAAAAGGATGAAACATTTGAGGACAACTTTGAAATTTTTAAGAATGATGAAATATTGAGGATTCATGTTTGCTCATTGGCTCATTAGTGGAGCCTAACCTCAAGAGCATTGAGGAGAATTGACCTTGTGACCTCCCATTAGCAAAGTGCTTTAACGATGGGAATTTGACCAAATGAAGTAATTGTTGTGGTTGAGGTTACAAAATTCAAGATTGTGCACTACCTGTTAATCGTTGGGATGAGTGGACTTGACTTCAACCTACATTGAGTTTCTCAATGGGATGATTGAATAGTCTCTTCTAACTTCTAGTTTAGGTTTGGCATCTTCTGTGGTTCTTGTTCATGTGACCATCTCACTAGTGCATCTTGCACATCTTTAGCACCTTCAAATTTCAACTTTAGATGTTACTCTTTGTTGATTTTTTTTTAATTGGTGGATTGAACTACTTGTACCTCAACAAAATTGTTTGAATATGGATTAAGTTTGGTGGTCTTCTAAATTTATAATAATGTTATAATATTATAAAAATCGTGTAATATGTATTTCAATTAATATATTATGTTGATGAGTGAATTTGTTTTTGGAATATGTTAAATATAATTTTCAGAAATGAATTATCAAAAATTATTAAGTGGATTGTAAAGATTTAAGCTTTTCTGGTAATAATATTTCATAGAATATTTTTAATAATAATTAGTATTTCATAAAAAAAAATTAATATTAATTATTTAATTAAAAATAATACTATAAAATTAAATTAAAATAATTGTGAGAATTTTTATATAAAATAATTTTTTTGGGTATATTCTTTTTTGCCACAGTTTATTTTTGTTCCAATCCCTTTCATGATAAATGGATCAGCAAAAAAGTAACCTTGGTCATTTTAAATATTCAATATTTTGAATCATGGTTAAATGGATAGATGTTAAGATATTTACTTAGCCATATTCTTCCTTACTGGATAACTGCTGGTGTCTATTACCAATCATGGTTTTTAGATTAACCATGAATCATTGTTAAATTGATGGATGCTATGACTATTTAGCAATATTCTACCTTGCTGGGATCACTGCTGAAGTCTCTTACCGTTCATGGTTTTTGGGCTTTTTTTTAATTAATCATGAATCTTTTTTAAAACTGATGGAGGTTGAGATCTTTACTTTAGCCATATCCTTGCTGGGATCCCTGCTAGAGTCTCTTACCGTTCATGGTGTTTAGATTAACCATGTATATTAAAAAGCTGTTTTTTAACTCGCAGCTAACCATGAGAATATTGTGGCATATTATGGGGCCTGGTATGAAAATTCCCGACAGCACATTCAATTGGAATATTGTGATGAGACCTTGGAATCTAAAAGCCTCAGAGGGGACTTGACAACAGAATTTGATTTTCGAAATGTATTCTTTCAGGTATGTAGCATAGAGAGTGCCATTTTCATTTATGTTTTGGTTGAATCTATGCTTGCTATAACCATAGCTATGGGGATCTCTATTTTTTGGTTCAATACTGGAAGGATATTATGCATTTGCTCATGATCTGTTGATGGAACTTGGTAACAGCTTTTTTTTATTAGGCTCATAGGTAGCGCTTATTGTTCTATGGACTGCTCTGTTATTTCCTCTTTATGTATGCAGCTTATTATATTTCCTTAATATAATTTACATCGTAATTTTTCCTCTGAAAAAAATAACCATGTTCCTTCTTCATTCTTTACCTGTAGTTGCTTAGGGGAATAACGCATATGCATGAAAGGGGAGTAGTGCATCTTGATATCAAGCCTGCAAATATACTGGTTAAAAATGGTTTTTATAAGATTGGGGACTTTGGTCTGGCCGTATCTACTGATGGACAATTAAGTGGAGATACCTTCTCTACAGTAGGAGATGGGAGATATCAGCCCGCCAACACCGGGGGTTGCAAAACTAAGGTTGATATATTCGCCTTGGCTGTCACAGTTTACGAACTTATGTTGAGACACCATCTCGGTGGACGTAAAAATGTACCCCTTAAAAGGGTCGAAGATTATCCAAGGGCCTATGAGTTCAAAATTGATTTTAGGCTCCCTGGTTATGAACGGCCATTTCTGGAGCTTCTGCAGGTGGGATGTTTGGCTTTGTTTTAGTTTTTTTTTATTTATATTTTGGGTATGTTTTGCGTTATTTTGATTTGATATTTCTGGATCCATCACATTGAAATTTTAATTATGTGATGTTATTTTGATCTAATTGGATATTTCGGAATCCATCACATATTTTTGGATCTATTAAATATCTAATATTTTTAGATCTATCGCATCAATTTTTTTTAATGTGATGTATTCAGAAATAAAATCAAAATTACTCTTCTCACAAAAGTCTTAATTTTTAAAGATTCATAGCTCTGATCATTGATTTTCCTTTGTTTTTCGTGTGGGGTTGGGGTGGTTTGTAAGTCTATGCTGCGGCACAATCCAAGCTCCAGGCCCTCCGCTTTTGAAATTTTCAACAATCCAATGTTTGATGATGTTCGGGAATTTCTCGAAAAGCAATCCAATCTTTAACGCTGTTCGGGCATTGAACGAAATGATGAGTTAGAGGGGGCGAATTTCTGCAATTCATGTCAATAGAATCTCGATGTACACCGGATATGAATTTGTCAAACCATAAGATCACGAATGTGCAGGAAGAATTCATATTTCCCTGTTATCCCATGAAACCGTTTGTCTCAATGCACAGAGATATGTATTTGTCATTGCAGAGCCAAATTATCTTTACATTTATGCACTTTTCAACGAGAAAATAGCTTATGTCATGTAATGTATGGATTTTTATATTAAATGTTAAATGAAAATAAATTTGTGGATATGGAAATTTTGTAGGCTTTTTCAATTATATTAATATAAATTTAGGTTAGAAATGATTTAATATAAATTTTTTTATTTATAAAACTATTTTGAAATGAGATTCTTTTAAAGTGATAAAAAATAATAGGAAAATTTTCATTATTTAAATTGTATTTTTGAGTAGTATATATTTTTAAATATATTTTAATATTAATATATATTTTATTTATAGATTGCATTAAATATTTTTTTTTATATATAACATTATATATTTTTTAACATTTTTTTTTTTATATATATGAAGTTGATATTCATATAATTGGTTAATATATTTACACTAATATATTTTATTTTAAGAGGGACATGTGTTAACCTGAAAAAAAATAGTGTGAAATTTTTCATTATTTAAATTGTATTTTTGAATAATATATATATTTTTAATATTAATATATATTTTATTCATAGACCTCATTGGATATTTTGTTATATATAATATTAAAATATATATTTTTAACATTTTTCTCTTTCTATATATATGAAGTTGATATTCATATAAGTTGGTTAACATATTTACACTAATATATTTTATTTTAAGAGGGACATGTGTTAACTCCAAGTTGAGTAAGGACACATTGACACATATTAAACATGTAGAGCATATTATGTAGATTGTATTTTTTTTTAATTATCACCAACATATTTTATTTTAAGAGGGTTATGTGTTAACTAATAATTAAACATGAAGATTGTATTTTTTTTTAATTATCTAATTATCACTTATATATTTTATTTTAAGAGGGACATGTGTTAACTCCAAGATTTTAAGAGGGACATGTGTTAACTCCAAATTGAGTACGGAATTTACTCATATGTTGAGAGGACATATTTACACATTTCAAACCAAACATGTAGACATGTAGATCATATTTTTTTAATTATCACTAACATATTTTATTTTAAGAGGGACATGTGTTAACTCCAAGTTGAGAGGACATATTTACACATTTCAAACCAAACATGTAGACATGTAGATCATATTTTTTTAATTATCACTAACATATTTTATTTTAAGAGGGACATGTGTTAACTCCAAGTTGAGCACAAACATATTCACTGAACATGTAGAGCATATTTTTTTTTTTAAATTATCACTAACATATTTTATTTTAAGAGGAATATTTACACATATTATACATGTAGAACATATAAATTTTTACTTATCACTAACATATTTTATTTTTATTTTAAGAGGGACATGTGTTAACTCCAAGTTGAGACACATTTCAAACATGTAGATCATATTTTTGTTTTAATTATCACTAATATATTTTATTTTAAGAGGGACATGTGTTAACTCCAAGTTGAGACATATTTACACATATTAAACATGTAGATCATATTTTTTTTTTAATTGTCACTAACATATTTAATTTGAAGAGGGACATGTGTTTGAGAGCATATTTTTTTTTTTTTAAATTATCACTAACATATTTTATTTTAAGAGGGATATTTACACATATTATACATGTAGAGCATATAAATTTTTACTTATCACTAACATATTTTATTTTAAGAGGGACATGTGTTAACTAAGTTGAGACATATTTACACATATTAAACATGTAGATCATATTTTTTTTTAATTGTCACTAACATATTTAATTTGAAGAGGGACATGTGTTTAACTCCACTGACCATAGATATATTTATACTCCCTCCACTCCAAGTGTTGTTGAGCATAGATATATTTATACTCAAGTTTTGTTGAGCACAGATATATTTATACATATTAAACATGTAGAGCATATTTTTTTAAATTATCACTAACATATTTTATTTTTATTTTAAGAGGGACATGTGTTAGCTCCAAGTTTTACACATTACACATATTAAACATGTAGAGCATATATTTTTTTT
Organism: Pinus tabuliformis; assembly: GCA_031772625.1. Classification (NCBI taxonomy): domain Eukaryota; kingdom Viridiplantae; phylum Streptophyta; class Pinopsida; order Pinales; family Pinaceae; genus Pinus; species Pinus tabuliformis. The sequence continues at coordinate 1,601,941,687 of CM062817.1, forward strand.
AATTATCACTAACATATTTTATAAGAGGGACATGTGTTAGCTCCAAGTTTTACACATTACACATATTAATCATGTAGAGCATATTTTTTTAACTATCACTAACATATTTTATTTAAAGAGGGACATGTGTTTGCTCCAAGTTGAGTATGGACATATTTACACATAATAAACACGTAGAGCATATTTTTTTTAATTATCACTAACATATTTTTATTTTTATTTTAAGAGGGACATGTTATCTCCAAGTTGAGGAGGACATATTTACACATTTCAAACATGTAGACGTGTGTTAACTCCAAGTTGAGGAGCACATATTTACACATTTCAAACATGTAGACGCGTAAATCATATTTGTTTTTAATTATCACTAACATATTTTATTTTAAGAGGGACATGTGTTAACTAAGTTTTTTAATTATCACTAACATATGTTATTTTAAGAGGGACATGTGTTAACTCCAAGTTGAGCAGGACATATTTACACATTTCAATTTGGGCGGTCGAATGAGCCTCTAGGCTTAATTATGTTTTAAATTTGTCATATATATATATATATATATATATATATATATATATATAATAAAATTATAATAAAAATGTTTGAATTATAGCTTACTTAATGAAAAACTAATTATTAATGTCTACTCAGTTTATTGACTTTTTTAAATACACATATCCTTATTTAGTTGCTACAATGTTTGTAATAAAATTGATTCATATTAATGAGTTATATAATTTGGATTAATGAAAAACTAATTATTAATGCCTAATTGAGTTTATTGACTTTTTTAAATACACATATCCTTAGTTGCTCATCAAATCTACAATATCATTATACAAAGTTTGTAATAAAAATTAAAATGAATTGGTGATGCAACATCATGCTCAACTAAAATTAATTGGTGACAACATCATGCTCATGTCCAAGAATAACAACCAACTTGGTGAATTGAGTGAGTGACTTAACATACATGAACAAAACACCAATCATCATATACAATAAAAATAAAATAACAAATTTAATACAAAAATCATTTTTTTTAATTATAAAATATTAATTAAAAATTTTATAATACAATACAAATTTTATATATGTATATATATATATTTTAAATTTTCATGAGAGAGAGAAGTTCAATAAAAAAGGGTCCAATTATAATTCTCTTTGTAAGTATAATAAAAAATAATATAAAATTTGTGTTTACTAAGAAGATATTAATTAAAAAATTATAATAAAATATTTTGTAGTAAAATATAATTTTTATATTTTTTCTAAATTTTTATGAGGGTGAATGTGAGGTTCAATAAATAAATGTCTAAATTATAATTTACTTTTAAATATAATAAAAATTAATGTAAAACTTGTGTTTGAGCATGGACATACTTAAACGTTACATTTCACATTAAAATATAGAATGAACCTCTTGGATATATATATATATTATTTGAAAGAAAAAGAAAAATTAAAAAAAATTATAATAAAAATTTGTGAATTATAACTCATTTTAGAAATACAATAAAAATGAAACAACAATTTTAATAATTTTTTTTAATTATAAAAAGATAAATTATAATAAAATATTTTATAGCATTATATAAAATTTATAATTTTTTTTTCTAAATTTTCATGATGGTGAGAGTGAGGTTCAATTAAAAAAAATATGTCTAGATTATAATTCACTTTGTAAATATAATAAAAATTAATATAAAACTTGTGTTTAATTCCAAGGGTCAAAGAAGGTGAGATTGAAGTTCAATAAAAACATGTCCAAATTATAATTCACTTTGTAAATATAATAAAAATTAATATTAAACTTGTTTAAAAAAATTATTTGAATGAAAAAAATAAAATTATAATAAAAATATTTGAATTTTATTTTGGAAATATAATAAAAATGAAATAACATTTTTAGTACAAAGGATATATTTTTTAATTATAAGATATTAATTAAAAAATTATAATAAAATATTTTAGAGCAAAATGTAAATTTTATATTTTTTTCTAAATTTTGATGAAGGTGAGAGTGAGGTTGAATTAAAAAAAAATGTCTAAATTATAATTTATTTTGTAAATATAATAAAAATTAATATAAAACTTGTGTTTAATTCAAGTTCAAATAGGGTGAAAGTTGGGTTAAATAAAAAAAAATTGTCCAAATTATAATTCACTTTGTAAATATAATAAAAATTAATATAAAACTTGTGTTTAATTCCCAGGTCAAAACAATTTTAATATAAATTGTGTTTAATATTTTAATTATAAAATATGGTATAACAAAAGATAATTTTTTTGGATATTTTTAAATATAATTTTTAATAATTCCAATATATATTTTTTTTTTTTTTTTTTAATATAAATCATTCTTTCTCTTAGAAGGCAAGAGTGGGGTATATACAACAATATTCATAGACATTAGCCATCACAACAATATTTTTTATTGTAAGGGATTGACTTTGGGTGGGGGAGATAAACAACCAATTCAATCACATGAGATAATGTGATGTAGGTACTAAGACCCACTATGAGGGTTTATATGTTATATTTAAAAATGATACTTACATTAACAAATTAAAACTAGTAATAACAAAATAAATCAATGCACTTGTGTTTAATTCCCACAAAGGCCAAAACAATTTTAATATAAATTGTGTTTAATTATAAAATATGGTATAACAAAAGATAATTTTTATGAGTTAAAATAGATATTTTTAAATATATTTTTTAATAGTTCAAATAGTTTTTTTAATAATAAAATTCATTCTCTCTCTTAACTCCAAGGCAAGAGTGAGGGTATATACAACAATAATCATAAGCATTAGTCGTTACAACAATATTTTTGATTGTAAGGGATTGACTTTGGGTGGGGGAGATAAACAACCAATTCAACCACATGAGATAATAAATCAATATGTTTATATGTTATATTTAACCATAAAATTGTTTGCTATAAATAAAATAATTTGATTTCCATATTAATTTTTCATCAATTTTATATAGACATAAATTAATTTTATATAGAGATAAATTAATTGAAGGTAAAAATTTAATTTACTTTAGAGAGAGATATGTAATTCTTTTTGTAGGACATGCAAATATCTAATTCATTTTATGTTTAATTGACATGCAATATTTAAAATAGAAATATATTAATAACAATAAAATATTTTAATAAAAAAAATACATCAATTACATATATATAAAGAGACTTATGGATTATGGTTTCGATATCGGCATGAATTAACAATGGAATGTGAATTATAAATAAAACATTTCTATGATATTGATGTATATATTATATAAAATAAGTTAAAAATAAAAATAAAAATAAATCTTATGGTACCAAACATTTTATTGATAACATAGATCCATCAAAAGGATTTTATCTTGAGAGCTCATGATATATATATACATATATTTTAAATTATTTGTTAAAAGAATATTATTTTAAATTTAGAATTTTAATTTAATTTTCAATAATTTTTAAGTGGATGGTAAGGAATTTAATTTGCATGGAATAATATTTTAGAATATTGTCAATAGTATACATAAATCAAAGGTTGAAGAGTTTTATCTCTAAAGTAGTTATGCATTGTCTTTTATGTAAGTGAAGCGTAAGTTTGGTATTAATAAACCATGGTATTGTAACAAAGTCTATTTACATATAATTTAATAATTTTCATGTTAAAGTGAGTAAATTTCTATGGGTCTTATATCTTTTTTAATGTATTTATGTTATACTTACATATTATTATTATTATTATTATTTAAAAAATTAAAGAGTACTTAAGTGGAACCAAAATTTTTGTCTTCAAACCTACTACTATAGAGAACTACGCTCGCAAAATTGGCATAATAGAAGGATATATTTACAACAAAAGCTCATGGACTAAAGGGAGAGAAATCAACATGAGGGGCCTATTAAGAATAATTATCATGTTGCCAAGAGGCTGACTGGGAATTACTAACTGAACTTTGATTTTTCTCTAATGTGCATCTCATTGATTTGCCTAGAAGGTGCCTATTTTATTATCTTGTCAATGCACTTTGGCCTTTAGAGATTGAAGTTCTTTTATGAGGAAGACAATTGTGTTTGATTGTTGATGTATTTTCCAATTTAGATCCATAATTTTGAGGTGAGTCTTCTAGACTCTATGGACCCTTTTCTAATGTTGCCGCAACCTACACCGAGGATTCTTTTCTAAGAGCCATTATACATTTATAAGAAGAGGGGAATTGTAATGCCCTATACTAATAAATAATAATAATAATGAATAAATAAATAAATAAAATAACAAATAATTAAGGCAATATAATAATAGTAAAATAAAAAAAATAACGAAGAAAAAATAAGAATAGACTAAATTCTGAATATATATAATTTAGCATGATGACTTATAGATTATGCACATGTGGATCCCTTTCCAAACTCTTTATCATTTTTATAATAGTTAGTTTTATTTAATGGTGAAAAAGGAAGATGAGAAGCATTCACTCATTCGTTCATTCTCAGAGGAATTGAATGTTACAAGATAAAGGGCACTCGTAGTAGTAGGTTGATTAAGGGCTCGAGGATGATAGTTGTAAGAGATATTGGTTGCAGCTTGCCTAAGGTTGGGTGGAGAGTCATTCCTAACACTTTGTTGTTGTCAACCAGATCTGGATGGTGTGAAAACTTCATAATCACTAGTGAGGCCTATCGTTGGTTCACAGGTATGTTGTTATTTCAAAGATTTTGAAAAATATACGGTAATTAATTGAGTAAATATGTTGATTGACAATATCATGGTTGATGGAGTTGGATACGTTTTGATGGGGATGAAAATGACACTTTGTTTTGCATCACAATGCTTGCGGCCACCTCAAGAGAACAATTAGAGTTTTTCGCACTATCCTCTCCCCTTTTTCACTTTCTTGAATTATTTGACAACCTGTTTGACCTATTCGGAAGGTCTCTCCTTGGCTCCTCGGAGTCCGACATAGTATCCCCTTATAGGATATCCTTTGGTTTTTCTCGGGAGGTATTTGAAATTCTCTTACCCACCCACAGGAGGCAGTCTTGACAGATAACATATAGTTTAGCTTATTTTCCTCAGATATTCCACCTTAACAAGGTGGAAAATAAATATCGAAGAGGAACTGGTGGACTATTCAAAAGATCCCACCACGAATACCTCCATTTGGATTAGTCCTCCACATTAGCTCTAAGGGATGGAGACAAACCTGACATCTAGAGAAAAACAACAAGGAATATTCGCTTCACTGCCAACCTCGCCAGAAGGTATTCTTGTCCCCTCTTCTTTCAACCTTGATCTACCTGTTTTCCCTCTATCCTTCTCTCTATCTGGAATTAACCCCCATTTCACAAACCCTACTATCGGCTAGTCTGTCTCTCACGATCTATTGAATTTCCAAGAGGGTTTATCCTTAGAAGCCCTAAACTTTGTCGAGTCTTGTCTTAACCCTTGCGACCCTCCTCTTTCCTCTGAGACCTTAGTTTCGGGAACTCATCAGACAGGTCCAAATAGTGTGCCTCTCGAATCATGCCTTGTGGTAGAGAACAATGAGGATCGATCTCTAGGACCCTCGTTTCTCTCTAGATCTTCTATCTTAACTACAACCCCTTCAGATATTGATATGGTAGGGATTTTATAGTATGTGGGTGAGCACAATGGACATGGGCCAGATAACAATGAACCAATCTTGAATTTGACAGGGTTGTGGCTCGGGATGACAAGCAAATACAACATTGGGGATAGCCTCCTGGAGCATGATAGGAAACATAAGAAAAATCCTAAGAAATATAAATGCCCCAAAGTCAAGGACAAAAGCTGGGCTCTAGTGCTAGGTGAAGGCATATGACTTGATGACATTATGGACATGATCGGAAGGGTTTTAGTTGTCAAGGTGAGAGGTCGGAATGACTCCTCCTATCGACTCAATAAATGGGCTCAGGAAATCTAGGGCAACATCTTGGATTCCCTCCCTGCGGTTTTCACTATGAAAAAAGAGTTGGTTCGCACTTAGGTTCATCATAGAAGAGCATGCGAGTGGGGTTCTCTCGCGATACTAGAATATTGAGATGGATCCAGTCTTACTGAAGTGTTGGTCTCCTATGTTCGACCCTAAGCGTGAACAACTGGGTGATAGTCCTACCTAGGTTTGCCTCCTAGGCCTACCCCTACAGCTTTACACTGAAGATGTTTTTCATCTCATCGGTGATGATCTTGGGCAGTATTTGGATTTTGACAGATCGTTCTTGGAGATTAGGAGAATGCCTTTTTTCACGAATCCTGGATTATTTGGATACATGGGAAGGCTTGGTGGAGAATATGATTCTGCATTATAGAGGGTTTGTTGGAAACCAAATTCTTGATTATGAGGGAGTTCCATTTAAATGTTGTTGTTGTCACCAAGTGGAACATGTTTACAAAGATTGCCCTTTACTTCTCAAGGATCATCGGGGCATGCTCTTTGCTAACTTGGATGGTCCATTGACTGATGGCCCATCGAATGTAGTGGACAATTCACCTGGAACTCCTACCTCGACTCGTCTAGTCCCTTCTACAAATGATGAGATCGCTTCATGGGAGGGCTCTCATCCTACAGGGGTTGGTGTGAATAGAGATGATGATGGCCTAAGGATGTCTCGACCACCTACATCTTCTCCACTAGGTAAATATTCCATTCCCCTCCCTTTTACTTTCTACTTTGTCTCTCATATCACTGCATCTTTGTCGTCATCTTTAGGGCTTTCTTCTGGTCATCATATTCCTTTAAAACATTTGGGGAATCTCTCCTGTCCGGTCAAAACCTTGCCTGCATATTGCTTGACACCTTCTCCTATTTTTCTGGCTCAAAACGACTCCTCTTTAGAATATAACAAGGGTCACAGATACTTCCTCTGATCCTCAACCCATACATCCTCTAGATATTTTTCCCTCTACAGACATGGGACTGGTCTGGGCCCCCTTTCTCCATAGAAAATTCTAAGAGTCACTCGTGGAAGACAATCTCATATCTCCAAATCCATGAATCAGGCCAGCTTAGATATTGTTGTTGGTAGACAACTATCTCTAGAGGGGGTTCTTAGAGCAATGAATGCCCCATCTTCAGTTCCCCCATGAAGTGGTTATCCTCCAAATGTAGAGAGTTGGATAGCCCCTCAAAAAAGCTATCACTAAAGCAGTTGATCTTATCGGACTGTCTAGACATCATTTTTCTCCAAGAAACTTTGGGCCTTGTTTGGAGGTTGAGCATACCTTGTCAAAGTTATTTAAGGGCTGGAACTTCTATGCTACTGACGTGATGGGCCGATATGGGGGGATTTCTATTGGGACCAACCATAAAATTGTTTAGATTACCAATATTTGGGGGCATCATAACTATATTGCAACTGATATTTTCTCGAAAGAACTTAGTGTATCTTTCAAGATCGCGAATATTTATAGACCATGTCAAAATCGAGTAACCTTCTGGAATGACATGCTGAAAAAATCCTTCATGAACATGGACCGACTCATTATTAGAAGGGACCTAAACTTCTCCATTGGTAGGGCAGAATGTTGGGGCCATATTGCTCAAGAAGATACCCTCTCAAACTATTTCTCCCAACTTTTGGATTCCCATAACCTTATCGACATTGATATGAATAAAATTCTACCTACCCAGAGAAATCGACGTGTGGGGGAGGAGGATATTGCTAGAATATTGGATCATTTTTTGATTAAGGAGCCCTTCCTAGAACACCTCACCTGTTTTAAATAATGGGTCAGATCGAGAGGTCAATCTAACCACCACCCCATCTTTCTCCAGCTGGCAGGTCATTTTGACAAACCCAACGCCCCCTTCAAGTTCAATTCAACATGGCTAAAATAGGACGGATATCGATGCTCAATGCCTGATAACTGGAGGAAGTGTGAGTTTCAAGAGGACAGATCGATGGCCTCCCAATTTAATGAGACTGTGCAATCTAAAATGAAAAACCCTAGAATGGATTAAAGGAAAATACAGAGAGATGAGGAAGCCCTAGAGAAGATTGAGACCGTACTGGAACAATTCGAATGGCTTGAGGGAGGGGGTTACTCATCCTAGGAATTAAAACTTCACCTCATACAATTATAAATGGATAGGAAATGTCTCTGGGAAGCAAGAGAAGAGACTTGGAGGCTAAAAAGCACGACGATATGGCTCCAGGGAGGAGATGACAACACAAAAATTTTCCATCAATTCGCCAAGGCAAGGAAAGAATACAATACCATCTAGTCTCTTGTTGATCACATGGGCAATAGAATATCAATTTTTTGTGACCTTTCTAGGATGGTAGTTAATCATTTCCAATCACTCTTCTCGGTCCCTCGACAAACCTCCTTGGGGGAAATCATGCATATGACACAAGCATTCACCATATATGCCACTGATGAAGACAATGAAAAACTACAATAGGCAGTTACCCCTACAGAGTTGGAGGTTGTCCTACATTGGTTCAAAAAGGGTAAAAGCCCAGGTCTTGATGCCTAGCCTATAGAATTATTCCTTAGTTTCTATGAACTAATTAGACAAAATTTGTTAAATGTAGTAGAGAAATGTTGGACATCAGGCTATATGTATGATGTCTTCAACGCGACATTCATCACACTTATTCCCAAATATGAAAATCCATCCTCATTTGTTGATTATCGCCCGATTTTGCTATGTAATTTCATATACAATAGGATTGCCAAAGTTATCGCCAATAGACTCAAAACAATCTTATCTCGTCACATATCTCAATAGCAATTTTCCTTCCAAGAGGATTGTCAAATACATGAGAACATTAGAGTTGCACAAGAGGGGCTTCACAATATAAAAACAATGAAACTGAAGTGCATGATCCTCAAAATCGATATCTCTAAGGCTTTTGATAGATCTAGCTAACTCTACTTTAGACTACTCCTTACTCACCTTGGTTTCCATATTTCTTTTATTAACTGGATCATGTGTTGCATCACTTCAACGTCATTTCTTATTTTGGTCAACGGTGTTGCTTCAAATTTATTCCATGTTGAGAAGGGGCCTTGTTAAGGCTGCCCTATTTCTCCCTTACTTTTCCTCCTGATTATTGAAGGACTCAGTCGACTGATTCACATATCAATCAGCAGGGTTACCCTCAAGGGGATTCGAATCAGAGGTGATGCACCTCTCTCTCACCTTTTGTTCGTTGATGACATATTGATCTTCCTGGATGGTTCACACAGTGATTTGGTTGAACTCAAAGAAATATATACACTTCTGCATTGCCACAGGTATGTCTCCAAATCATCAAAAATCCACCCTTACATGTTGCGAATGTACAAAACTTGAAATTGCGTATGCTCGTAATCTCTTTCCCTTTAAAATTTTGCCCCTCAATGAAGGGATTAAATATTTCAAATTTCAGTTGAAACCTAACAATTATATCAAGGATGATTGGATGTGGCTAGTGGAAAAAGTCGAAAGGAAAATAAAATCTTCATGCCATAAGTGGTTATCTAGAGTCGACAGGTTGGTGCTCATCAAATCTGTATTAGAAGCCATTCTTGTTTTTTGGATCTCCCTCTCTTGGATCCCCAAAGGCATTCTAAACATCATACAAATATTTTGTTGTGGTTTTTTATGGAGAGGGGCAAAGGAAGGGCGCACTTTTGCATGGGTCATATGGGACAGAATTTCCCTTCCTAGGAAATGGGGTGTTTGGGGTCTAAAGACCTTTAATGTTTCTCACAGGCTCTGGATGCCAAGGTTGGTTGGAGACTTCTCACGAGACACAACCTATGGATCGATGTGGTACATCATAAATACATTCTTTTTTTATCTATTGAATACTAGATCTGGCTCCCAAATAAATTAAGACCCATTATATCCATTGTTTGGAAATTTGTCGTTAAATATTTTCCCATCATTGCCTCAAGTCTGGCCTGGCGTATTGGCTCTCAGAACCTTGTTAGAATCGACACTGATCCATGGTCTGACTATGGAAACAATCATATTCTCCCACCGGATCTGGTGGCCTTCCTATCCTTGCACAGGATCAAATATTTGAATCAGATTAGGGATCTGGTGCATTCTGATATGTGGGGTAAACGTTGGATATCCACTACTGATCTTCAAATTCCTAAGCAATAGCACAATGTTTGGAGGTGTTGTCTTCATCACACATTCGATTAATCAATCGTGAGGATGAACTGCTATGGGAACTCGCTAAGCATGGATCATAAAACTCCAAAGATGGTTATCTATTTCCCATTGCCACAAGGGAACCCAACTCACTTAGCTGGTGGCGGAGGCACCTCTGGAAGCTGAAGTGACCTGCAAAGGTTAGGCTTCTAATTTGGTGTATTCTGGAAAATAAATTGCCCAATGATGACAACCTAAAAAGGCAATCCTTCTGTGGCCCCTCATGGTGCATGTTATGCAGAGCATCTAAGGAATTAAGTGATCAACTATTCTTAACATGTCTGGTAGCATGTTAGGTTTGGAACTTTATTTACCAAGGACTGTCCTTATCCATCAAATGGCATCAATCTATCACATGCATGGAAAAACAAAAAACAAAAAAAATAAAAAACTTCAAAGATCATCATCTTTGGATATAAAATTCATAAAAATTTCATAAAATTTGTTATTTTTCCAACCTTTTTTATTCAATTTTTTCATAAAAATATTTTATTTAACATGTCAATTTTAGCGAAAAGGTCCCGAAATACATATTTTTTTAATTATATTTATATGCAAAATTTGTAATTTTTGTCAGTGTTTAAATTTTTTTATGTTTTAGTGGCAGTTATTTTATTTGTATTGAAATATTAATTAATGATATATAAAGTTATAAAATAAACCTAACCTCAAAATATCAATGTTATTATTTTTTTTAAACTTTGCAAAAATAAATAACAATTACATTATAAAAAAAACATTGCAAAGAAAAATAAAAAACACATGTTTGGAAAATATTTAAAAAAACAAACATTTTATGACGAAAAAAAAAAGAAGACGAATAAGAAAACTTGAAAATTGTTTAAATAATCAACATTTAAAAAACAATTGTGCATACATAGGACATCAGAAAATTTAAAGTGTCAAAAATATGCCTTAAAAAAAATGTTGATGTTTTCAAAATCCGCATGAAAATCACCAACATTTAAAAAAACATATTCATACTTAATACATTAGAAAATTTAAAGTGTAAAAAATAAGCCCTCTAAAATTGATGGGTTGATGTTACATCACCACTTTTCAAAATCAACATGAAAATCACTAACATTTAAAAAAAACATGTTCATACTTGATACAAAAGAAAATTTAGTATCAAAAATACGTTCTAAAAAAAATGTGTATTTTGAATCATCTCTTTTCAAAATCGAATGATTTTTTTGCTACCCAAAAAAAACGGGTAATCGGTAAAGTTCTCATTTGATTGGTAACTATGTTCTAGCCCCTAAGAGTACTTAGTCACTTGTTTTCCCTCGAGATTAAGGATAATCTCTCTCCCTCCTGCCACCCCAAAATTATATATATATATATATATATATATATATATATATATATATATATATATAATGCTTATTGACAACCCTACATTATAAGGCTATGAAAAAAAACACAATTAAGGTATTTCTTTCATGAATCAAAGTCTTGTGGTCTTCTAGCAACACTCTGCATTATGTTGTACTTGTTAATTTTTGGGGTAACTTCAAAAATGTTTATGCCATGTTTGGGGTAGTCCTAAAATTTCCTCAATTACGATAACTGGAAATTTAATCTTCTAACTTATGCATTTTATTTGTCTTCAGAAATTATTTCACTATTGCAAAATTCACAAATAAATACAAGAGATTAGAAATAACGCACACACATAAACATTTTGACATTGGTATTTTTAGACAATATTCCTTGGAAAAACCCTAATGTGGGGAAACCAGTTTTGCAGATGAGGATTTTATTATTATTAAATATTCAGTGAAATTGAGAAATTTAGCAATTGCTTGCCTGTCATTGGAAAAGCTTTGGCATATAATTTTCTCTACTGGAAAATCAGTCTAGAAACCCAAGTTTTCTCTGCAAATAAACTCGGCTTCCTCGGTGCAATTCACACTCCTTCCTACAACTCACATTGGCAACTAGAATGCGTACGAACCAACTAGAACTTGCACTGCCATTGAAAATCATTCTTGCAATGCCTTCTTCCACCTACAACTCGACTGGACAACTCACACTTCCTCTAGTACCTATCTTTGGAAATTGTAAATCAAATTGTTGCCCAGCTCTACGCACTGTCAATTCACACTACCTGGTATGACCTCTCTGAAGATAAATTCATCCTCCCTTCTTGTTATTGGAATGATGGAATCCATGTGGAGAATTTCTCCATAATTTCTCTCCCTAATCTCTCTATTGAAACCTCGTTGTTCTTGTCTCCCTCTACACCCTTTCTCTCACTGCAAATCACACCACTAAGTGTCTATGTGTGTTCTCCAAAGCCCCATCGACTTGTTCTTATAATCTCTCTTTCGCAACCAAAGACCATGATTTAATCACAATCAAAAGTTAAGACCATCTTGACCCCGTCGGGTGATTCTTTTGGAAGTCTCGAGAGAAAAATCAAATTTCTTGAATTAATTTGATTTAATTAACTAGTTTTCCTAAGTTAAGCTTAGGAAAATATTTAATAATTGACTAATTAATCTAATTGAAGCATTTTCCTTAGAAATAATTTATGATTCTTGGAGATAATTTATTCTTGTGTTCATTGGCCTCTTAGACACCATAGAGGCTAGAACACCTGTCCGTTGCTACCAAAGTCTAACACTTCCTCTTAGTGAGGAAGGTATTCTCCACTACTCCCATATTGTCCCTGAAGTAGACAATCTTTGCCTTACCTAAGGCCTTTTTGAGAATATCTGCAACTTGTTTATTGGTGGGAACATGTTGTAGCCAAACTGATCCACACTGCACATACTCTTTGATGAAGTGGTATCTGATGTCGATATGCTTCAACCTATAATGAAAGACTTGATTCTCAGAGAGCCTATTGCAACTCTGATTATCACAGTGGATACTGGTTTAATATAACTATTGACCAAACAAATGCACTAGCATCTTCTGAAGCCAAATAGCTTCACATGTGGCCATGCTTGTTGCCATGTATTCTATCTCTATAACTTAGGGCCATAAACTTCTGCTTCTTGTTGCACTAAGAGGCGACCCTTGATCCAATACTAAAGCAACAAGTTGAGGTGTTTTTTCAACCCAATGAACTACCTACCCAGTCAACATCTGTATATCCACACAAACTGACACCATCACCTTGAGTATATCATAATCCGTACTTGATTGTACCACATACATACCTCAATATGTGTCTCGTTGTTGTCTAGTGTACTATCTTTGACTCCATCATAAATTGAATGAGTGATCTGAATGTTGGGAAAACTTGTTAATGTTATGAAAACTCCCTCATCAGTATTAAAAAAAAGTGTTTAGGATCGTTTCATATTAACCAAAATATGAGGAATTATGTGTCAAGTATTGAGTGTCTTTTATGAAAAAATTATGAGGTTAATTAGTTGTTTAAAACACATATACAACAAGTAAATTTCAAAGAAATAAAACACAACAACTCATAACACAAAGTTGATAAAGGAGTTCACCCCTCGTGGGCTACATCTCCTTGGACCTGCTTTAATGGCTAGGCCATCTTTGGATTAATGGTCAATTCTTTGATTACATGAACCTACAACAATCCAATGGCTTTTCAACCTACTCCATTGGATTTAGAAGACCCCAAAAACCCCAAAAATGACTCTCCAAGCTCTGGTATTAGACTTCAACTGATCTAGGCTTGACCTCCTCTCCTCGTGGCCTTGGGCTTCCTTAAACTTCAACGTAGCAAAATCATGTACATAATTTCCTTTTTGCCTCTGAAACTTGTTCCATTGTGTTCATAGCATCCAAATCATCTACGAATGACTTTTTCTGATCCAAAATTGGTCGAACAATGAAGAAGTTATGGTCTCTTCAGTTTTCCCTAGGAAAAATTCACCAAATCTGGAAAAACTCTACTTAACTCCGCAAAAAATGGAGCAAATGCCGAATTTATCGGACCTGCCAAACTTCCGCCAACCTAATATGAAATTAATTAAAGGTTAATCATGCAATAATTAATGTTAAACTCCACTTAACGCTTAATGGTGCGGTTAGTGTTAAGCACTAGTTAGCGGTTTCGTAGTGTTGGTCACATGTGGAGGTTAAGGTTAGTGCCCACCTCCCAAAACTTCATCACATGAACATTTAAATATAGCTTCAAATGCAATGCATATAGGTTAAAACTTGTGGTGCGTCATAGTGTTAACGCGTTGGGCTTGTGTGTACAAGGTCACGAGTTTGATTCCTCGGCCTGCCAAAATAATTTTACCCGACCTTTGAGAGGGCACGTGGCGACCTCCGAGCTTGCCACATGTCAGCCTCTCATTGGTCCACCAAAAATGTTGTTGACCAAGAACATGCCAAAAATTGTCAAAATGCGATTGGGCTACCTATCAGAATATTTCAAGAATATTCCTTGGAATGTTCTTTTTGCTGACTGGGCTGTACGGATGCCTAGTCAGCATCCCAGTCAGCCTGTACCGAAATTTTGCATGTTTAACAAAACGAACAATAGGCTTTATCTTTCTCATACTAACTTTGTTTTGAGTGAAACAAGTTGCGTTGGGGTTGTATCGCCAAGAAGGGCGTGATCGTTTAGGTTTTGATCGATTCTGAGCATTTGATTTTTGAGCAAACTTTTGCCCTAATCCAGATTTTGATCAATCCTTCCCACTGATAGGATTTTGGACCCACAAAAGATGGTTATATGATGACAGTTGAATACTATTCTCCTTCCCAAGTTCTATCAATTGATTCTACTTGGAAAAATCTCCATGACAACCACTTGGGTTCACTGACATGCCTTGCCTTGCAAATGGCTTGGAATTTCAACCAATGTTTTCCTTTTGTTGTTGACCCAATCTAAGACTTGTTGGATGCTTGTTTATTAAACACCCTACTGTACCAAAGTGACCCCTTGGTGCTTGGAAAGCTTACTGATGGCCTTCCCATTGAGAATCATGTTCCTCCTTTGCAACACATGCATTCGATGCAAGCTCCTACTTGGAAACCACTTTTCCAAGTTAAGCCCATCTGAGTGAACTAAAAAAATGAGTTCCAATATCAGTAATAACAAGAAAATAAATTGACTATTATTTTACCTCCACGGTTCCAAACTCCACATCTGGAAGAATGCATTCACCATCTCTTTCGCTTCTTGGCGTCAACACATCAAATTCTCTACAATGGCTGCAATTTTTTTTCCATTTTTGTCCACTTTCGCTTCTTGATTCCATCATCCTCCAATATTCACATGTTTCTTATGTCATGATTTGAGAATGAAGGCTAATCATGAGCCTCTTTCTCAAGCATGGACCTTCCAAAATCTTGCGACATCTTGTCACAAGAAACACCATTAACCTTGAAAAACTCTCATGCAAGAATATAACTTGACGACCTCTTCGTTTTGCTTCTTCAAATCAAAAAATGCCACATCATGTGAACAACTCCATGTACTCTTACATCTTGGTGTATAAACCATTGACTAAACACAAGTCGACAAAACATGCTTCTTCAAACAACTGTCTTTCAATTCAAGCAAAATCATGTACAACAACTTGACGATTTACAAAAAGAATTCCACATACTCATGAAACAATCTGTCACATCTCCCTTTCATCTTTGGAGACAAAATCAACTCTTCCAAGTCGATATAACATACATGTAACAATCAATCGACCACACAAGCCGACACTCATGCATGTGCAAATGATCAACATTCTCAAGTTGACAACATACATGTTAACAAAGCAATCAACCAACACAAGTCAATCACTCATTAATGTTCAAGCACAGTGAAACTATTAAAAATTCCATTGTTCACACACACAACTCTCATGCATGTATAACAATTCTCAACTCTCTCACAAGTACAAGAATCCCATTGGTATGTACGAGTACCTAAAGAGCTGGAATGACCAAATTTGCTGCAATAAGGTGAGGCAACATACTCCACTTTCGAACACCTTCCTGGCGTAAACATGCAAGTTCAAGAATGTAACATGCATGCAAATTTGTAGTTGCAAATTTCCACCTTTGCTGCATCCAAGTGAGTCAACATAACTCTACTTTTCCAACATCTTGCTTCATGCAATATGCAACATACTTTCAGGAGAAAATAAATGCATCCAAATAATAAGGAAATACATCAATAAGGAAAGATTTGCATCAATTATCAAAAGTAATGTAAGGCCTTAATTGGTTAAGAAATTTAACCATCTCTTTCCAAACCATTTCAATGGCGCTACTTTCAGCTGCACTTCATCATGTGTATCATCCTGACCCACATCAATTATGGAATACTCTTTTCCATTCTTGCCAAAATCTCTCTCCGCCTTCTTCAAATGTCGTGGATGACTTGTTAGATACAAAGTCCAACGCTTGTCTACAAGGTGACCATGCTTATGGAAATGAGTGCAAAATAATTGCATTTTCTTTTTAACATGGTTTCCATTATCCAATGGACCTTTGGTTTTTTGTCTCTTTTTTTTTTAAAGTTTCATGTGTATGGCTATCCTCTTCCAACACCTCGAAACAATATGGTTGTTCAAACCACAAAAAGAACATGTAAATTTTCTCCAAATCTTATGCGAAGATTTACCATGTTTATCATAATCAAAAGAAACTTGATTAAAGGGAGATTTATAACTTTCACATTCACGTTTGTCTCCTTCTTGAAGAAGTGAATTTGATGAGGTAGTGGCTCTCTTCAGAATACCAACAATGGTTTCAATGACCTTAGCGATTTCAACATCCCTGTGTTTTCCATTTCCACTAGTTTCATGCTTATGAGCATCTTCTTGCGAAGTGGGTATAAAACTTTTGCATTCCTCATGAACACAAACTTCACAAGATTGAGGTAAGGAACATGTAATGAAATTCCTTCTTGGAACACCTTCATGTGCCTCCTTGGCTTTGGAGCATTCTCCATCATGTTGTCCATAACCAAGACCAAAATACTAGGCCTTTCCTCAATAAAAATTGGCTCAACTATGCCTTGTGTATGTTTTCCTAACCCTTTACCTTCATAGCCCATCTTCATCAATAATTTGGACCCTATTCCTCTAGTGTGTCTTTCAAAATAACCAAAACATTCATTTTGAGAGGAAATTGAAGATAAACTTGAATTGCATACCTCATTTTCATGCACATACTTGGCTAGGGTTTCCTTGGCATCATGGAGTTGAATCTCCATCTCATGCATATTTTCAAGAAGCTCTTGCTTCTCTTCCTTCATGGCCATCAAGTCTTCTTGAACTATAGCGTTCTCCTTCCTATCTTCATTCATCTCTTGCACCATATCTCTCATGATGATAAGCTCTTGCAACATCTCTAAATCAAAGAGTCTTGCTAAGGAAGATGGATTAGAAACATCACTTGTTGAAGCTGCCATCACACTTGTAATGCATCAAAAAGCTTCAAAAAAAAATTCAAAAAGTTTCTCAACAAAGAAGCATCTCAGACCATTCAGCTTACACACATAAACTTGCACACAGTGAAATTGTCCTTGCACAAATGAAAAACCAATAGCTAATTTTATAGATAACCTTGGCAAATCATCTTAGGGTTAAAATGAGCTAACAGTTCTTTGATACCAACTTGATCTGAATGTTGGGAAAAGTTGTTAATGCTATGCAAGCTCCCTCATCAGTATTAAAAAGAAATGTGTTTAGGATCGTCTCATATTAACCAAAATGTGAGGAATTATGCGTCAAGTATTGAGTGTCTTTTATGAGAAATTTATGAGGTTAATTAAATGTTTAAAACACATTTACAACAAGTAAATTGTAGATAAATAAAATACAACAACTCATAACACAAAATTGATAAAGGAGTTCACCCCTCTTGGGCTACATCTCCTTGGACCTGCTTCAATGGCTAGGCCCTCTTTGGATTGATGGTCAATTTTCTGATTACATGCACCTATAGTTCTCCAATGTCTTTTTAGCCTGCTCCATTGGATTTATAAGACCCAAAAACCCCAAAAATGACTCTCCAAGCTCTGCAATTGGACTTCAGCTAATCTAGGCTTGACCTCCTCTCCTGGTGTCCTTAGGCTTCCTTAAACTTCACCGTAGCAAAATCATGTACAGAAGTGCCTTTCTACCTCTGCAACATGTTCCATTATGTTCAAAGAATATAAATCATTTAGGAATGACTCTTTCTGAGCCAAAATTGGCCGAATAATGAAGAATTTATGGTCTCTTCAGTTTTCCCTAGGAAAACTCCACCAAATCTAGAGAAACTCTAGTTAACTCCGCAAAAAATGGAGAAAATGCCAAATTTATCGGACCTGCCAAAATTTCACCAACCTAACATGGATTAATTAATGTTAAAATCCACTTAGCTCTTAATGGTGTGGTTAGTGTTAAGCATTTGTTAGCGGTTTCACAATGTTGGTCACATGTGGAGGTTAATGTTAGCGCCCACCTCCCAAACCTTCGACACATTAACATTTAAATATAACTTCAAATGCATATAGGTTAAGACTTGTGGTGCAGCATAGTGGTAACGTGTTAGGATTGTGTGGGCAAGGTCACGAGTTCGATTCCCTGGCCTGCCAAAATAATTTTACCCAGCCTTTGGGAGGGCACATGGCGGCCTCCGGGCTTGCCACGTGTTAGCCTCTCATTGGTCCACCAAAAATGTTGTTGACCAATAACATGCCGACAATTTTCAAAATTCGATTGGGCCACTTGTGGAAATATTCCAAGAATATTACAAATAATATTTTTTGGAATATTCTTTTTGCTGACTGGGTTGTACGGATGCCTAGTCAACATCCAAGTCAGCCTGTACCCACAATTTGTCTGTTTGACAAAATAGACAACAGGCTCTATCGTTCTCATACGAATTCTGTTTTGAGTGAAATGAGTTGCGTTGGGATTGTATCACCAAGACTGACGTGGACATTCAGGTTTTGATCGATCTTGAGTACTTTTATTTTTGAGCAAATTTTTGCACCTAATCTAGATTCCGATCAATGAGAGTGGTTGACCACAAAACAAATGTTTGGCCTTGTGTTGACCAAATACATGAGAGATCTGATGAGCTGCTATATAAGGTTGGGTCCACATTTATATCCTCTGATGCGTTTATCTTCCTCTAGGTGGTAATCATAGGTGTGGGCATGGATCTACAGTCCTGCATCCTGCACCTCTTTAGGATCTCCATAGTGTATCTACCTTGCCCAAGGAATATATCCCAATCCGTATGCCATACCACTAGTCCTAGGAAGTAATGAATCAATAAAAAATCGTCCATCTCAAACTCAGCTGCCAAGTCCCTCTTGCAGTACTCTATGAACCTTGATAACCCTGTCAAGAATAGATCATCCACATAAACTAGGATGAGTGTCTCACCTCTTATCATAAGATAGTAGAGGTTGGAATATGATTCACTTCTAACCCATTTTCTACAAGTAGTTTTCAATCTAACCATATCATGCTATGGGAGATTATTTAAGCCCATATAGCACCCTCTTCAACCTGCATACATGTGTCCCTCTCTCATGTCTCTTGAATCCCTCTAGTTTTTCGATATACACCTCGTTTATCACCCCATTAAAGAAAGTTGTTTTGACATCCATCTAGTGAATATTCCATCCCATCTGCACTATTAGAGATATCACGACCCTTATGGAAGTGTATCTAGTGTGAAGGTCTCCTCATAATCTATGCCTTCCTTCTATGCATAATGCATGGCCACAAACCTATCGTTATACTTCTCCACACTTCCATTTGCAGCTTAATTGATCTTGTATATCCAACAAGAGCCTACAAATGAAATATCCATTGGTATACGTGTGACCTCCCATACATCGTTGATCATGGTGGAGTTATACTCCTCCACCATAACATCCTACCACACTTGATGCTATGCAACCTCCTAATAGCTGGGAGGCTCCCCGTAAATGAACTTTGTCACCAACGCCTTGTACCTATTTGGTTGTCTACACTCTTTGGTGTTCGATCTAGGATCCCCTATGAACTCCTGTGCATACTTCAATGTCTGGAGCACCTCTCTACTTCTTCTTTCTTTGGTGGTGGTTGGAGCTTCATTCTCCTCATATTGCCTGTGTATATCCATTTATTGTGAACTCACAAGACCTTTTGCATCTGAGATAGCGCTTGTACTGGTAATAGTACTCGTGCTTTTGTTTCCTTATGGTTGTTCATGCGGTTGCTACTCAACCCTTGGATCATCAAAGGAATTTTGAGGTCTAAAATGGGCCTCCTAAGAAAAATGTACAACCAAAATAAAATTTATAAGAACCAATAGGATTCAAGTTGATGATGTCAACCATGGGGGAGAATTCACCATTTTTCGAGCAAAAAAGTAAAAATATTAAAAAAAAAAATCAACTCATATTTTCAACTTATCTCCCTAAGGTTTTACTCAAATTTCGAGTGGGAGTACTCATTGGATGCAAAATTTAATTCCTCATCCAAGGAGTACCCATATTTCATACTTTCAATGGAGCCTGCTACACGAAAACTGAGAAATATATGAAAAAAGATGATTGCAATCACATTTTTCATGTATTTCTCATTTTTTGTGTAGTAGGATCCATCGAAAGTATGCAACATGGGTACTCCTTGGATGAGGAATCAACCTTTTAATCGAACAAGTGTTGTCGCTCAAAATTTGAGTAAACCCATAGGGAAATAAGTTGAAAATACGAGTTGAAAAAATAGTTTTTCTTTTTTTCCTCTAAAATTTGATGATGTAATTTAATATTATTTTATTATTTCCACTATTATTTTATAATTTCCTTAGGAGGCCCATTTTAGAACTCAAAATTCCCCTAATTCTTATGTTGGCCCCCTTTAATAATTTTTTGGTGACTTCTGAGAATTCTTGAAAGCTTTCTCCTCCTAGAACTTTATGTCCCATCTCATGATGATCCTCCTGCTACGAGGAATATAGATCTTGTATGCCTTGGACACTTCGTTCTGGCCAACAAAATAGCCCTTCTTTGCAGTATGATCCAGTTTAGTGTGTTTATCGTTAGACACATGATAGTAAGTTATGTTGCCAAAGGTACTAAAGTGAATGACCTTTGGCTTCTTCCTCATGAAGACCTCCTCTGGTGTTGTCTACCTCAACACTCTTTGAGGAACCCTGTTCTATATGTGCACTATTGTGCTACATGCCTCTTCCCATAGAAACTTAGGCATATCTTGGTCATATAACATTGCCCTCACTGCTCCTACAGTCATTATGTTCTTTTGTTCTACAATCCCATTCTATTGTGGGTTGTACAAAATTTTCCACTCTCTTTTTATGCCCTCCTTCACACAGAAACCCATGAAGACCTTACCAGTATACTTGCCTCCATTATCCATATGAATCACCTTGATCCTTTTTCTTGTCATATTCTCCACAAGAGCCTTGAACTTTTGGAAGAAACTGAATATCTCATCCTTTGTCTTCAAGGAACATATCTAGGTTTTATTGGCGTAGTCATCGATGAAGGTCATGAAATACTCATAATCCCTGAGAGATATGGTAGACAATGGGCCACAAATATCCGATTGTACTAACTAAAGCACACCACTCACTCTATTTTCACTCCTTAGGAATTTTTCCTTTGTGAACTTCCCAAGTACACAACCTTTGCACATATCATCATGTTCCATGCTAAATTATGGAACTTCAGTCATAGTCTCCCTAATAAACTTTAGTTCTCCATGATGCAAGTGTCCCATCCTCCTATGCCACAACTCTCCCAAGTCTCTTCCACTGCTACTGTTGTTGATTAGTGCCTTTGGAGAATCGAACTGCAACTTGTATAACTTGTTGCTTCTAACCCCAATCTGTTTGACCTTCTTCCAACTCTGGTGTTTGATATACACCTTCTTCCCCATGAAGTAGACATTGTACCCCTTACTCTTTAGTACGTAAATTGAAAGCAGGTTCATGCCCAAACTTGGTACATGCAACACATCTGTAACACTAGTATTCTTGCTTGACTCCCTTTGAATGTTGATAGTACTTCTCCCAACTAGAGTTCATTTCATTTTGTTTCCCATATGTATCTGGAATTCCATCTCCTCTTCTTTGTAATTGAAGAAATAGTCTCTAACCCCCATCATGTGTGTTGATGCTCCATTGTCTATGTACTAGACACATGTTTATGCAGATCTAGAGAAGAAATCTATGAGAGAAAATTCATCTTCCAATCTAGAAAAAAAATCCTCAATTTCCGATGAAGTTGTTGTATGGTTTCCCTTCTTACCCTTCTTTTATTTATGATGTTAGCTGACATAGTGTCCATGTTAACCGCAACCAAAACACTCGACCTTTGATGTCTCCTTCTTCTTATTTTCTCCTTTTAATATGGATCCCTTGTTGGACTCCTTCACTTTTCCCTTTCCTCCTAGAGTGACATTTTCCTGCTCCTTTTCCATCTTTTGTGATTTTCTGCTACTATTGGTGCCATTGACCAAGTTAAGCCTCAACTCCTCCTGAGTGAAGTCACTCCATAGGCAATCTGAACCTGGAAGAGTATCTTGCCTAGAAATAGCTTGGACAAACATGCTCCATTCCTAGGCAAACCCATTGAGTGCTATGTGCACTAACTCATCCTCACTTCACTTTTCCCCTCCTACAATCAATTCGTCTTTGGCAAGTCGAACCCTGGTGAGATAGGAAGTAACATCCTCACCCTTGTGTTGCTTGATGGTCCTCAACTTCTCCTTGAGAATCATCTTCTTGTTCTCGGAATGATTACGGTACAAGGTTACTATGGAAAACCACATCTGCTTCGTTATGTCCATCTCAATGATATCAAGAACAATATGATCCTTGACTCCATCAAGGATAATTCTCTTCGCTTTGGAATTATACTTTTTGTAGATAGTCAGTTGTTGTCGATCTTTCGGTAAAGAAATAATGTTCTTCGCAAATTCCTTCAGACCATACTCATCCAATATGAATGTCTTTTCGGCTCTCCACAAACCAAATTTGGAGGCTCCATCCAACCTGTCCTAATCTCTCAAACCCGTTGTGATCATCTCTAGAAATATGTGAAGCTCAAATAAACTAGATAATAACTGAAGAAATAGAATTAGGTTAAAAACCCTTGTCTTTCTCTTCCTGTTCCATGTGATGATTTACTCTTGCAAACCCTCTACGCTTAAATAAGCTTTGAAATTTCCTTAATTGCAGTAACTGGAAATTTAATATTCTAACTTATGCAGTTTATTTGTCTTAAAAAATGATTACAGTAAATAACTGTTAATTCATTACTGCAATCTTCACAAATAAATATAGGAACTGAGAAATAATGCACACACATAAAAAAATTTAACATCGGAATTTTTTAACAATAGTCCCTGGAAAACCTCTAATGTGGGGAAACCCATTTATGTAGATGGTGGTTTTATTATTATTAAATCTTTAGCGAAATTGAGAAATACAACAACTTCTCGCCTCTCATTGACGAAGCTCTGACATACCATTTTCTCCATTGGAAAATCAATATGGAAACCCAAGTTTCCTCTGCAAAATAAACTCAGCCTCCTCAGTGCAATTTTCACTTCTTCCTGCAACTCGCACTAGCAACTGGAAATGCATACAGCCCAATTAAAACTCGCATTGCCACTAGAAAATTATTCCTCCCTTCCTATCATTGGAATGTTGGAATATCTGTGGAGAATTTCTCTAGAAATTCTCTTCCCAATATCTCCATTGAAACCTCTTTGTTTTTGTCTCCCTCCACACTCTTTCTCTCACTACAAATCACACCATTGATTTTTTGTATGTGTGTTGTCCAAAGCCCCGTCAATTTTCTATTATAGTCTCTCGTTTAGAATCCAATGACCATGATCTAATCACAATCAATGGATTAGGTCATCTTGACCCCATCAAGTGATTTTTCATGATGTCTCTAGAGAAAAATCGATTTTCCTTAATTAATCTGATTTAATTAACCAGTTTTCCTAAGTTATACTTAGTAAAATATTTAATAATTTAATAATTAATCTAATTGAGGCATTTTCCTTAGAAATAATTTCTAGGTCTTAGAGATAATTATCTTCATGTGCTCCTTAGCCTCGTAGACACCATAGAGACTAGAACACTTATCCTTTTCTACTAAAAAATAACACTAAATGCTGCACAATTGAGATAGCTTGTTCAATGGATGCTTAATTCAAATAGTTGTTAGCTTAGAGTTGGTGTTCACTTCAAAGTTTGATCAACACTTTTAATTGATACCAACGTGAAGGACCCATTTTCTGGGAGAGTGTCCTATATGGGATGAGGAGTGTTGTGCAACTTGGAGGAGAGCATCAAGCCTTAGTTAGCATGTAGAATAATTTTAATTCCTATTCAAAGAATTTGATATGGTGGTTGAGGATTGACACTTCTTCCATGAACCAAAGTCTATGTGGTCTTCATCAATACTAAAAGCATAGCATCAATATTATACTTGACTTTTGGGGAGATCCATGAGATTTTTGGTACATGGTGTATATTTAGTGCTTGGATTTTTTGAGATGGATTGACACATCAAATATAGTCTTGAATGCAATTTCACAATTAAGATAGCTTGCACAATGGATTCTTGATCTCAAATGGTTTCTAGTTTATTTTTTTTACCTTAGGCAATGGAGTTCACTTTACAGTTTGGTGGACACTCTTTACTGAGACCCCATGAAGGGTTCATTGCCTTGGAGAGCATCCTAAATGTGATTATGAGTGTTATGCAACTTGGAGTGCATCAAGCCTTCGTTGGCATGTGGTAGCTTTAATTCTTATCTAAAGGATTGGCGATGGTTGGGGTGTCACCTAGGGCTTTGCTAATATTCTTGAAGGGGTAGTTGACCCAATGAATTACATTACTTAGAAGGATCAATGGAGTTTGTGGAGGTTTGTAATGGAGGAATGTGGAATTTCCTTGTGTTGCTACATCATCTTGGTGTTATTATTGTGCATCTCACTTGTATTAGCCAAATTCTCATTGTAAGTTGTCTGTAAGGGAAAAGGTCCACAATATATTATTGGCCTTTCTTACCTCTCATATGAATAGAAGATGAAATATTCCTTTCATACATGTGTTCATTCATTCATATTCACTGTTGTGATGAGATGTGACCTAGAGAAGAGTGAAAATTGGCCTTTCTCTCTCTAAATTATTTACATGTGCTTGAACTCACACTTTCGCTTGAGTTGCCAAGGTTTTTTTGTCTTCTTGGAGTATCTTGGATAACCTTGGATGTTTATGGCTAGGGTTCATCGCTTGGATAATAGGATTATTGTTTTGTGATAAAGTAGGGTGGAATTTTAAAGAAGAGATGAGGGAATTTTTCCTTTTGTATATTGGATCTTCTTGGTTGCTAGGATTTTATTGATTTTATCTAGCTAAGGTTTGGAGAGATAAGATGATTTATAATAGCTTTAAGAGAAGGCTATGGCATGTACATGTACTTCATCTTGAGCATACCATCAAAAATTATATATTTGATTTTTAGTTCATATTTTACAACCATATATGTCTTTATGATTTGAAATAAGTGAAAAAATAGATGTTAAATTATTTAACAACTAAGTGAAGAATATAAGGGGTTGATTTATTGTTTTCATATACTGTTAGATAATGCTATTGGTTGGTAATTTGTCCTAAAAGGGCTTAAACTTATCATTTTGGTTTGTTATCCTTTCTCTTTGAATTGCCAGGAAATTTGGCTCGTTTGGAAGTGAAACAATGTACTCATTAGAGAAATTTTGAGGTCTAAAATGGGCCTCTTAAGGAATATTATAAAATAGTAGTGGAAATAATAAACTAATATTGGATTACATCATTAAAATTTGGAGGGAAAAAAGGAAAAAAAAAAAAACTACTTATTGAACTCGTCTTTTCAACTTATCTCCCTATGGTTTTATTCAAATTTCGATTGAGAGCACTCGTTGGATGCAAAATTTAATTCCTCATCCAACGAGTATCCACATTGCATACTTTCGATGGACCTTGCTACACGAAAAATGAGAAATACATGAAAAAACGTGATTGCAATCACATATTTCATGTATTTCTCATTTTTCTTGTAGCATGGTCCATCAAAAATAGGCAACATGAATACTCCTTGGATGAGGAATTAAATTATGCATCCAACGAGTGTTCTTGCTCTAAATTTTAGTAAAATTGAAGGGAGATAAGTTGAAAATACGAGTTGAAAAAATAGTTTTTACTTTTTAATCTTTTCACTTTTTTACTCCAAAAATGGTGAATCATCCCCCATGATTGACATCATCATCTTAAATCCTATTGGTTCTTATAAAGTTGATTTTGGTTGTACATTTCTATTTTAAGGCCCATTTTAGACCTCAAAATTTCTCTAATGCGTTTTGTTGTTGTTTTACATGTTTTATTTGAGAAAGTTTTTAGGTTGAAGAATAAATTTTTATTTTGCATTGAATTATAAATTCCAATAAATTTTCGCATGGTATTAGAGCTTGTTATGGTTGAGATAACTCTTCAATGTATTTTTACTGGAGTTTACTTAGGGCAGAGAAACATTTGCACCATAGAAAGAGTTTTGTATACTGCATACATTGTTGATTTTGTGCTCATGACTTGTTAAGGATATATAAGGTGACTCTTGTTCTAAGAGAGTGATAGGTTAATAGAGCTTCTAACTTTGTTTCATGGAAGTTAAAGTTTCATCTATTTATGAGGAAGTCAATTTTTGGGAGCATGTTAAAAAGAAGATTCCATTTTTTTCTCTTTTTTTAATTGCATTTATGATTTATCTCCTCATAAGTTTAACTAAACTTCAAGTGTAAGCACTCATTATGTGTAAAATTATCCACTTTACATGTTTTACATTCTAGAGTATCCACTTTACTTATTGGATGTGGAATTATCCACTCTATGTGCTTTACACTCCAGTTTCAATGAATATCCACTCTAGATGCTTTTGATAGACCCACAATGAGATACACGTTTTCAGTTTATTTCATTAGATGTAGAATTTAATTCTACATCCAACAAGTCAATACACTTGAAATTTTGGTAAAGTTAGAAGGAGATAAGTTGGAAATACGATTGAAAAAATAGTTTTTTCCCCTTTTTCTTTCTATTCGAAAACTATTTATTCTTATGGTTAACAACATCATCTTGAATTGTATTGGTTTTGATGCCCACTTGCGACCTCAAAAAATTCTAAAATTTGATCTAACATAGTTGGTCGGTCATAAAAAAAATGAAGCTAAAAGAAATATAATCATTCTTGATTTATGAAAATGAGCATTTATCTTACACATTTTAAAATAAGAATACATGTAGCAAAAGGTTTGATTCTTCAATTGAGTTGTTTCTAAGTTCTTGTGCTTCTCGATAGTTTCTCTTGCAAGTTTGACTTTCAGTTGTTCGCATGAACAAGAAAGATACTATGGTGAATTACTTGTTGGGGACTTCGTTTAAATAAACCATCCAGAAGGATGCACCTGTCAAAGCATCAATAGAATCACCAAAAACAGAAGTTTCAACAACACCAACAGTGCAGAAGGAAGATTAACTCAAGGATGAGTTAATAGACTGTGGTTGGGCCCTGTTTGGGCCTCCGTTTTGGAGGAATTAAGAATTTTTGGTGATGAGTGAAAAGGTTCGCGACAAGTGGTGGAAATGTTCGTTGGAGAAATATAGGAGTAACAGACAAGGAAAAGGAAGGAACTCGTGGAAGACAGACAATTGTGAAGGGATGACGGGAAGGAGCAGACACAACTGAGCGGGAAAAGAGTAAGGACAACCAAGGAATGTAAATAGCCGAGCAAGGGAGAAGGCAAAGAGTTTGAGAAAGAACTGGTAGTCTAGGTTGGCACAGAGGGAGAAGGAAGAACAAGTCAAAAAGCAGAAAGGAGAACATTGAATGGTTGTTGTTCCAGGCTAAGAGAGTCGCTTTGTATCGATTCTTTCATATGCTTATGTATTGTTTTGTTTAGAGTTTCTGTATGTTTAAAAAGAGGCCTTGAGCCTGATGTAATGCATTTGCTACTGAAATTAATAATCAAGCTGCTATTGGGACCATCATGTGTTAGTTACATGTTAATATGGTTCTTTAAAATTTTTATGTATGTGTCTATTTAAGTAACATCTCTTTTACAGCATGTATGACTTGTTGTGATCAGACTTCCATGTAGAATGATTCAGGGTTCTTTGGCTCTTGATTCTATGACATGACTCCTCCTAATACCAGATTCCAACTCCCATCTAACTAAGGTTGTGGCACGCCTTGGGTGAGACTCCTTACCCATTCTGGGTAAGGTGAAAATGTCAGTGTTGTGCTAAAATACATCGGAGCTTTGTTGGCCCCTGTGCTAAACTCAGAGTCTCAAACCTATTTTTATTTCTACGCCAACCTAATTAACATGCAACTAAGACACGATGGTCCAAATAGCATCCTTCATCATTAATATGAGTAGAAAATTCATTACATTAGGCTCAAGGCATCCTTTTCAACATACAAAAAATCTAAATAGAAAAGTACATAACCATATGAAACAACAAATACAGAGTGACTTTTCTAGCCCGCAACAACAACCATTATGTTTTATCCTTTCTGCCTTTTGACTTGTTCTTTCTTCTCTTTGCGTGCCAACTTGGACTACCAATTCGTTCTCAAGATCTCTTCCTTCTCCCTTGCTTGTATGTTTCCATTCCTCGATTGTCCTCACTCTTTTATCTCTTGGATGTGTCTGCTCCTTCTCGCCATCCCTCCTCAACTGTCAGTATTCCGCGTGTTCCTTCCTTTTTCCTCGCTGCAGCACCGACAATGCCAAAGGAAGATTGACTCGGGGACAAGTCAATAGAATGTGGTCGGGGCTTATTGGGGCCTTCACTTTTGGAGGAATTAATAAGTTTTGGCGATGAGTCAAAAGGTTGGCGATAAGTGGCGGAAATGGTCGTTGGAGAGTTGTAGGAGTAACAATTAGGAAAAAGAAAGGAACTCATGGAAGGATGACAGTTGCGGAGGGATGACGGGAAGGAGAAGAGACAGCCAAGCACAAAAAGAGAAAGGACAACCGAGCAAGGGAGAAGGCGGAGAGCCTAAGAAGGAACTGGCAGTCCAGGTTGGTGCGGAGAGCGAAGGAAGAACAAGTCAAAAGGTAGAAAGGATAACATTGAATGGTTGCTGTTGCGGGCTAGGAGAGTCGTTATGTATCTGTTGTTTCTTATGCTTATGTATTGTTTTGTTTAGATTTTTTGTATGTTGAAAAAGAGTCCTTGAGCCTAATGTAATGCATTTGCTACTCAAATTAATGATGAACACTACTATTGGGACCATCGTGTGTTAGTTGCATGTTAATCTGGTTCTTGAAAATTTTTATGTATGCGTATATTTAAGTAATATCGCTTTTATAGCATGTATGAGCTGTTGCGATCAGACTTCCTTGTAGAATGATTTAGAGTTCTTTGCTTCTTTATTCTTTGATATGACTCCTCTCGATACTAGATTCTAACTCCAATTTAACTAAGGTCGCTGCACGCCTCGAGTGAGACTCCTTACCCATTCTTGGTAAGGTGAAAATGTCGGCATTGTGATAGACTACAACTAAGCTTTGTTGGCCCTTGTGCCCAAACCCTGGGTCTCAACCTTGTTGTTATTTTTGCGCCAACAAATGGTTCTGTTGCGGGACCTTGAAATTTAAAAATGGGGTTTGGAATATGGTATCAAGAATTTTTAAGAAAGAACCTCAAAACTAGTGGAATGAGCAAGTGAACCAGTTTGTTTCTCAGCAAGCTCAACTCCATCGATGAAGTATGGGGAAGCTGAAGGAAGAAATCATGTACTCTGAACCATCTAGTGATCAATACGAGATCTTTTGGTGCAATTTTCTAGAAGAAATTTACATCTGGTTGCGAAGACTGCAAGTGAAAGGAAAGCCCAGTGTAAAAAATACATCTCGTCGCACCTAGACTCAAGCGGGCCTTACTGAGTTACACCGCCTTGATATAGATCTCACAAGAGCAACAGATTTTCAGTTCAAACCACGCTAGAGGGGTACATTATTGATTTTGTAGCAGAAGGTCATTAGTCTTTTTCAAAAGCTGAAGTTGTGTTCTGATCAAGGTTGCGAGGGAAACTAATGAAGGAGGTTACCCTATGGCTTAAGGTTCTAATGGTTGAAGATGGCTTGTTGGTGTTCCAAAACCCAAGAATGGCAGTGTAAACACCTAGTATTGGGGGAAGGAACTAAAGGGAGGGATTATACTGAGGATGGAAGCAGGTGGGAAAGGCTATGCAGGCAATTAAAAGGTGGCAGAAGGGTTTGCACCAAGTAGGAGTCGTGTTCAGAGATATGGACGAGGACGAAAGTGTGGAAGAAATTCTAGTGGGAAGGGCAAAGACGACCGCAATAGTCGTGGGCC
Source organism: Pinus tabuliformis (assembly GCA_031772625.1). Classification (NCBI taxonomy): domain Eukaryota; kingdom Viridiplantae; phylum Streptophyta; class Pinopsida; order Pinales; family Pinaceae; genus Pinus; species Pinus tabuliformis. Next base: position 1,601,972,223 of record CM062817.1, read on the forward strand.
TGGAAGGTGATAGGGATCCACCCCCACCAGTAGAAATGGAAATGTTGGATGGAATGGGCCACTTAAGCTTGGAGGAAATCCTAGATGATGACATGAAATTTACTATAAGGATACTATTTGTTAAAGATGATGTGTCCAAAGGAATCAACGATTTGCCTCCCTAAAGCTCAGGTAGCATCTTCCCAACCTTCCCCTTATACTTTATCGTAATCTAAAAAATTCCTATCTAAGTTAAAAAACTATAAGAGTTCATAGTGTGCATGGTAATTACAAATCTAGTGCCATCAACAGTGGAACTAGTAGTAGTGGTACGAATATTCAAGGATCATTACATCCTGGGTCGTGGGGATTTTTACTCCTAGCACGGGCTCAATAAAAAAGGCAGGATGTTAGGTCCCTATAATACCAGTGATTACCCCATTACTATTATAGTTGTATCCCTTATTAATATTTTTGTGCCCCTATTGTCCCCATATTGTTATTACTGTGGCCCATAGAATCCCTCTATTGTTATTTTTGTGCCTTTATATTATTATTGTAAGGTCGGCTGGGTTATATTGTGACTCCTTAGACTCCTATATATAGAAAGGAGGTTTTGTCATTTGAATCATCAAAGAATCATTCATTTGTGTAACGTAAAGGAGATTGCCCCCTCGAAGAGGCTGAATTCTAAGGTGTTGATCTATCTTTTCTATCTTTTTGTGAGCTGGTTTCCTAACATTTGGTATCAAATCTTTGGATTCTAGGGTTTCGCTGCTCCAAATAGGTCATCGTGGCATTTTCACTATAAATTTTTTTCTGCGACGTTTCAGAAGTGAAAAAAACCCCATTTGAGATGAAATCACACTGAACCTTGGGTTTGAATTTCAGAGCTTTTCGTGCTATATTTGCGGAGATATGATTTGAGGAAGTTGGTCTTTTTGCAGACTCCTGAATTACATTCCAAACCGGTGACCTGGAAAAATCGTCATAACTTTCTCTCTGAGCATCGGATTGAAATTTCGTAAGAAGGTATAGAAAGAGGACAGACTGTAGTTTCTTGTATATATTTTCCAGAGCCAAAGGTCGAAACAGGGACATGTGGCATGTCGTACAAGTTCACTCTACTAAACTAGTCTATAATCAGGTCACTGTGGGAGATTTGGCATAACTCTTCCTTGGAGAATCCAATTTGGATCAGACTGGTGGCATTGGAAAGAGGACACAAAGGGCTATTGCAGGTCGCAATTTTAGGACTGGATGATTCGAAATTACAGAGATACACCAGAGGAAATATCAAACTCCTACAAAGTGAAAAAAGGTGTGTAGATTTTTTAAATTTTTGTTTAAGCTTGGTTTGAAAAATTATTTTGAAGGAATTCAAAGGACATAGTAGAGGATTATTATTGGTAAATGATGCCACGAGGAAAGAAAATGCAAACACCTAGTAAGCAACCTGAAAACTCTAGCATGACTCATGAACAAGAGGAAGAAATGCTACATGATATATCAAAATTACAAGACCAAGTGCAACAAATGTCACTCTCACAAAAGCTAACATAAGCTAAGATAAATGGCGTGGAATCTAAGATAAAGGGCATGGAAGCTAAGAAGGACGATTTGAAGATAGATTTGAAGACAGGCATGGCAGATTTGAAGACAGATTTGACAAATTTTCTACAAGAAATAATTACTAATGGTGAAAAGGTAGTAAAGGAAACTCATGATGTGAACAAAAGAAATGTTAATCATGATTTCATAGACTCTAATGTTGGAGCGAAGACCCACCATATTCCAAAAATTAATATGAGGAAGTTTGATGGCAAGGATCCTGCAACATGGATATTACAGATGGAGCAATTTTTCCATCTCAATAATGCACAAAACACACAAAAGGTACATATTGCAACTTTATATTTGGAACCAAATCAGTTTGTATGGTATCAATGGCTTTGCTCTTGTAAACAAATTATCACTTGGGCAATTTTTACGGAAGAATTGATAGCACATTATGAGGATACAAAAAGCAACACTTTTTTTAGCCAATTGATAAGTCTCAAACAAAAGGGTTCAGTAATGGAGCACATTGAGGAGTTCCAAAAATTGAACATAAGGGTAAACAATATTTCAGAGGAGCATAGGATTGATGTGTTCATAGGATAATATCCAACATGATATTCACCTTTGGGAAGTTGATTCATTAGAGAAGGCATTCAGGTTAGCAAGAAAAATGGAAATCAAAATTATGGCAACCAGGAAGCATACCACTCACAACTATAAAGATGGAAGTGTTGTTGCCCCTAGTCTTCCACAACCTATAAGGTTGACACCACAACAATTGTAAGAAAAAATAGAAAAAGGGATTTGTTACAGTTGTGATAGCAAATACACTAAAGAACATAAGTATGCTAATAAGAAATTATTATACATAGATTGTGAAGAGGAAGAAGAAAGGAGCAAGAAAGGTCAAAAGAAGAGGATATACTCCAGGAACAAAGCCTAGATAAAGAAGAAATGAATCCAACCATATCTTGTAATGCATTGGCTGGAATTACCACTCCTCAAACCATGAAGATAAAAGGACAAATCAAGAAGAAAAAGGTAATAGTGTTGATTGAGTCAAGAAGTACCCACAATTTTATTCATTGTAACGTAACAAAAGAATTTAATTGCTTCCTATATCCAACACCAGAGTGTCAAGTGATGGTTGCAAATGGAGGAACACTAAATTGCTCTGGAAAGTGCCATAATATCAAGCTATCCATGGGAGAATATGTATTGACTAGCCCAATGCTTTCCATTCCAATGGGAGGTGTTGATGTTGTACTAGGAGTCAAATGGCTACAATCCTTGGGTACAATAGCTTTTAATTTTCATGAAATTTTCTGCGGAAGGAAAGGAATTTGAATTAAGGGGTATTGCAGGGAAACTGGGAAAGATAATCAGCTCTAACAGTATGACAAAGCTTCTAAAAAATGAACAAAGAGGTGTAATTTCACAATTATGTTCACTAGATGTTTCCACATCGAAATCATCTATTTCTCCAAATCTCCAAAAAGTCTTGGACAATCATTCCAAGGTATTTGAGACTCCAAAAGGTCTCCCACTTATTCGTGATCATGATCGTGCTATTCATATGATTCCGGGAAGTGTTCCTCCAAACATCAAGCCGTACAGATATCCCTATGCCCAAAAGAGTGAAATTGAACGTATGGTTGCAGAAATGCTAGAGGTTGGTATAATTCAACCTAGTCAAAGTTCTTTCTCTGCTCTAGTAGTATTGGTGCACAAGAAGGATGGATCATGGTGCATGTGTCCGGATTATAGGGAGCTCAACAAGCTCACTATTAAAGATAAGTTTCCCATTCCTGTCATTGATGAATTACTGGATGAATTGCATGGATCAATTTACTTCACCAAATTGGATCTTCGTTTAGGATATCATCAATCAGAATGAAGACTGAAGACATTTCGAAAACAACATTGAGAACTCATGAGGGTCATTATGAATTTTTGGTCATTCCTTTTGGCCTTACCAATGCACCTTCAACATTTCAAGGTTTGATGAATTCCATTTTCAAACCCTTCCTTCGAAAATTGTGTTAGTATTTTTTGATGATATACTAATCTACAACATGTCTTGGAAGGATCATGTTGAACATGTTGACAGGGTGCTACAACTATTGGAGGAGAAACAATTATATGCAAAAATATCCAAATGTTTCTTTGGAGTACAAGAGGTGGAATATCTGGGTCATATTGTATCTCATGAAGGAGTTAAGGCAGACCCTAGGAAAATTATAGTCATTAAGGAATGGAAAATCCCCACATCCATAAAGCATCTGCGAGGATTTCTCGGGTTGACAGGGTATTATCGCAAGTTTGTTAAGAATTATGGGAGAATAGTAGCACCTCTAACAAAATTATTGAAGAAATATGCATTTTCATGGACTCCAGAAGCAACAAAGGCCTTCAAACATCTTAAAGAGGCAATGTGCCAAGCACCGGTCTTAGCTACACAGGACTTCACAAAAACCTTTATTGTGGAATGTGATGCTTCAGGAAATGGAATTGGTGTTGTTTTAATGCAAGATGAAAGACCCATTGCTTTTGAAAGTCGTCCAATCAAGGGAAATTTTTTACACAAAGCTATTTATGAGAAGGAAACGTTGGCAATACTACATGCACTTAAGAAATGGCAACCCTACCTAATGGGAAGACACTTCAAGGTAAAAATGGATCATGATAGCCTAAAATACTTTTTAGAACAAAGATTATCCTCTGAAGAGCAACAAAAGTGGGTCACAAAGATGTTGGGTTATGACTTTGAAATCATCTACAAAAAAGGGAAGCAAAATGTGGTGGCAGATGCACTCTCAAGAAAGGATGAGGATGTGGAAGCATTGTTGTGCACCATTTCTATTATCCAACCAGAATGGATAAACGAAGCAAGGGAGGAATGGAAGAATGATGAAGAAGTGTGGGCACTTATTCGAAAGTTACAACAAGATTCCAGTACATCTGATACATTTAGCTGGCAAAATGATTCGTTATGGTACAAAGATCGCTTATACCTCTGTAAGAATTCCCAACTCAAACAAAAGATTCTTATGGAATTGCACACTTCTCCCTTAGGAGGGCACTCAGAATTTTTAAAAACTTACCACAGGGTTAAGAAGGATTTTTTTGGGATGGCCTTAAAACGGATATTCAAAAGTTTGTGGCAAAATTTTTGGTTTGCCAACAAAATAAAGTTGAAACAATTAAGACCCCAGGTCTATTACAACCTTTATCCATTCCAAGCCAACGTTGGGAGGAGGTTTCAATGGATTTTATCACAGGTTTACCCAAGTCTGAGGGAAAGAGTGTCATCATGGTGGTAGTTGACAGACTTACCAAGTATGCATACTTTTGTGCATTATCACATCCATTTAGAGCTAGTACAATTTCTATTGCATTTATGGAAACAATTCAAAAGCTACATGGAAACCCAAAGATTATTGTAAGTGATAGAGATCCCATTTTCACTAGAAATTTTTGGACATAATTATTTTCTTGTCTCGGTACTCAGTTAGCTCATAGCTCATCTTATCATCCTTAATCTGATGGGAAAACTGAGATAGTAAACAAATGTTTGGAAGGATATTTGCGTTGCTTTGTATCTGATAAACAGACACAATGGGTCAAATGGTTGCCTCTGGCTGAATGGTGGTATAACACTTCCTTCCATACAACAACAAAAATGACCCCATTTATGGCACTTTATGGATATCAGCCACCATCCATCACATCATATTTAAGAGAAAATTCTAAGGTTCAAGCAATGGAACATCACATTGAGCATCAACAACAAGTCCTCCAACTCTTAAAGGATAACCTCTTGTTGGCGCAGAATAGAATGAAACAACAAGCAGATCAACATCGTAGCGAAAGAAGTTTTGATATAGGTGATTGGGTATTCCTACGACTACAACCATATAAACAAATGTCCCTCAAGCAAGCTAAGAAGGATAATAAATTATCACCAAAGTATTATGGTCCGTACAAGGTGTTGCAAAATATTGGTACTATGGCATACAAATTGGAGCTTCTTGCAGCTTCTTGAGTGCACCCAGTTTTCCATGTTTCATGTTTAAAGAAGGTTATAGGCGACAAGCTCCCAGTTCAAACAATATTGCCAGAACTTGATGAGGAAGGAAAAATTATATTGGAACCGGAAGCAGTCACAGAAACAAGAACTCGACAGCTACGAAATCGATGAATTTTGGAGTATCTCATCAAGTGGAAGAACTTATCTGCTGAAGATTCCACATGCGAGGATGAAAATTTTAGGCATAAGCATCCAGAACTACTCAAGCGTTGAGGACAACACTTTTTTGAAGAAGAGGGGCATGTTAGGTCCCTATAATACTAGTGATTACCCCATTACTATTGTAGTTGTATCCCTTATTAATATTGTTGTGCCCCTATTGTCCCCATATTGTTATCATTGTGGCCCATAGAATACCTCTATTGTTATTTTTGTGCCTTTATATTATTATTGTTAGTTCGGTTGGGTTATATTGTGACTCCTTAGACTCCTATATATAGAAAGGAGATTTTGTCATTTGAATCATCAAAGAATCATTCATTTGTGTAATGTAAAGGAGGTTTCCCCCTCGAAGATGCTGAATTCTAAGGTGTTGATCTATATTTTCTATCTTTTTGTGAGCTGGTTTCCTAACACAGGATCATTCACTAGGTATCCCAAGTTCTCTGGTAAAGGGAACGACAATGTAGAACATCATTGGTATATTTGCGAAGCCATCTGGAGGGACCACTAGATGCCGAATGGTGTGAAGTTAATTCAATTCCATACCACTCTCAGAGAAAGGGCTTTGACATGGTTCATAAAGTGGTCAAAGTTACACAAAAATCCAATTGTGGATGATGTTAAAAGAGAATTTGTACAAGAATTTAAACTTCCCCAGACCAATCAACAAGGGTTGTCGAAACTATGGGAAATAAAATAGTGGTAGGGAGAGACCACATGGGAGATGATGTAGAAATTTAAGAACAATTGGTAAACCAAGCTACCCGATAGATCCAAATCATCAACAAGACTAGTTTATCAAAGCATTATTGCCTCCTGTACGCCATTGATGCAACAAAAAATTGATACGCTACAAGATTCTCTAGAGAAGGCAACTCAGATTTAAGCTATGGAAAGATACCCACATTAGTATTGGGGAGAGAAACACCTCATGATCTGTCCATTTTAGGTCTACAACATCAAATTGCGAATCTGACAGAGAAGTTGAAGGATCTGCAACTAGCCCACCTAACATGACCAAATGTATGGTGTACAACCTACTTAGTGGAAGGTCATGTTTCTATAGAATGCTCAAGGTTTTGAGGGGAAAATACTATTTCTATACTAGGTTGACCACCTGGGTCTATACCTGCAGCAGAAATTGCGCAAATAGGGTCGCAAGATTTATATACAGTGCATAACCAATTTCAGGCGTTCCCAAATCAACAAATTTCATTGCAACCAGAGTACTGTGAGGTATGTAGGGGATATAGGCACCCCCCTCATTTGTGCTTGATACTACAAAAATAATCCAACATTCTAAATAATACTTACTATGAATTTTTTGATTCAACAACTCACCATACTGATCAGTGTAGGGCACTCGATTCTCTAGCTAATCGGTTAGACCAATTGACCTTTCGAATCAACAAGACTCCTTAAGGGTGAGGAGGAGGAGGAACAAAGGGAGGAAGAATAGGAGGCAAAGGCCCAGTTCATTGTTACGACTGTGATTAGAAATGGCATGTTTTAGGGATTTCCCCTTACCAAGAATACCATGGTGCTCTTAGTGCAGGGTCAAGACGCATGCAAAAGAGGATTGTCCAGAACTGATTGCAATATGGGAAGACCGAAGCTGCTAGAGGGGAGAAAATTTAATTAATGTGGAGCCAAGGTTGCCAAAGCTGGTCCCCCTCTAAAATATCAATATAGTCACATGTGGAGACAAAAACACTGGAGCTGACTAGAGAGCCACGGAACAACCCAAGTTTATAAGACTAGCCTCCCCAAAGTGCTCATATGACCCTGAGTAGAAGAAGCAGTGCTACAAGTTAGCCACATAAGTTTTCAACAGTCTGACATGAGGTGGAGGGCCACAGAAGGAGCAGCCAGGATTTCTTAAAGTTAAGAGCCCGAACCTACCACATTTTGACGTCTGACCCATTGAATAATGGTTCAAATTATTTCTGCAAATCGTGAACGATAACCAGATGTTGGGGAAGTTGCAAAAAAGTATGAAAGTGGCTATCCCAAATGGGGCAGTTGAGGGAGGAGTCATCTCCTCCAACCTACTTGAAAGACACTCTATGAGGATGTAGAGGAACAAGAAGAGAACAGGAAGAGAGTTCCATATTGATGCTCATATTGTGGGGTTCCAGATTAATGACACTATGTTGGATCTAGGCTCAGATGTCAACATTTTTCCAAGAAAAACATGGGAAGCCCTGGGAAAACCTCAGTTGACATTTTCACCAATCTAGCTGCGTATGGCGAATCAGTATTGTATCCTCCCAATTGGGCGAATGGAAGATGTTGAAGTTGATATAGCGGGGCTAAAGACCCATGTAGACTTTGAAGTGATAGACATCATGGGGGACATGTACCCCTACCCAACGTTGCTTGGGATAGATTGGGCCTTTGAGAACTACGCTATAATCAATTTGAAGAAGGAACTGATGACTTTTGAGGTAGAAGGGATTAGAGTGATTCAACCTCTAGACGCCTATCAGGGATCAAGGTTCACAGAACCAATAGATGACAAAGAAGAGACAGGATTGTTAGATCAACTATATAGACTAATAGCAGGAAGAAGGGAGGACTACATCAACCCAACGGCTAAAGGGTTTATCAACTGGCAAAGTATTCAGAGTTCGAAGGTTGGCTCGGAAGTCTCTTGAGATGATTGGTAGTAGGATGGATACAAAATAAACACTGGACGTTGCGCCACGATTTGTCAAATTAACTGGATTGGCACTGAGGTATGAGACTTACCTATTTTTAATGGTATAGATTCAATCAATTCGTTTATCAACATGATTAATGCAATTGTTCTTGAAGAGCACAAAGTACCTTTACTAAATGTCACATTACGAGAGATGTTGGAAAGGTGGTGGGGAGTTCTCTGTAACTACCTCCGAGAATCGGAGAAGATCAAAATAGCAATGGAAATTAGATTCAAGCAAGCAGGGAGTACCCTTAATATTTCATAAAGTATAGGGGGACTCAGACCCTCGTCAACATTTGCAAAGATTTTACTGGAACAAGGATGGAGTTCCAAAGGAGTTGTGGGTGCATGGTTTTATACACACCCTCGAAAACTTTCCAAAATCTTGGTATGTACAAGAAGAAATAAGGAGACAAAATGGAGATTGGGATAGTTTGAATGATCAATTCGTAAGCAACTTTTCTTTCTTAGACATTGAAAAAAGGCTCAATGAGGCGTTGTAGGTTGTCAAGCAGATTTTTCTTACAACGGGTCAGCTAATGGAGGGGTGCATAGATTAGAAGACTTTAGAGCATATCTATGAGTCTGGACATCATGAACCTATAGTATGTGGGAAGGTGAAGAGAGAATTGGATGAGGATGATCTGTAGGAATTACAACATCTGTCATTCAATGAAACTGAACGGGAAAGGGACATCAAGGATGGACCTGTGATCGATTCTCCACACTTACTCCCATTGAAGTTGTGGAAACATAACATTGGGATTGATGACAAACCGAAGTTAGCCTCAATTGGAGATTATTGGGATGAGCAGACTACAAAGGATATTTTCGACCTCTTGAGAGAATATGAAGAATTTTCCCCCTCGACTGTTGCAGAACTAAAGGGGATTGAGGGAGAACTAGGGGAGATGAAAATAACGTTGAAACTAGATGCAAAGCTAGTAAATCATCGACCATACACATTGAACCCAAGGGTTAAGGATAGACAAGATGTTAGAAGTAGGGCTTATATTCTCAGTGGATGAGGTAGAGTGGGTAAGTCTGATTGCAATACAAAATAAGAAGGATGCTACAAATATAAGGGTATGTGTGGACTACCGCAGTCTAAACAACACTTGTGTTCATGATATTTTTCTTACTCCATTCAGTGATGAAGTTTTAGACAATGTGGTGGGGAATGAAGCCTATTCTTTTACAGACGACCAAGAAGAAAACTACATTTACTATGGAATGGGGATCCTATGCATATCATGTTATGACATTCGGACTCAAGAATGCACCCACGGTGTTCTCAAGGATTGTGATTTCTGCCTTTAGAGATTACATCCACAAGTTCCTAGAAGTTTATATGGATGACTGGACAATCTATAGTTTGCTGAAGAAACACTCCAGTCTTCTTAGAATCATGTTTGATCAATGTAGACAGTTGCAAATCTCATTAAATTTGAAGAAGTGCATATTTGCAGTCCCCTTTGGCACGCTCTTGGGCCACATAGTGTGCAAAGAAGGAGTGTGTGTAGACCCTGCTAAGGTTGCAGCAATCATGAATATGGACCCACCCACAAGTGTAAAACAGCTCAGATCCACCTTGGGCCATACAGGGTACTACAAGAGGTTTATCCGCAACTATGCCTCGATTATTGCACCTATGGAGAAGTTGTTAAGGAAGGTTGAATGATTCATGTGGTTGAAAGAATGTGATGCTGCACTCAATATACTGAAAGAAAAACTAGCAAGTGTGTTGATCTTGGTCTACCATACTAGAACAAGTAATTCCATTTGCACATTGATGCTTCAGACATTGATTTGGGTGTTGTTTTGGCTCAAACGAGGGAAGGGAACCTCGATCACCCAATTTATTTTTCTAGCAGAAATTTGTCTACAACAAAAAAGAACTATACCACAACTCAGCGGGAGGCACTTGCGATGGTATATTCGCTTCAAATGTTTCGACATTACTTGCTAGGAGGCCCATTCAAAATTTTCACTGGTCATTCCACTTTGAAGTATTTAGTGAACAAGCCTATACTTGAAGGAAGAATTTGTAGATGACATTTTTTATTCCAAGAATTCAGATTTGAATTCATTGTTAAGCCCGACTGACTAAATGTGGGACTTGATCACCCCTTATAGCTAGAATCAGGAGAAAGTGGAATATCCCTTGATGATTATCTACCATATGTCGATCTATTACGGATTGAAGCAGTACCAGATTACTTGGAGGACATTGTAGCCTTTTAGCTACAAGTAAATGTCCGGAAGAATACATAACAACACAACGGATACATATGGTTGTCCGAGCTGTAGATTATTAATTGATTGCGAGGCAATTGTATACATTGGGCCTTGATCATTATGCATATGTGTCCTCAATCATGAGAGACACAATGTATTATGGGAGTTACAGGTGGACATGTTGGAGGAAAGGCTACCACAAGGAAAGTATTGCAGGCGGGACTATGGTGGTCGACAGTTTTCAAAGATGCGAAGGAAAATTCCAGAGGTTGTGATGTTTGCCAAAGGGTTGGGAGACCATCACATCACGATGAACTTCCATTGCAACCAGTACATGCACTGTAGATATTTGAGAAATGAGTGGTCGATTTTATAGGACCTATCAATCCGTTGACACGTCACTCTCACACCAGATATATCATCACCGCAATAGAGTACCTTACCAGATGGGAAGAGGCAACACCGGTATAAGATCGTACTACAGATACCACCACCAGATTCATATTTGAGAACATCATATCTAGATTTAGGTGCCCCAGGAGTCTCACTAGTGATCAGGGGACCCACTTCATAAATGAAACAATTTCCTCCTTACTTCAGAACTTCATGATACAACACCATACGAGTAGCTCATATCACCCTCAAGAAAATGGTATAGTGGAAGCCTTCAATAAGATATTGGAAAAGGGTTTGACTAATATATGCTCAGCCAATTGGGATGATTGAGATGATAGAGTGCCAGTGACTCTATGGGCATACCACACAACTATTAAGCGTTTACACAAGCATACACCTTTCCATCTTGTGTATGGACAAGAGGCTATGGTACCAGCTGAATTTTCTATTCCCAACCTTTTCATAGCTCAAACCACTCATATGATAGAGGAAGAATCAATTTAGAAAAGGCTATATGAACTTTCGGAGTTGGATGAGGCTAGGCTCATGGAAGATTTCCATCAAACAGTTGAGAAGCAAAGGCAAAAGGCGTGGCATAACATGCACATCAAGAGAAAAGAAGTTACAATAGGAGGACATGTTCTAATATACAACAGCAAATTCTTGAAGTTTCTAGGGAAGTTACAAATGCATTAGTTAGGGTTGTTTGTCATTACGGAAGTAAAAGAGTCAAGAGTTGTTAAGCTAGCGCAATTGGACGATGTATTGCTACCAAGATGGGTGAACGGTGCATGCCTGAAACCCTTCCACAGATCAAACAATGTTACTCAAAATTGATTGGATCTCTAAAAGGAGACCATAGGTAGGAGTAGGTAGGAGTCAGTTAGTTTGGTTAGTCACTAGTTGTGTTAGTTTCTTTGGTCAGTCAGTTCTTTACATTTCAATTAGTTCAAAATAAATATTTCGCCAGGTCTCTTTTAGTTGCATGTTCTATCACCCCACTGCAATTGCTTGTGGTCGGGGGGTCACACGTGTTAGGTGTCATTTCCGTAATAATTAGACAATAATTTCTAGTGTCAGCCTGGATTTCCGTTAAATATTTCCCATTATATCCATAATCAATTCCTAAGCGTCTTCCATCACGATAACATAATTACCCATCAACTCCACCTTTCCTTTTTCAGTTTTGCATCATCTGAGTCAGGTCCAGCTCAGCCGACGGTATAATTAACATGATTGAGTATGCATAGGGAAAGTTTTCGTAGTAATTAGTTAGGAGGTCTCGTCAGAAATGTCATGTTGAGCTTTTCTACTTAATCTGCATGGCAATGCCGAATTCTTTAGAGTCTGAAGCCAAGGTGGTAGAGTCACTTAGTTTGCAATTTGTTTCTAAGTTTTGTCGTTCCAAGCTCAGATCCAAGCCCCCTGTATTTTGTGTCTACCAGCGTCGCTCCAAGATGATGAAGACTATTATATTTGTTCCAGAGCTCAAATTGGATGAGAGAATTGTAAATAAAAAGCCATTTTTTACGAGAAATATGATAAAGTTGTGCTAGTTGACAACGATCTCTTGGAATCTTTCCAGTTTTTGTCCCCGAAACGTGAATTCTACATTGGACCAGTAACGAAGGAGGATGGAAGCGTATCAATCAAAGTCAAAACTGATTTCAAAGGAATCCAGCAGTCCACATTGCTTGATTTAAGAAGTTTTCCTATGTTTGGGATGATAATGGTCGTAATGTAGTGCACAAAGCTACTTGTCAGCAGAATGCATGGAAGATCGCTCTGGCTTCATAAATAATATCCTATTCATGCAATGCACATTCAGTGTCTCACAGGTTTATCAACAGCTTGAAACGAGGTACCAACTGCATTCTAGACAACCTCCAAGCGAGCGAAGAAGACATGAAATGATGATTATTACCACAAGTATGATACACAGAGAGGAGGGAAGGGAGCACGCATAGAGCCAATCAACACCTTGAATATCAAGTTTGCATGCTACATTATTGTGAGTAAGTTAATGCATCATTTTCCAAGAATGAGCGAACGATCAATACAATTTCAGTTGCAGAGCACTATGTAGAAGGCGCCCAGCTGAATTGGTGTGCCTTCCTTCTCCATGAACTGTTCGAAGCCTGCAAAGATATCTACAAGCGGGCGACTCATTTCATTTATGGGTACCTTGTTTTTGCTCTGGTGATGTGGAAATGGTGCCCACCAGAGGGCCAAGAGTTGGCTCCCATCATGGAAGACTAGCCTCTTGCCCTCAGGTACACGCCCTGGCGAACCTCAGGGGACCCAAGCAGCAAGGAAATAAATGAGGCTTCCTTCATCGATTGGTACAAGAAAATGTTGGAAGTCATCAAGGCTACAGAAAGGGTTCCAAAGTCACTGCTTGATGAGTACTCGTCAGAAATTTGGTTTGGTATTAGTCATGGCAGCACTTGGATAAGGCTGCATTGTGTCCACCCCCACACCTTCCATATGAGACCCAAAAAGTTATAACTACCAAAGCATTCCATACAGAGGTTAGTTTGTGGTCAATCTTTGTAGGGGATATTCAAGAAAGCAAGCACATCTATTTCTTCGAAGGGATGGTACCCCAGCCACTACCGGGAGAAACAATTGTGGATTCAAGAAAGCAGTTGGCCGAGGAAGAGTTACAATCTGTCATCAAACAACTCAAGAAACAAATGAGCTCTCTGAAGGAAACCATCACCAACATTAGAGTCTCAACAGGTTTGTTTCCCACCTTTGCTGAATTTCAAGGTTCAAGACAACAGGATCCACTGATTACTACTCCTCTAGTTGCTACACTGTTGGTGTAGGACCCCATTCCCAGTCCAAGCCTACCATCCCAAAACCCCATGGTTCAAAACCTACAAAACCTCCCATTGGGGCCAAAAAGTAGCAATCAACCCCTGTTAGTCACATTGTAGATCTCACACTTGAAGAACCCCAATCCCATACTGCATCACCCATTGTTGAAGAAATTCCACCCTCCACCTCAATTGCGTCACCTAGTTCATGCAACCCATCACCATATACAACATCCACATCTGCCACCATTTCAGACATTATACCCTCTAGAATACTATTGGGAATGAAGATGGACATGGAGGTTGACGCTATTGTCCAATCCATCATGGCAGTGTTCGGCGCAGAATCGGTCCCCGCTTCCATGTTGTCTTTATTATTGGAGTCGGGTCCACTAATGGGCACTGAACCAATCATTACCCAACCACTCACCACCACTATCCACCTAGTATCATTACCACTTCATTTGTTTCCTTCAATTCCAACCCTCCCCGTTTCCATCCACACCACTCCACCATTGGATGAACCTTCACAACAGGCTACCTCTCCCCACAGAAATTCTGAAAATTTTGTCGCCAACAAGCATCCCTTGCAGAGTCGGTTTCCAGAACCCTCTACCATGAACCAGGATGATCTCCAGGGCTGGTCCTCAACCCAATTATTTAATTTTATCCAGCTAAGCGCACTTCGAGTAGAGGTGTTGCACAATGATTTAACTGTCGAGCATGAATAGTGACATCAACAAGTTGTTGCACTCACAGCATAACGTGATCAATTGCGCCAAGAAAAGAAACAAATTCAAGGGCAGCTAGAGCAGATCACCGAAAATTTTTAGGTACAGTGGCCTTTAGTTTCTAATGTTGTGCCCAATGCCCCAGAAGACTTTTTAGCTTGCATACTGGCTGAGTGTTGCGACCATATCCAGGCAGCATGCCATGATTTAATTTCTGCCAACCATGAGCTCAAGCAGTACCTTGTTGCCACAAGAAGCGCGTTGACGGATCATGCCACGACATAGGCAACTGACATAGAAGAGAAGATGACTAATACAACCACCCTAAGAGACTCCATTGTCAATGCTACAGAAGATGCCCACACTCTCCGGCAATAGGTTCACGATTGGTTGGGCTGCCTTGCAAAGAAGAACCAACCAGTATACCCCCTCCACAATAGTGTCAATCAACTACTCAATGATGCCAAGAACACCAAAGACAAGGACCAGTGGAAGACAATCAAGGCAGAGATAGACACTTTGGAGGTCCACATTCAACAAATAGAAGTTGAGTCAGCCAAGACAAAGTAGATACTTCGAGAACTCCGGCCATCGATTCAAACACACCTAGAGATGTTGTAGCAACTCAGTGATGACATTGATGCATAATGGACTTCTTTATTTATGGCATGACTGGCCCAAACGAAATCCGACACTACATCTAAGTTCCTCAGCCGGGCAGCTACAGTCACAAGTACATGGAAGGAAGCGCTCAATGAGTACAGCCAGTTCTGCCAGGCAGCCATCGCTTTTTTCCCTAAATTGGGGCCTTTGTTTAAAGAAATCATCCATAATGAAGCACCAGCTCAAGCATCAACAAAAGGACCAACATCATAAGTGTCAACATCACTGACAATGCCAAAGGAAGATTGACTTGGGGATGAGTCAATAGACTGTGGTCTGGGCTTGTTGGGGCCTTTGTTTTTGGAGGAATTAGGAATTTTTGGTGATGAGTCAAAAGGTTGGTGACAAGTGGCGGAAATGGTCGTTGGAGAGCTTTGGGAGTAACAACTGCGAAAAAGGAAGGAACTCGCAGAAGACTGACAGTTACAGAGTGATGGTGGGAAGGAACAAACACAGCCGAGCGAGAAAATAGTAAGGACAACGGAGGAATGGAAACAGTCAAGCAATGGAGAAGGCAGAGAGCCTGAGAAGGAACTGGCGTTCCAGGTTGGCACACAGAGAGAAGGAAGAACAAGTCAAAAGGAAGAAAGGAGAACATTGAATGGTTGTTGTTGCGGAGCTAGGAGAGTCGCTATGTATCTGTTGTTTCATATGCTTATGTACGATCATGTTTAGAGTTTTTGTATGTTGAAAAAGAGGCCTTGAGTCTAATGTAATGCATTTGCTACTCAGATTAATGATGAAGACTATTATTGGGACCATTGTGTGTTAGTTGCATGTTAATCTAGTTCTTTAAATTTTTTTATGTATGCGTATATTTAAGTAATATCTCTTTTACAACATGTATGACCTATTGTGATCAGACTTCCTTGTAGAATGATTCAGTTTTCTTTTCCTCTTGATTCTTTGATATGATTCCTCCCGATACTAGATTCCAGCTTCCATCTAACTACGGTTGCGGCACGCCTCGTGTGAGACTCCTTACCCATTCTAAGTAAGGTGAAAATGTTGGCATTGTGCTAGTCTACAATGAAGCTTTGTTGGCCCCTGTGGCCAAACCTAGGGTCCTAACCCTGTTGTTATTTCTACACCAACATAATTTACTTGACTAGGATCAATGACCTAAAGGATTAGCTGGAAACCATTTGAACTAAGGTTCAAGTTGAAGGGTTAGTTTCCTTTGCCCTAAAAGGGCTTGCTCCTCCTTCTATGATGCCTTTTATATAGGGATTTTTTCTTGAGAAAATATACCAAAAGTTTCCTAGGTTTTGGATTGATCACATGAAGAAATCATATTGCAATCTTGTTTAGAACAAGGGAAAGTTGATGTTATTGGTTTCATTAGGAAGATGAAGAAAAATAGCAAGAAAGACTTCAAGGAGGATGGGCTAGATACAATATTTTTTTTGAGTAAGGCAATGTTATTTTGATGTCACAATATGGAACATTATTTGAGCCAATATCCCTTTTGAAAAAAAAGGGATAGAGAATGAGATAGGTTTCTACTAGCTGGATTGTTGTGGGGAAAGGAAATGAACTCTAAGTTTGATATTGCATTTTCCTTGACTTCTTGTTTATCTTCTAATATTATGTCTATTGTTGGTTGGTATGTGAATAATGGAGCTTTGAGACACATGAGATATGAAAAGTCTCTATTCAATGGAATTTAGGAGTAAGCGAGAGACATGATTATGGGACTTGATGATGACACCATGTACCTTATGAGAAGATTTGGCTCTATTTCATTTTTTATTCCTTTATGTGTTCTTGAGTTAGAGAAAATTTGATTGGTTATTGGTTTGAGGAAGAAATTCCTTTAAATTTTTAATATGACATATATACATTGAAGAGTTGGCTTTAAGGGACAACATGCGACACCATGAATGATTACGGTCTAGCTAGTCTAATGAATTTAGTTAGATGGGTGAGAGAGGCTGGGTTACTTGCTCATCTAGTGACACATGTACATTCCAATGGGAGATTGGAAGAGCATTCTAGCATTGATGAGACACATGCATGGCATGAGGTCATGGAGCCAAGTTCAACACTAATTGAAGATGTTATGATAACAGCTTATGTTGATGAGGATGTGAGATTTTTCAATTCCCGGGATTCTCTTTCAATGATCAAGGAGATTACGGAGATTTGTATTTTATATTTAGAGGTTTAAGAACATGTAAGGGTTCTCAGATCTTTAGTGAGGGTAAGTGTGCCTCCTAGGAGATATCTTGGTCATGTGCAAGTTTCTCCCATCTGTGGGACTTCGATTTACATTAAGGAGGAGATGTGTGATGATTAAATTGATTTCATCCATGAGCCTTACAATTGTTCACTATATCAGAGAAGGGATACCTTGACAGAGGATGATGTGAAGACATATTCCAACGTTGTAGTTGATAGAAGTATCTAAAGATCATGGTTTATTTTATATAAAAAGAGTTTCCCGTGATGATACTCTTACTACAAGTCATGTATTCTCTTAGGCAGAGGGAGTTGACCTAGTTTAGGTTGGTCTAATTGTTGAGGTACATGTGAGGGACTCTCATGTTCATGGAATGATGACCTTGTATGGATTGGTTCCTGTACCCCAAGCTTTGTATTTTGGGATCAAGGAGTTGTCTGGTATGGATCTCCATCTTTGTAACTTTAATATATTTTATGCACTTGTCTTTATCTTGTATAGAGATGTGATTTTCTCTAGAAGATGTTTTAGACAACTCATGATGTGTTCATTGATTTTGGTCTATGAAGATGACTTGGAGAATAATAAAGTTCGATACTTTTATTTTGTTCTAGAGACTTATTCTTTCATATTCAAAGGAGATCCTCATTTGTTGGAGGATTGAGATGTTATAGCATGGGTGACAAGTTCTTTACATATGACAGTGGTTGACTATGAGGCCACAAGATGTATAGATTTGTAGGTAGTAGATTTTGTGGAGTTGCAGAGCGAGTCGATAGATGTTGGCATAAACACATTCCTTGTAAAGAGGGGATGTTAATCTTCATGGCTACCCCAAAAGAGTTTACACCATGATTTGGGTGCTTCATGATATTTGGGGTACATGGTGTATGTTCGAACCCTAGATGTTTTGAGATGGATTAGCACAAAAGAGACAATCCTTGATGGATTTGCATAGTTAAATAGTTTTCTAAATGGATTCTTAACCTAAGATGATTGTTGGTTTAATGTTTTTTCGTTAAGTGTTAAAGTTCTCTTGACAATTTGGTGGATGCCCTTCATCGGGGCCCCATGAAGGATCCACTTGCTTGGAGAGCACCCTACATGGGATGAGGATCATTATGTAGATAGGAAGAAGGCATTAGGCCCTAGTTTCTAGGTGGAAGCTTGGACTCCTATTTGCAGGATTAGACATGCTTGGGAACCCATGGGGTTTCAATAGTATCCTTATAGAGTAAACTAATCTAATGGAGCACATTACTTAAGAGAACTGGAGTCCATGGAGGCTTGTGATGGAGAGATGTAAACTTGCCTTTCATAGTTACATCATCTTACGTCCATTATTTTGCATGGCATCCCCTTAGAGCACAACACATGTACTTTAGAGCACAATGTCACACTTGTGTTGGGTTACAAGTCCTCATTGTAGGTTACTTATAAGGTTTAAGGCCCACATAGTGTTGTTGGCCTTCCTTACCTCATATAAATAGAGGAAAGACAAAGTATTTCTATACATATATGTTCATTCACTCACTTGTATTCACTCTTGTAATGAGATGTGGCCTATAGAAGAGTGTGCACTAGCCTCTCTCACTCTCTAGAGTCATCATATACACATCTCTCTCTCTTGAGTCATTGGGGTTTATTGGTATTCTTGGTGTATCTTAGAACATCTTGGAGATCTAGGGTTAGGTTTTATCTCTTGGATATTGTAGAGAGTTTTGTGATAAAACCATAAGATGGAGTTGTAAAGAAGAGGAAGAGGTGAGGACATCTTGACTTGGAGGATGTGTTGGAGTGATTCTTGCATATTGGATCTTCTTTGTTGCTCCAATTTTGTTGATCTTCTTAGTTTGGAAAGTTTATTTGTATTAACCTTGACTGGGGGGTATGATATGTACATTTACTTTATTTTGAGAATATTAATGAGGTTTTCTACAATCCAAAACTTGTGCAATTTTCAAATTTGATTTTCAACTATATATGTTTTTATGTATTATTATTTACAACCATATATGTCTTCTTGTTTTGACATAATAAAAGGACAATTGTGCAATGATTTGAATCTAAGTAAAGAATATGATTTAATTTTACTATCTTCATATTATTGTTATTATTGTTATAAAAGAGTGTTTTATGATCTCGACATTCATTGATAAGTATCACTTTGGTTTGGTATCTTCTCTCGTTGAATATTTGGGAAGTTTAGGTTGAGTTTTTGGATGTGAAACATTGTACTCTTTCAATTGCTATTTTGTGCCTTGTTTTACAACAACCCTAAGGCTGAAAATCCACAAGGCTATGATTTGAGAAGCCCTCTACTTTGAAGGTGAAATTTTGTTTAGCATTGAATTTTGAATGTCGGGAAATTTCTACATACCAAAATCCCATTCATCAAACAACCCACTCTATTTGAGATATAGATAAGGTGAGAATGAGATTCAATCCTAGAGTCACATCCAATTGAGCTCGTCTCCATGCGGCAACACTACAACTCAACAATACTCACAATGCTTGCTTCAAAATATACTTATTGGTTCCTCTATAAAATTATGAGGCCATGAACAAGAACCCAATTAAGAATAAGCATACCCTTCCATGAATCAAAGCCTATGTGGCTTTCCAATGGCACAAAATCTATTTTGTTGAGAAAGTTACTAAAAGTAAGCATTGGGCTTCAGAAGGCAAAGAGAGACATTGCAAGATCAATACAGAGCTTACTAGCAATGGAAATTAAGGACTAAAACTTTTGATGTTAAGTTTGCTTATGCTTAACCTATTTTTTTTATTGGTTATAATATTTTAGCCTTTATCAATTTGTGTCAAAATTAAAATGAAACTTTCATAATGTACTTCAACAATGCAAGGGAACAACTTAAAAATAGACAATTATAGAATTTCTATTACTGACACACTTGTATGTTCATCAATGCTTGGTTGGTTCGAAACGCGTCGACAAAAGATTGGTTATGTGATTTTGCCGAAGATTATCTAAACAATGTTATGGATCACAGAAGTCTAAATTCCTTAATTCATTATCCTAATTATGCCTAAAGTGATGCACATAAGTAGTGGTCTCCTAACTTGATATTACTCAACCTTCTCTTCCTTCCTTTTCGTGTTCATGTATACATGTGTGAGTGAGTGAATAATAATGGGAATAATAACAATCAAATACACCTACGCTATGGGGACTTGGAATAGCTTCCACTTTATGGCAACTTGGAATAACTACCACAATTATAAAATCTGCTTCTTTCACTTCCTTTACTACTAGTAACCATCTTTGATTTTTTTTTAAATAACATGTTGGTTAAGGTTTACATAAGTAAATTGCATTTCATTTGTTTCCCTTCAAGGTACCATAAGAGAGAAAATCAAGACAAAGCCACTCAATGCCACCATCTAAGGTTTCGTTGCAACAAACTCTCTTTTAAGAAAAACTTTATATTAGATGTTTACATCTAAAACAAAGGCTCCCAATAGAGCCACTCTCTCCACCAACTAAGGTTTCATTGCAATAAAATATCTCAAGCAAAGCCTATATAATCTATCTTCACATCTAGAAGGGACAATTATTGAGTGTTCACATCCAAGCCCCTACTTGGTGAGAAAATGCTTAGTTTTCACCGTGAAAAGATTTCAACAAAGAATGATGCACCTTAATTTTATCCAAGGGAAACCAAATCTCAAAAGGGAAGGAAATGGGTTCAATCTATCCATCTTACTAATGAAAGACATCCAACCCCCTTACAAGTAAATGGTGAAGAACAATTACTAGTTACATTGCCATAGAAGTGCAACATACCAAGTTTAAATTTTTTATTAAGAAAACACCAAGAAATTCCATTCATAAAGTGACTTCAAAGGGTTCAAGAAGGCCTCCTATATCATTAAGGATAAACACTTATTTGTTTAGTGCTAACACATTAAACATATAAGTTAATCTCCCCTGTAGTGAACAATATACACACAACTCCTTAGTCACAAGGAACCAACACTTGTTAGTTATTTTAATGACCTCTAGCCAAGTGCTAAAGCACTAAATAAATGGGTAAACCTTCATGGGGTAAGCACTATCATGTATGACTTGATGCTAAATACTCTCTTTTTTGGGTCATTTTGCAATTAAAGAAAGAGGAATAAGATCCTATAAAATGGGCCATGGTTCTAGGGAAATTGAGGTTTATTTGTTTTAGAATTCACTATAGCCACAATGTTATTTTCAAGCTACTTTCATGTGGGTCATATTAATAAAACTCCCAACTCATTTTTAGGAGAAAAGTTTTCAAAGGAGTAGAAAATTGCCTTGAAAACCTATACAACTACCTTGATAAAGGAGGAAGATAGTTCTTTGACAGTTAAGAACGAAAATACAAAATAAATGAAATTGGGCTAAAAATAAGAAAATACAACCAAAAATAAACAAAGCCTTGTGGAAATGGGACAACTACTTATAATATAAAATTTGGCATGCTCTCCACGTTCTCCTACAAACCTTTGTTTTACATTCAACAACACATTTTAAAGAACCCCAAAGTTCTCCACAAATAAAACTTGTCTAGTCACTTGTGGTGCCTCAAAGTCAGCGTCTCTCATAAAAGAGAGGCACTCAACAACTCTAGATAGAAACTTAGTAATGAAATCTGCCCAAAAGCTTCATATAGGCCTCTATTCAAGGAGTCAAATCCAATTATGTATTGCATGTAGATGCCTTAGGTGTATAAAGTCGTCGTCTTCTTTTTTCTTTTGTTTTTTTATATAATAGATTACCTACTTTCATGAGGCTATAGAGATGAACCTAAGAGTTGTGCCTACGTCAAGCCACTACATGTCCATCATTAGAATTTTCTATTCATTGGTTATCCCTGAGCTCCATTAGAACCACACAATTTAGCCCTCATAGCCTTGGGTATCCATTAGAGGATATTACCAAACTTCACATTTGTACTCTCAAAAGCGCTAGATCAAGGCAAATGACTTTGTTTTCTCTTATACAACTATCCCAATATTTAATGTGCAGTATCGATTTCTTGGCTTTGTTTTCTTCTATACATATATTTTAATATTAAGTCGGTCTAATGATTAAGAACAAATGTTTCCTCATAAGAGATTACAGGTTCAAATCAACTAGCTAGCTTTTCCATTATCATGTACAAATATTTATTTATAATTGAAATTTCCATTAACTACTAAAATAAATGTTCAGCAACATTGAGTAATGAAACGATACTAGGAGGAACAATAAACTTAGAAGTATTAAACAAGCTTTGATGGACAATTTCAGTTGTAAAATGTCTTGGCGAATTTCAGAATTTGTAAACCTTAATTCTTATACAAATTGTACAATAATTTGTTATATATATTGTTGTTTTGATGGCTGAAAAAGATAACATAGTAGTTTGTGCAGAAGCTTTTTGTTACACCTACAGTAAAAATCTGGTTTTAGATTGAGATCACCTTTTCACGCTGGTTTTAAAATATGGCTTTGTATGCTAGATGCATATATTACTCTTGCCCAAATATTGTGGAACTGCGCATAAGTTTTAAAATGAATCTCGGAGTATTGTTCCTTTAAAATTAATTCCTTTGGCATTGTGAACAAATACATTGTTAATTGTTCAATGTTGATCTCGATGCATATTTCGTAGCATCAAATTCCATCGCGAAAATACTTATTCTTCTTATCCATATTCTCACATTGAGTCTACCATCTTTCCACTGTATACATATATGTATATAAATGTTGGATTTTGAATGATTTGATTTTATTATTGGGTTTGATGGTTAAGAGTATGTGTTTTTTCATAAGAGGTTACGGGTTTAAAAGCAGAGGGAATAGAGTATGTATGCCTTCGTAGACTTAGCAATCAAATCACTGAGCGGAAATAGGTCCTTCATCCCGCAAACATAGGGGTCTCATACACCAATGTGGTGTCTCGCTGTGACCTTAAAATTAGATAATAATATTATTTCTTTGGCACTTTGTATAAATGCACTTTTAAAAGTCCTTCAATGTTCTATCCAATATTAATGTGGAACTCTATTGATTGCTTCAGCCTGAATTTGATTTTGGAATTGCCTATTCTGATATGGTGCAGGAGCATGAGGCTTGAAGACAAAAGACTTTGAATTTTATTCCAAAAATACAAAAAAAATATTACAAGCAAAGGAGTGGGATCCTTTAGCTGTCACTTTACAAAGCTTTCTAGATAGGATTTGAGCTAGAATTCAGGGATTTGAATTATCTTGTAATTAATTTAAGTATTTACGCTTAGTTGAGATTCTTGAGGAGAATATCATGCAGATTAGATATTATCTAGGATTAGGCAGATTCAATCCATTGATTGAGGATTCGATTGTTGTATGTACTGGTATTTATGTAAGTTTTGAATTAGTAGAAGAAGATTTTGATGGATTTGGAATCTCTCCGTATCTCTGTGTACACTGTGTATGAATGGTCAAATCCCGAAGGGTTGAATTTCTTTCTGAATATTTCTAAGAAGTGTTGAGTTTTGTGTAATCTTGTGTTGTCACATCTAAATCTTCATTCACTGCGCAATGAAATAAATCGAATGTATTTCGAACCCACAGAGTTTAGTTAGCGATATTCTGAATCTGACAAATCACATGAAATAATTTAGAGACAGACTAAACTTGGCAGAAGTGCTAAGTCTGGAGAGGAAACCTGACAATTTCGTGAGAAACCCAAGAGTAGATCTGAATCATCTGATCGACAGATCCAATAGATCTAACGGTCATCGCGTGCCAACAAGCACAAGTGTTAGTCAAAATAGGAAAGCGGTCTTTGTAGGTGTAAGCTGTATCGCGCGCAGTCTCAAGGTGGAAAGTGGTATTTTGAAATTTCATGTGATTAACTTTAGTGGTCGACTCATGGCACGGGAAAACCACTTTTCTCGCATTCTATCGGCTTATTATACATTGCATAAGAATCCACGCGAGATTACATTACAGTCGTTGGATCAAGCGGAATTGATCAACAATGGAGATTGTTCGGACTAGTTGATAAGCGGACGACGTGATAACTGCCGGATTGACGAATGAGATCAACGACAGAGATTTAATGCGCTAAATTTTTGTGGAATGGCGGACGTAATAAGGTTATGAAATGGGTTTTAATTCCTTTTGGTTCCGTGGAAAAATAGAAGGTTTGCCATATATAGGGTAAATTTAAGAGTTTTGTTATTTTAGCAGAAGAACTAAAATTAGAGGTTGATGACTAATACTCCAAAGGAAATCCGAGAAGAAGTTCCACCCAAACTTGAATAAATCGTTTCTAGTTTTGAACGATTATCCTTAACACCTGCAACCAGCCCACCATTAGTGGTATCAGAGTAGCCTATTGATACTGAGTAGGATCTCAAAGATCAGAAAAAGAAATCCAACATGGCTTTCAGAGTTGGAGGAAGACGTGGTGGTGGTCGAAGAAGAGGGAGACTAGTTGCAAATGCTGAAGTGTTGGAAGCTATGCAACAGATGCAAGCTAGACTAGAAGCAGCGGAAATGGGAAATCAAAGAGATGCAGATGTTAGAGATGTCAGTGAGCCTGAAGTTGAAGCTGCAAAAGAAGAGGAACTTGCAGAAGTTACTCTTGAAATGAGATTCTTTAAATTAGTGTTGGGATCCACATCTAAACCCAAACTTGAGGTTTCAGTTTATACAGGAGGTTTAAACCCTAAGGAATTGATAGACTGGATTAATGACATGGATAAATTATTTGATTATGAAGAAATGGAAGAAGGAAAGAGAGTGAAATTTATTGTCACAAAATTGAAAGGACATGCAACACTTTGGTGGGATGGAGTGCAGGCAGAAAGAAGGAGACTTGGTAAGCAGCCAATTAATATATGGAACAGGATGGTGGCAAAGTTGACAGGTAATTTTTTTCCAAGTGATTATCAACTTTCATTATATAGACAGATTCAGAATCTTAGACAAAGGTCTTTGACAATGAAAGAATACATAGAGGAATTTTACAAAGTGAGCATAAGAGCTGGACAAATTCAAGATACAAATGAGAAGGTCGCAAGATATATAAATGGTCTCAGAATGGAGATCCAAGATGAGATAAGTTTGTTGTCTCCTAAAATAGTAGAAGATGCTTATCAAATGGTATTGAAGGCTGAAGAAAAACTCATGATGAAGCAATCTGCCAGAAGTAGAGGTACTTTCCGAGGAAGAGGAAGTTAAGGTGGTAGAGGAAGATCTACAACACCTAGAGAAGGAGTTAGCAACAACTCGAATCAGCGTACATCCACAGAAGGTGATGCAAGTGGCAGAAGGAGTTTTTCCAGAGGAAGAGGAGGCATAGGTAGAGGAATAGAAATCAAATGTTACAGATTGAACAAGCTGGGACACAGAGCCTATGAGTGCCCATAAAATGCAGGAACAAATTAGAGGAATGTAATTGTTGCTCAGACTGAAAAGAAAGCAGAAAAGGTGCAAGAAGAAGAAAATGTACTAGAGAAAGGGGAATCTTTGGTAGTTAACAAAGTTTTGTTAAAACCATCAGAGGAAGTTGTTGAACCAACACAGAGAAAGACTTTGTTCAGGATTGTGTGCAAGGTTTAAGGAAAATGTTGTCAAATGATAATTGATAGTGGCAGTACCAATAATTTGGTCTTTACAGAAGTGGTGGAAAAGTTGAAATTAAAGACAAAGAAACATCCAACACCTTACAAGGTGTCATGTCTTCAAAAAGGACATCAGTTGTTAGTGAATGAACAGTGTGAAGTGGAGATGCAGTTGGGAAAATACAAAGAAAAAGTTGTATGTGATGTGATGCCTATGGATGTGTGTCACATATTGCTGGGAAGACCTTCGCAGTATGACAGAGGAGCTATGCATGATGGGAAAAAGAACACATACAACTTTGGTAAAGATGGTATCAATCATACATTGCTGCCTATGGAAGAAGAGGATGCATCAAGAAAATCTGATCCAAAGACCCTATTGTTGAGTGGAAAAGAATATTTGCAGTAGATTGAAGAGGATGAGGTAAATTTTGCATTGATTTGCAAACCCAAGGTAATAATTACTTCTACTAAAATTTCTTATTTGCCAATTGAAATTCAAGAGATGCTGGAAAATTATTGTGATATCATTGTAGATGATTTTCCTAATGAGTTACCACCCATTAGAAAAATCAGTCATCATATAGATTTGATTCTAGGTGCAAATCTGCCAAATAAAGCAGCTTAAAATATGACTCTCACAAAAAATGAAGAAATCAGAAAACAGGTTCAAGAACTGTTAGATAAAGGACTGGTAAGAGACAGTTTGAGTCCTTGTGCAATGCCAACAGTGTTGAGTCTAAAGAAAGATGGAGGCTGGAGAATGTGCACTAATTCAAGAGCAATCAATAAAATAACAATCAAGGACAAATTTCCTTTACCTAAAATTGAAGATTTAATGGATTGTTTAAGTGGAGAAAGATATTTTACAAAGCTGAATTTAAAAAGTGGTTATCATCAAATAAGAATTAGAAAAGGAGATGAATGGAAAACTGCGTTTAAAAGAAATGAAGGACAGTATGAATGGATGGTAATGCCTTTTGGGTTATCAAATGCTCCTAGTACATTTATGAGGCTTATGAATGAAGTGTTGAAAGAATTTATTGGTAAATTTGTAATAGTATATATGGATGATATATTAGTTTCGAACAGATCTAAAGAGGAATATATGAGACATCTGAATTATGTCTTACAGAAGCTACAACATGAAAAGTTACTGCTAAATTTAAAGAAATGTCCATTCATGAAGGAAGAGTTGGTATATTTGGGCTTTATTGTTTCTGCTGATGGATTAAAGATGGATCCAGAGAAGATAAGGGCAATCATAGAGTGGCCTTCACCAAAAAATGTTTTTGAGATAAGAAGTTTCATGGTCTTGCTAGTTTTTATAGAAAATTCATAAGGAATTTTAGTAATATCAATGCTTCTATTATTGACACTATAAAGAAGGATAAACAACCATTTAGATGGACTACTGAAGCAGAGAAGAACTTCCAGTTGTTGAAAAGAAAGATCACTGAGAAACATATTTTAATTTTGCCTGATTTTAATAAACCTTTTCAAGTGAAATGTGATGCCAGTGGAGAAGCTATTGGCGTTGTTTTAAGTCAGGGGGACAAACCTGTAGCTTATTTCAGTGAAAAAATGAATGAACCAAAAAAGAAATATTCTTCTTATGATAAGGAATTTTATGCAGTTGTGCAGTCATTGAAAAATTGGAGACATTACTTGATGTCTAAGGAGTTTATACTTTATTCAGACAATCATGCATTATAGTACATTATGCAACAGCCAAAGCTTAGTCAGAAACATACAAAATGGGTGGAATATCTTCAAAGTTTTAATTTTATATTAAAACATATAAATGGCCAATCAAACAAGGTAGCAGATGCCTTAAGCAGAAAAAGTATCTTAGTTCAGGAAAGTCAAATTCAAGTGTTGGGTTTTGATTTTCTTAAATAATTATATGAGAAGGATTTAGATTTTAAATATGCATTTAAAGCTTGTAGAAACCCTGTTTTGTTATACAGAAGTAAGTGGTTGGATTTTTTCTTGCAAGAAGGATTGTTGTTTAAAAAGAATCAGTTGTGCATACCAAATTGCTCTATGAAAGAAAATTTAATCAAGGAGAAACATAGTGGTGGACTTGGAGGACATTTTGGTGCAGACAAGACTTATGAGCAGTTGAGTCGGTTTTATTTCTGGCCAAAGATGAAATCTAAAGTGAAGTATGTGAAAAATTGTAAAGTCTGTCAGTATGCAAAGGGAAGGAGCCAAAACACAGGTTTGTATGTTCCATTACCTATTCCAGATAGACCTTGGGATATGGTAAGTATGGATTTTGTTTTGGGTTTACCAAAAACTCAAAGAGGAAATGATTCAATTTATGTTGTGGTTGACAGATTTTCTAAAATTTCACATTTTATTCCATGTTATAAAACCAATGATGCTACTCACATTGCTAATCTATTTTTAAGGAGATTGTAAGGTTGCATGGGCTACCTAAGAGCATTGTTTCAGGTAGATACACCAAATTTGTTGGTCATTTCTGGAGGACATTGTGGAAGAAACTTGGTACTAAACTGAGTTTCAGTTCAATTTATCATCTCAGACTGGTGGATAGACTGGAGTTGTAAACAGAAGCTTGGGTAATCTTCTAATAAGTCTTGCAGGTGAACATCCAAAACAGTGGATCAAATTTTGGCACAGGCTGAATATGCTTATAATGATTCTTCTAACAGGAGTACAGGGCAGAGTCCATTCCATATAGTTTATGGAATGCACCCAAGAGGAGTGTCTGAATTAAGAGACTTGGGAAAAGTTGAAATGGGAAGTGCTAAAGGAGAAGATTTTGCTTCAGAGATTCAAGCAATACATGAACAAGTAAAACAGTGGTTACAGGATAGCAACATAAATTACAAGAGCAGAGCATATTTGAAGAAGAGAGAAGTTAACTTTGAAGTTGGAGATTTGGTTGTAGCACACTTGAGGAATGAAAGATTTCCAAAAATGGAGTAAAACAAGTTAAAATTTAAGAAAATTGGACCATGCTGAGTCTTGAGGAAATTTTATGTAAATGCATATGAAATTGAATTACCCCCTGACATTGGAATATCTCCAATTTTCAATGTTGTTGATTTGTACAGGTATGAAAATAGAAATGTTGATGATACAACAGAAGATAATGAAGAACAAGAGGTTGATTGGGTAAAACAGTTACCTACAAAAAAGGCATTGCAGCTGTTAGTGTCAGTCTTTCCAGCCTTCCTCCAGTGATCAAATATGCTCTTACAAAGTGGTCTCAGAGTGTCAAGGTCAAATTTTGTCATTTCAAAGAGTCTTCAAGCAAAATTTGGTCACTAGGCATTAGGTCTAGGGTTTGTTTTCACTCCTTCTAAAGTTGTCCAAATGTCGGTCCATGTCATCATTCAGCTGAGTCTATCATCATTCATAGGGTTGTCCTCATCATGTCAGGTTCCATTGGGTCATTTTACACCTTGTTCATGCTTCAGTTGCGCCTAGGCAAGGTTCATTTCCCTCTCCTAGGGTTTTGGAGGTAAATTCTCTTGGACGGTCAAATCATCGGCAAAACTTGTATCCAGATGTTCATACACCTTCCCCTATCCTTCATGTACCTTATTAAACACTTCCCATCACTGAGATCCCCCAAATTCCTCATTTTCGCACAAACCCTAGTTTATTGCCTAAACTTGGCAATTTTCTAGGCTAGGCCTGTGTTTTGCCCTTTTGGACCCCTTCCCCTCACTCCATCTCTAAGATTCCACTTTCCCCTGCTTCCTAACATCCCTCCCTACTTCCCAAAATTTCCCCAAGAATTTACAAGCCCCTCATCCCCTTCATTTCGCTTCATTTCCACAAAATTCCTTATTTCACACATCGGGATAAGTTTCACTCAAAAGATGTTTCAAAGCAATCAAAGATGAATTTTGGAAAACTGAGAGAGATTTTTGTCCACAACATGCCAAAGAAGAAAAACCTCCCTCACTTTTTACACAGGTGTCATGGTTTTAGAGAAATGTCAAAAATACAATCGCCTCGGGAGAATTGATGCACCTCTGAAGTGATCTTGGGAAATTCAGGTTTTCTCCTAGCTTGGTTGGCCAAATAACTTTCTCGATGAGTCAAAGGATAACTAGACAAAAATATCTTTCCAATGAGCTATCATGAGCTCAATTTGGAGTTGAGGAAGGCATTCAAAAGTTGACTGCAACAGCACTCTGCCTTGAGGCAGCCTCATTTGGCACATTTTGACCAGTCTTGGGAGATTTGATTTTTGACAAGGCAAATGAACTCCAAATTGAAAAATTCCGGTTGGGTTGGAAATTAGACTCAAAGACCTTTCCAACGAGCTATCGTGCGCCCGATTTTGACACCGGGAAGGCCTCCGAAAGCCTCCTGCAAAATGCACTATGTGGCGCACGGCGCATACAGCCAACAAGCCCAAAAACTTCAAAATTTTGCTCCAAAATTGCCCAATATGCTTGGATCATCATTTGTACAAGTAGGTAGGGCCTCCATCTCTGTTTTTTTTTATCCAAGTTTGGTGCTTACTTCATGGTGTTTGATGAATGGTGATAGTTTAAGAAATCAAACCCTACTTCTTCATAATTTCCAAAGCAACAGTGCTAGGGTTATGATTGACAGTTTTGCTACCAAGTTTATCATTCCTCCATCACTCCCTTATTCCATTTGTCCATTCATTTCCTTATTCCCTAAGTTCTCCCACCCCCTAAATTCACATGCCCTAATCCTATACCCACTGTCCCTATGTACCACAGCCCCTTCCTACTTAGCATATTTTGATAATTGAAACAAAAGGCACCAAATTCTCATTTTATACACTTGGCAATTGGAGATAAAGGTACCAATTTCTCATTTTCAACGAGCTGAACATATCATTGGCATAGTCTGGTAACACCATGGAGACGGACACCGACACATCATACAACCGAGACAGTGATTCTACCACAGAATTGCATGTACCAGAAGGGCACTAAAATGTCGAAAAAGGGAGGATAGACTTCGAATCTTGGCCGAATATTCTTTGGCTGAACATGGCACTTGATGAGGCGCCTTCAGCCCAAATTTCAACAAGTTTGGAGAAAATTTTGTCAATTTTGAAATTTTTGGTTAAAAAACAGGTTTTTGGGCTCAACGCGTAGCACGCCGCGCGCTACCCATAAGATTGGGAGGTCCAAATCACAAATGGTTTACATTTTTGGATTTGTCATGATGAAATATACATGCTCAACTATTGCCAAGGCATTTCATCAAGGTTTGGGTCCCCAAAAGGTCAAAAAACATGCAAAAAATGACCTCACTGCCCCTTTTAAGACACACAGGAAGCAGCCTTGGGAGAATGCACTTTGGAGGGGCAAATGGACATCAAATTGGAAAATTCCACTTGGGTTGGAAAGTAGATATCCAGGGCTTTCCAACAAGCCAACCTGAGCTCAATTTGGATGCCGGGAAGTGCCCCAAAAACAGGTGGAAAGGCGCACAGCGCATAGGGTTCAGGCGCGCGGCGCACAGGGTTTTTTGGCACAATTTTCATCTTCAGCTCAGGAAACGAAGCCAGTTTGACCAGTTTTGACTTGTGATGTGATTTTTTTCACTCCTCTTGATGTAATTAATGAAACATGATATAATTTTGGCACTTTATTACTTGTTCTAGAAGATTCATTCACTAAAAAGTGAAAATTAAAAGAATGAATCAGTTTCCTACCTTATAGAGACAAGTTGTTTTGACTGCCTAGATTGTAGTGCTTTGTTTAGAATTGGTTGAAATAGCTCCTAGGATGATGAGCTCGACCCCTAGAGGCAAGGGAATGAGTTAGCTTGCCTATATTATGTATTTTCTTAGTCATTTTCAGGTTGGACTCTTTGGGAAGAGGCTTTGAGACTTTATTGTACATTTTACTTCAGCATTTTGGCAAAGGAAAGACCAGGGTTTTGCAACACTGTTTGGAATTCTTGTGGCTTTATGTCTTGATGGTGTGCTTCTTTCAGTACTTGTAAGTTTGTTATGTGTATCATTTTCCTTCTCTCATCTTCTGCAATTGAACAAATGAAGTGTTAAGGTAGAATTCATAATCTGTAATGCTCTGCCTTTAAGTTTGTTTGATCTCCTATGTTTTCATCTGTTTAAGGAGAACTCTTGAGGTTTTCTTGCTCTCCTTAGCTCCTCACCTGTCTGATCTACTCACCTCATTAGCTTTTAAGGCATCAAGCAATTGCCTACCTTGCTCCAATCAGACCTCTGCAGAAACTGTGTCTCATCCCCGCACCCAAAATTGTCTTTCCCTTTGATTCAACAAAAACCCCAAAAAATCACCTTTAAACCTCTGCACTTAATACCTAGCCTAAGATTAGTTACAATTTCAGTCATCTCGAGCCTAATTGATTATATTTTTTCGAGATTAACCCGGAGAGAGCCCTCTCCTGTCCTCGTAGGGCTAGCTACGAGGCTGAGTGTGGTTTGATGTTGCCTTGAGTTCTGCCTTCCTCAGCCTGAGGCAGATTCGAGCGTTAACAGCAGCCAGAAAAGATTTTAGACAAGAGATTGTTTAAGAAGACAAGAGGACAGGAGTATTTTCAGTATTTGATCAAGTGGAAAGATCAACCAATTGCTAATGCTACTTAGATGATAGACGCCATGCTACAGAAGATGGGCAGTTCTATAGAAGAGCTCATGGACAGGAGCCCATGAAGAATTTTGTCCTTAAGAATCTGATGCAGGAGCATGAAGCTTGTAGACAAAAGACACTG
Source organism: Pinus tabuliformis (assembly GCA_031772625.1). Lineage (NCBI taxonomy): Eukaryota > Viridiplantae > Streptophyta > Pinopsida > Pinales > Pinaceae > Pinus > Pinus tabuliformis. The sequence continues at coordinate 1,602,005,073 of CM062817.1, forward strand.
AATTTTATTCAAAAAATACAAAAGAAGTATACAAGCAAAGGATTGAAATCCTTTAGCTGTCACTTTACAAAGCTTTCTAGATAGGATTTGAGCTAGAATTCAGTGATTTGAATTATCTTGTAATTAATTTATGTATTTAGGCTTAGTTGAGATTCGTGAGGAGAATATCATGCAAATTAGATATTATCTAGGATTAAGCAGCTTTGATCCATTGATTGAGGATCTGATTTTTGTATGTACTAATATTTATGTAAGTTTTGAACTAGTAGAAGAAGATTTTGATAGATTTGGAATCTCTCTGTATCTCTGTGTATATTGTGTATGAATGGTCAAATCCCGAAGGGTTGAATTTCCTTCGAAATGTTTCTAAGAAGTGTTGAGTTTTGTGTAATCTTGTGTTGTCGCATCTAGATCTTCATTCACTGCACATTGAAATAAATCGAATGTATTTCGAACCCACAAAGTTTAGTTAGCGATATTCTGAATCTGACGAATCACCGGAAATAATTTAGAGACAGACTAAACTTGGCAGAAGTGTTAAGTCTAGCGAAGAAACCTGACAATTTCGTGAGAAACCCAGGAGTAGATTTGATTCGTTTGATCGATAGATCCAATAGATCTAACGTCATTGTGTGCCAACAAGCGCAGGCGTTAGTCAGAATAGGAAAGCGGTCTTCGTAGGTGTAAGTTGTATCTTGCACGGTCCCAAGGTGGAGAGTGGTATTTTAAATTTTCACGTGATTAACCTTAGTGGTCGACATGTGGCACAGGAAAACCACTTTTCTCGCGTGCTCTCAGCTTGTTATACATTGCACAAGAATTCACGCGAGATTACGCGACAGCCATTGGATCAAGCAGAATTGATCAACGGTGGAGATTGTCTAGACTAGTTGGTGAGCGGATGACGCGATAACCATCGGATTGAGGAATGAGATCAACGGCGGAGATTTAATGCGCTAAAGGTTTGTGGAATGGTGGATGCGATAAGGTTATGAACTAGGTTTTTAATTCCTTTTGGTTTCGTGGAAAAATAGAAGGTTTTCCATAAATCGAGTAAATTTAATAGTTTTGCTATTTTAGCATAAAACTAAAATTGGAGGTTGATGACTGATACTCTAAAGGAAATCTGAAAAGAAATTCCACCCGAACTTGAAGAAATCGTTTCTAGTTTTAAACGATTATCCTTAACACCTACAACCAGCCCACCATGATCCATCCTACCCAATGGGACTTACCAGTACATGTTCATATCGAAACATTCTATTTTCCATGTGCCCATTATCTTCTCTTTTTTAATTTTGGTATTGGGTATGACTGCATTGTCAAATTCCTTCAACATTAACAGTTCAACAAGGATTGCATCCTGCCAAGCTGAAACAATGGGGAATTATGGAGGTGAGTACATCAGTAACGTAAATTTTCTGATAGCTTTTAAAAGGGATGCACACATCACGGGGCAACTTTGGTCCAAAGTTAAAAGGCTTAAAGCATGAGAATATGAAAATCTTACTGGTCCCATTTTCATTCACTTTGAACAGTTAATAATTTATTGAAAAGTAAATTCGGTTCAAAAATATAGGTATGCCCAAAGGTACAATGGAAGGAAGACTTTGACAGAATACAACAGGGTTACAATCAAATAGCAATAGCTTTTACACACGAAATGTTTGCTTAATGCCTATTTAGTTTATATATATATATATATATATATATATCCCGTTTCCTGATTTTTGGGTGGTCATGTTTCCAGCGCGTTCCTGTTTCCCCATACCCATGCAACTTAGTATACAACAAAGTAAGTAGGCTAGCAATAGCTTTTACACACGAAATGTTTGCTTGATGCCTAGTTAATATATATATATATATATATATCCCGTTTCCTGATTTTTGGGTGGTCATGTTTCCAGCGCGTTCCTGTTTCCCCATGCCATGCAACTTAGTATACAACAAACTAAGTAGGCATTAAGCAACCTCTCAGAAGCATATGGCAACAAACAAGAGAATGGCAAAGAGATATTGCGATATATCGTACTTGTTAAGCAGGGCATATAGCATCGGTTACTACCTCTGTAGGTTTCAGATTATGGCAGATACATGCCACCAACATCAGCTGTGCTACATAAGAGTTGACTGTTCTTTATATTCATAGGCACATTACTTGGAGCATTGCTTTGATATTGCGTTTGTTTAACAACTATATAATATTGTAATTTACTGCTTTTATTCATCTGTGGAATTATCAACTTACTTTCTTTGGAACTGTCAAATACATGTCAGAATTGAAGTGTTACAAATGCTTAAATATAGTCTGAACCAATAGATATGTTTGTTAACTTCATTAGGATAATATATATAATTTCCAGATAATGAAAACATGCCCAGATCAACTGCCACTATAACAAAAATTGACTCCAACTACAATGCCCTGGACATCAGAGAAATGCCTAAATTTCGAGTTGGAAGGCAATTCACTGACTGATTGCAGCACATATTCTGGGTTGAAATCATATCTTGTAGGCACAATAACTCTTGCAGTTCACGTTGCTACTGCACTTTTATATTTGAGACACTAGTTTACATTAAAAAATAGCACTAATTATGTGAAGCATAGTTACAAACTTACAAATTAATATTAATCTCTTCTCCAAAAAAATGGATATGAAATGACTAAAAATGAAATATACAGATAGACTCTACCATCCTAAGCTTTCATTTAAAGTGATGAAAAACTACAGCTGCATTGAGCTCAGTAGAAAAAAGAATTTTCTAACAAAACTAGTGCTTACCAGGGATAAAATACAGAGATTTACATCGAAAGGATATATTCTCAAAATAGGTTGCGTTCATTCAAGAATGCCAACCTCACCTTGGTATTTTGTCAATCAAACTCAAAATGAGTTCCATGCAAATACCATATATAGCACCCTTATGATGGCCCCCCCACATGATTTGCGAGGCTAGCGTCACAAACATTTCCCCGACAAAGTGGGCAAACTCTGCACAGGCAAATTTTTTATAATGAGCGCTCTCTGTTATGGCCTGTACATTCACAAAAGTTAAAGACAATCGTACATAGAAATTGTGAATCCCTAGAAACAACATAGTTTCAAATTTCCAGAAAACAGTCCTGAAGGCACCCAACATGCCAAATGTTCCCAACCATCCGACAGCGACACCCAGAAAAATATTGTTACAGCCAAAGTACACAACTTGACAATCATCTAGAAAGTAGCCAAGCACATGTTCCCTCTTTTGTCATAAGATGAAGTGTAATGTTATTAGAAGCAATTGAATATATTTTCAGTAGCAATGTATCTACACCTTGGCTAACAAATATGCTAGCAGAATAAACCTAAAATAATGCATGTCCATATTCAGATTTGAAAAGTGAAAAAAGTTCCAGGTAATAAAAATATCAAGTAAGATTAACGTTAGAACAATGCTTGATTGCAGAAGACATTACAACAAACCACCAGCATATATGCCAACCAAAACTACGAGAAATTTCATTTTCGATGCTTTTGATCGAATTTCTTTTCACCAGGTGTACAGGGAGAGGGTACCAGGCCACAGATGGACTGGCTAAGGATGGTGTCCTGCTGGCTTGTGGGGATTGGATTAGTCAAGAACATGCTGGAGAGCATATTTAGGAATATGCACGTATTCCATTTATATAGCTGGTTTTGAACTGAGTTGACACCGTGCATACTACAGACTTTGTTTACTCTGATTGAATTGGGAAGCCTGTACTAGTGGACTTTTCTGGTGACCTTTTGACTCTGAAGTCAGCCTAGATGGAACGTATCTTTGTCTTCTGTTAAAATCTCTTTTGAAAAGCTTATTATGATGTAATTTTGGTTTCTTGGAGATACATATTTGATGCCACTAAGGATACACTCTTCTACAGAGTTAAACCTACTACGAAGTCCTGATAAGCCTTTTGGAATGCTAATCAGCATCTATGGAATGTAAATTTGCTTATCTTAATAAAATTACGATGTTTTTTCCATGGAAAATAATGTGAATAAGGTAATTTAGCATACCTGTGAACCTCTTTCAACCATTTATCAACACAGAGTAGATGAAATTCGTGATGGCAGGGCAACACTCTCATACTTTCTCCTTCTTCATACTCCACAAGACATATGTAGCACCTAGTCAATCAAAATAATCATTAGAACCAACAATGACTAAAGAATAAAAAAACATTTAAACTGAGTAGCTAATCACCAGGTAGCAGCTACAGATTCCAGAAACAGAAATTCATCTTCTTAGATGCTACATGATTTAGACAAGGAAATAGCTGATAGGACGAACAATTGAAGTCGCACTAAACCTACAACACCAAATCCTACTAGAAAGATCCATCTATTCAAATTAAAAGGCCAAGAAACTTAGCTCAGAATCCCACTTTTGAATGGGCCCAGACAGATAAAAGGAGGACATATTCTCCTTTTTGGACCCGGGACAACATGCTCACTAAGCAGCTGTTGAGGATTAAAACAAACTATGATTATTGAGAAAATATACCCAAGTCACTCTCATGAAATGCAGTTCCTTTGAGTAATTGATTTAATAATAGTAATTTTTATGGAATTTCAAAATTCACAGCAGTTATAGCAGTGTTATCGGAACTGGACCAGAACCAGTGGAACCAGCTCGTCTGACTGGTTTAGAGGAAGAATTGGTCCAACCGGTGGTCCTGAAATAGAAAAGGCTGGCTTGGTACCGAACCGGCCAGTTCTGCACAGTGCCATAGGAATCAGGGTGACCCAAGGATTTGAAAGTTAAGGAAAAAATTATCTGTTGAATGGTTACCTCCAATTCAACCCTAGGCCACCCTAAAAGCTATTTAAAGAGAAGAGGTATTACTACCTTCAGGGCCAAGGGGAATGAAGCCAGTATCTCACTGTAAAGTTTACTAATTTTGAGTACAAGCCCTAAGGATGAAAAGGATCAGGATTCTGAGTACTATGCTTATTTTTGGACTCTAGAGGCCAGTTAGAGCCTATTTGTTGATGTATTTTGGTTTAGAGATATATTGCCCTAAGTGCTATTTTGGTTATATGCACTCTTGCTATATAAATGACAAACTTGTACAAATGGTTTGGCTTCATATAGATGCACATGAATATATATGTTTTTGTTTTGTTTTATTTTATTTTTAATTTAATTAAATATTTTATGTATTTTTGGTTAACCAGTTTTTTTGGTTCGTTTTTCCAGTTGCAATCTAGTTCGCATTTTTGGGGTCAACCAGTCTTGTTTTGATAACATTGATTTAAAGTGAGCAATTAGGGAATAGCTTAGAAAATGGGATAGATATTGAACAAATTGCGAGAGATTGAAGGGCCATAAAAAGGAAATGGATGCAATGTGCAATTATTTGGTTTTGACTTTTGAGTGTTGTTACTAAAAAGTTATTGAAATTTAAGATGGTTAGTGTATTTGTTAAATCATCCAGCCATCAAGCCATGCCTTTGACTAAATGCTAAAAATGGTATCCTCTCATGGTTCTTTTCAATTAACAAGCGTTTTCATGCTACTATTGCACTATCACAACATGATTTTCAAAACTGATAACCATCAAAAAAATGTAACACGCGAAATAACTTACTGTGCATCATCGTCATTTACACGGTTTTCTTTTTTGTTGTACGTCCGGACTGGCATGGAGTTGACAACATCATCAGGAGCAGGAAATGATCCAAGCGAGGAAACTGGGGATCGGGAGGACAACGCCATAGACTGGTGATGAATTTCATCCAGAACCTGGGTCAAATAACTTATTCATTGTTAAGATACCTTTAAAAACTATATTGATAAATCATAATAGATACCATATATGATCAACGCTGACTAAGGCTCTAATTCAGTATTCAGAATAAATTTGAAAAATAACTAAAGCACTGTGTCAAACCTCAAACAGAGCTTCTGCCAACATGATAATCCTTGAGATGCTTGCCCTGGTATTTGAGTCATCTGTCCTTCCAACGTTTTGACATGAGCAACGCCCTGTACGATGGTGGCCAGCAAAAATACACGACCTCTCATGCCCAGCTAAATTCTCAAAACTGCTGCTTAAACGTTGCAGAGCTCGGACCTGCAATTGAGTAAGGGATAAGGAAGAGCAATAGCTTGCAGGACTATAAAATGGCATAGGAGAAAATAAAAAATACAACAAACCTGAGATCTTGCCCTCCGCCTCCGTTCCTCAAGATAGAGGCTTCTATGTTCCAGTATGCTGCTGTTATTATGAGGTGTACCTTCGTTCATTTGGCTTCTCTCCTCCCTTTGCCTCCGACTGTCATTCATGGATCTAAGAGTACGAAGAAATTGATCTTGTGCAAGAGTTGGTGTTGTTCCTGCATGCCTGTTTGAGGAAGCTCTAGTTAATGCTTCCCAGAACCTTCTGCCATTATGTTGTCTTGTCTCCCTTGCTACAGAATCTCCTTGCAGAACGCCAAAGGAACCCTCAGATGATGTTGTTCTCCTAAGCACCCTATCACGCAGTCGCCCCACACTACGTGTTCTTCTAAAACTCACATTGTCTTCGACATGTTCAGGTGTCCCTCTTCTCTGGATACGTCTTGTATCTCTTGACTCCACTGGGGTAGAATAGGAATCGATCACAGAAGATACATTTTGATCAGAGGCTGTAGATTGATTGATGTTGCAAGTCAAATCATGTTGTGAAGTCCTATTGTCACGATGTGCCTCACTGGAAGGTTCGGAAAATGCATTTTCCCACTCTAGTGCATTAAGAGGAAGATCTGTGCATTGTCCAACTCTTGCTTGCATTGAATGATCACTTTGATGTCTAGGTCTACTTTCGCAAAAATTGTGTGACCTGCTGCTACCCTGAACTTGCTGTTGGTCACTTCTGTTTCTCAAGTGACCATTATCAAATCCTCTGTTCCGTTCAACGCTGGAAGACTGACGCCTAAGTCTCCTTGCAAAGAACGAATAGGCTTCTGATGACCCTAAACTTCTTGCCCTCCTTAGCCTAAGATTAGAAGTGTGTTTGTTGCAACTAGAACCATTTAAGCTGCAATTATGAACAGATTGTTCAACAATTTCACCTCTATCTGAACTTCTATAGGAAAAATTGCTTGAGGATTCTAGTGCTTGAGCTCTATAACCTTGAGTGGAGCTGCTGCTAGCATCAGAAACTGGATGAAAAAGCCTGTTTTGATTTCTTTCAACACAGTGTCTAGAAAACTTAGATATGCAATTAATCTTTCCACTAAGAGACGTCACTGGATCGTTATCTCCTACAACTTCATTCACACTTGCAGTAGCCATATTCCCACCACATGGTCCCTCATGAGAAGAAGAATTCTGAGAAATTGCAAACCACTACTACGGAATCAGAAGAAAGAAACACTCCATTGAAAATATTTACCATCACCCTCAAGTTCTTGAGCAAGAAACTAAGTGGCAACAAACTAGGTTCAGATTCCATTAGAATTTAAATCTAACCTTAGACAAACAGTCAATGTGGCAGGTCCCTGAAAGTCTAAATTATACACTTACAACAAGACTGGTTAGAAGATATAGTTTTCAGTGAAAACATTACAAATACTATAAATTTAAAAAAGCGTTGAGGATCAAAGTTGCATTTTGCACATTAAATTACAGAAAAGACTATATGAATTGAAAACAAGTAGATTGAAAGAGACAATTGCTGATTTCAGTACTCAAAAATTGTAGGATACATAAAGTAATAATAAGAATAGTAAACTTTTCAACATTCCTACCAAGGCCATATTCCTTCAGCTCCAGTACTTACCCAGGTTATTTGTATGACTGGAGTAAGTATTTGTATGACTGTTCATTCTGATCACTTTTTCTTCTTCTTATTTTTATTTTTTATATTTATTGTCGGGTAAACTCCCACAGGGGATTTAAACCAGTGACATTTTCGCACAGAATATCTTAACAGAATACTTATTCACCGTCAATCCAAAGCCCTGTGGGTATTCATTCTGATCATTTATTTGAAAGTAATTTTCACAATTGCGCGCACTTAGTTTTGCAATTGCATACTTCATTGCCTGTTGCCAAGTTCAGTCCTATCTAAGCATTCTCTGTTCATATGCAATAAGCCTCCTTCCCGTGTGACTAAAATATCCATTAATAGAAAAACCAAACTATAAAGAGATGACCATTTACTCATAGTTGGCATGCAAGATTGCATGGTGAGCTCACAATATTCAACTCAGTTGCATTCATTCCAGCGCCACTAGAGTTTAGATCAGCAGATAACTAGACTCGTTTAGATATTCTCTAGGAAATATGCTAAAATGGTCAGTTGTCCTTTTCTTTACTTCAGCGTTGTGAACTTGCAGGATACTTCGCAGATTCATTTTTTGGTACTTATCAATTGGCATGGCATGCACCTTCAAGTCAAAGCATATTACGTACAGTGATGCAACGTTGAATCAACTTGAAGAGTCTGCCGTAAGCTTTTAACCTACAAGGACATCTTGTGAAATAGGTCTGATTCATCCAGAGAAAGCTTCCCAATTGTCCATCTTCTTTGGTCTTTAATGATCACCATGCACCTTTCCCAGGTATTTGTTCCGGCATACTCTCCTTGGCTTCCCCAGCAGGTTATTGAGAAAGTCTTTCCAATCAACAATACATGAAATGTGGATTGAAAATATGCAATGTTATTCAACACTTTCGTAAAATATATTTTCTTCAACGTGCTCTTCATATTTTGGGCCAAACGGCAGAAGTTAGAACCCATTAAGAAAAATTGACTTTGTTCTTACCATAGCACCTCAGCAGATTCAATTTGGAATTCTGAAGTCATCAGATACCTATCTAAGAGTAATTACCAAAAGAGAACAGCTTCAATTTTTTTCCTACTAGAAAGAAAAACAAGGATGGATTTCTCCATATCAATGTATGTACAGCATTTTCCTGAAACCCATAAAACATTGAAAATAATACTCAGACCAGTATATGAAGAGTGTTATCTCAGATATTCTGGATAATTGTTATTCTGTCTGTACGGCAGAAAATTTCATCTATGCAAGTTCCTCAGCATACTTGAGGAAATCATCCTTTGTGATTCAATTGCAGTGACTAAGCGACCGAAAGGAGTTACTGTGATATTTTGCTACCAATGTAAATATCAAAATTTTAGGTCTTTGTTGGCCATACCCATAACCTCATAATAACAAGAAATGACAGAGCTAAAATAATATTACTGGACACCTGAAAGCTGTTGAGATTCGGGCCTAACAAATAAACAAACCCATATGAGGCATGTTAAGAATGTCATGGCATCAGTTAATATCAGTGGAAGAACTAGATCGTTGGATGGATGAGGAAGACCATACAAAGTACACTTTAGGTTATGAAAAAGGGCTGCCTGAATGCACCATAGTGAAAGGATTAAGAAACGGTTTACAGAAAGCCCTCTGGACAATCAGCCATTAGATATTGCAGCCTAGTCAGCTGAAATCAAAGTTGTCTGCAAGGTTCAAATCATATATATAGATTAGCGATGAAGAAGATTTTAGTGCAATCACTTTCTTATGATCCCAAGTTCAATGCTCTGGAGTCAAAGTCGTATACACAGGCACCTAAATCATTGATTGAAAATATTTCCCTGGCTTCCTATTTCAAAGTGTATTATCCTGAATCCCAACAGCCTTATCTCTAGGTTCACTATTTAGAATTGTTCCAGTTAAGAAAACTAGCATTGTTGAGGTGTCACAGCTGAAAGTTTGAAATGCCTTTTAAGTCCATAAAACAGATGCTAAATGTTATTGAAAACAATACAGAGACATGCTCCTATTGCTCTCAATGGAAACAGGACACAGTACCTACCGAAGCTTTATCAGTAGAATCTGCAGAGTGATAGAAACACCGAGAATGAAACTTGCGATGCCCCTCTGTTCTTCTTCGTTCATTTGCTTCTGGTGGGGATGATGGGACTGTATTTTTGCTACTGCTTGATCCCATTTTCAATCTTAAGGATTCGCGATTAACTTATTTGAATCCTTATCAAAATCCCTGGATTCTAAGGCTGATGAATGGACAAGATAGAAGGATCGCAGACAAGAATCCCCTTATTGATCTCCTCTCTGCGTTTGGCAAATCTGGGATTGCACTATAAGCCTCACCCTGATTGAACTCAATCCAGATAGGTCGCCCGGAAGAATACTCAGCTGCAAGAATGGACCCTTTTCATCCGTATTTTAACATAAATCAAAGATTTCAATTAGAATCCAGTTTTCTTGATTGGACCCGATCCAGAAGGTTCAACCAGAAGAATATCCAGCTGCATAAACAGGCATTTTGTTCATTTGTATTCAAATTAGAACCAGCTTTTCAAATCAGAATCCAGATCAGTTTTCAAGGCTCGGGATTCTTGCCATAGTTAGAACTTTGAAATGAGCATTGACCAGGATGGGTGAAATAGTTGAATTGGGTAACCGTTTGTACTCGTGGAGAACAGGCTGGAAAAAGGGGCAAGCGGAGAACCCAAGATCGCCAGTGAAGGCTTTCCAAAAGTTGAGGAAAAACTAAAATACAATGAAGTGTGCCATTAGATATCCAGATAAAGCAGAAGCACATGACCAATCGAGAAAACTGTGGCAGGAAATTGGGTTTGGGGTGTGGGGTTGAGAGCGCACGATGCAGATTTAATGAGGTCAGTGCCACCTAAACAGCCCGGGTATGATGCATCGAAATGGGGTCGAGTTTGTTTTGGGGAACAAGACAAACCAAACGCTCCCAATAGATTCCAATTCCATTTCAAATAGCAGACATAAACCATCACAGGCAGATGAGGAAATGGCTCAATTTTTCAATGTATACAAAGGATTTTTTGAATTTGTATCATTGCACCTATACCTACTAGTTTATACATTATTGTTCATTTAATAATTTGATTGTCCCGCACTTAGAACATGGTCACATGGGGCTGCTGCATGGTAGGGTCGATTTTCCCATTCAAAATTGCAACATATACATGTGCATTCGCTGGGCTCTATGAGTAGTCGTTGTAGGTAATTGTCGGAGATGGCATTTCAAACTTTGAGATCCAACCGTTAAAAAATGTTTCAAAGTAATTTGCAGAGCTTAAAGTCCCACTAAAAGCAGCCTGATGTGACCATATCCTCATTGCTTCCACTGAAGATTGAATAATTTGGCTTTGGCTTTTTAAAATTTTGAATGATTTCACTGTAACCCAAACATGTTATTCATTGCACAAAGGATTTTTTATTATAATTCATAATGCCTTAGGATTATTATCATCTCAGGATTATTATCTTGGATTGTGGTTGTGTAAGAATTTTTTATCATCCATCATACTTTTGATTTCTTTTTGGATTTATTAATTTGGATTGTATTTGTGTAGGAATTTTTTTATTAGTTTAAACAATTATATATAATTTGATTAATTATTTTTTTAAGTTATATGATTTTTTTTTGGAGGGATTGTAAGTTATTTAGGTGGAGGGGTGTGTTTAAAAAAATAATAATATTTAATTGTATTTATCTATGTTTAAAATTTAATTATTATTATTATTATTTTATAAAGAAGAATTGGTAATTAGATCAGTATTGACTAGGGATTGAAACTTGGATAGCTTAGTTTGTACTATTTCACATTACTTTGATCACCAGTCAAACAGCTCTTTAGAATATTATTATTATTTTAGAATAAATTATTATTATTATTATTATTATTATAGTATGTTTTATAGATTTTTGAATCATATTTATTATTTATTTTTTGTGATTTGGTCAAATTACATAAAAATAAAAATAAAATTAATTAAGTGAAAACATTTTTATTTGGTAAAAAAAACAAAATCATGGTATTGACCCATGGTATTCATGTGGAATAGAGCTTATTTAAATGGGTAAATTAAACCAGTCTAGATCCATCATAACTCTGGATCTATCAAGATCAAATCTCTCAAAATGCAAACCTCTAAAAATTATTCACTTTAAAGAAAGTTTTTATGTAGATCTAGAGTCAAGATGGATCCATATATATATATATATATATATAACCAATTCAAACTATAAAATGGTGTGTTTAAATGTCGTCAAACATTGTTATTTTGTGAAAATGTGAAATATGCAATTTTTTTTGTAATCAAATAATTATAAACTATAACATGTTTTTATATTCCAATTTGTAATTATAATTATAATTAAAGTTTAAAATATAAATGCCCATGTGGAGTAGGTCAATTGGCAATGGTAGTGGAAATAAAGTCTCACTGAACAGGAAGCCTTGGGTTCAAATGAAGTCTCACCTAACCGGAAGTCTTGGTTCAAATCTTGTGCTATCCCCGAATCAGGGTGAGAAGTTGCACACGATGATGATGTAGTCCTACCAAGCTTACAAAAAATAAAGTTTAAAATATTAATTAATTTTATATATATTTATAATAATTTAAGTTTAAAATATTATATATTTATTATACAAAATTTCAGTTGGACATGATGAAGATGTAGTCCTACCAAGCTTACACCAAAAAAAGATTTAAATATAAATATTTTAATTAATTTTATATATAGATATTTATAATAATATAAGTTTAAAATATTATATATTTATTATATAAAATTTAACAATAATATTTTAAATGTAAAATGTTAATTTTTTAAATAAAATAATATTTTTTTTTTGGTTTAAGGACCCGAAGGTATTTCCATGGGATAATTGTTTCGGGAAGATCCACCTTAAGGGATCACTTTCTGACCTTTAGAGTGTCAAGAGAATTGAACCCATGACCTCTTAATAGCAAAGGTGCTTTATTGATTGGGACTCGACTAATTAAACTAAACCTCAAGGCTTTAAAAAAATTAAAATATTAATCTTAAAGATTTTAACATCATAACAACACAATTATTACATTTATTTTTTCTAAATAAATTGTAAAACAATTTTAAATTTTTTCAATCATAAGAAAATGTTTATTTTGACTAATATTATTGGATTACATAGACATGTTTACTTATAAATAAACATTTTTATTATAGATGAAATAACATTTTTTCAAGACATTTTTTCTGTTAATTTTAACTAAAAGTCCGTAGAGATTTTTAAAAACTCTAGACTCTAGTTTAATTTGTTTAATCTGTAGAATTCAAATATCCCACAGATTGTTTAGGATGCGAAATCTATTTATGCATTTAAAAATGCATTTTAAATAACAAAAAATCAACATTTTTTTAAGCTGTTTTGCTTACTTACCCCCTTATATATATAAATAATATTTTTTTAATAAAATATGTTAAAAGCTAAAAATATATTCAACTAATTTCAATTTTAAAAACCCAAAACATGAGAGTGAGTTATTATGCTTTATGAACTTATTTAAGAAAACATATACATATATATTAGATTTTATGGATTTGAATTTTTTAATAGAGTTATGAATTTGAATGTGGAGGTTTTACAATGTGTCAATATGTTATTGAAAAATTTTAAATTAAATATTTAAGAAAACATATACATATATATATTAGATTTTATGGATTTGAATTTTTTAATAGAGTTATGAATTTGAATGTGGAGGTTTTACAATGTGTCAATATGTTATAGAAAATTTTTAAATTAAATTATATTGATTTTTCGATTATTATAAAATAATAAATATATTTTTTTATTAAATATAAATTAAAAAAGTTGTAAAGAAATTAAAAATATTAATATATTAATATTGTGAATATTTACTGATATATTTTTATTATATTAATAAAAAATATAGTTTGTTTCAAAAATATAAAATTTAATTTTACTTTTATTTATTTATTTTTAAAAAATAAATTAATAAAAATAAATATTAATTTATATTATAATAAAAATTAAATATATTTTTAAAAAAAATTATACAAATTATTAAAAAATCATTAATTTAAAAATAAATCAAATTAAATAATAAAAAAAAAACATTAATTTAACCATAAATCAAATTAATATAAAAATATTTTTCCCTTATTGACCTAAATACCAATCAAATTTTATTGCTTAACCTAGAGGCTAAACCTGCCTGACCTAACTTTCTTATTGACCTAAATACCAATCAAATTTTATTGCTTAACCTAGAGGCAATGGCTAAACCTGCCTGACCTAACTTTCCTAAAACCAATGCTATTCCTTTATCCAAAATATCATGTTACCATACACCAATCCCAACTAATCCATCTGACAAAGAGTTTTGCCTAACCCTTCTGCCAAAGAGTCTTGCCTCGGTCCAGCACTCATTCGTTATACCAATTATACCAAAAAGTTGACAAAGTGAAACCAAAATTTAACTTTTCAAGATAGTTCAGATTCAAATTTTGGTCCAGCAAGGGTGATATGTTATGTTATTATTTTTGCAAGGGTAACATATTATTATTATTTCCACTTTATTGTAAATAAGTGGACAAAGTGAAATCCAAATTAAATTATTCTGGGCAGTTAAAATATATTTTTTAGTTTTATAAAGTGGTATGTTATGTTATTATTTTTTTTGTAAGGGTGATATATAGTTTGAATGAGTCTAATGATAAGAGTATGTGTTTTTTTATAAGAGGTCACAAGTTCAAAACGAAAGGGGGTAAAGTATCTATGTTTTCGAAAATTTAATAGTCAAGTTAGTAGTCAAATTGTGGCTAAGAAAAGTGAGGTGAGTAATCAAATTACAGTATAGAAGTGAAGTGGGTCCCTTTTCCCACATTCAAGAAGATCTCATACACCAATTTAATATTCAATAAGTCCATTTCCCACAATCAAAAAAATCTCATACACAAATTTAATGTCTTACTTAACTATAACCTTAAAATTAAATAATAATAATAACAATAATTATTATTATTATTATTATTATAAATTAATAATTTATTAAAATAATTTAAACAAAATTTAAAAATTAAACTTCTCAACTATAAAAACAAATATATCAATAATTTATAACAAGAAAAACCAACCATTTCAACAGAGTGAATTCAACCCCAAAATAATATGTTATTGAGTAGACAAACCTTTGATATCGATAAGATATACCTTACCTAGATGGTACACTGTAACCTTAAACTTTGGTGCAGATAAGGTATAACTTATCTAGATGGTACATCATAACCTTCAAAGGTCTATGTACCATTACTAATATGTGAACACCACGCTACAGTTTTTGGCTGCAGAGCCATCAAAAACTGATTGAACTTTTTGTTCATGAAGGTCAACATTGCAGAAGTCCGTGCAAATGAAATTGAGATAGGTAAAACATATCCTTCAAAGGTTTATGTACTTTAGTAATATGTGAACACCAGGCTAGAGACTTTTACTGCATGAACTTTTTGTTCAGGAAGGTCAATAGTGTAAAATTATGTGCAAATGAAATTGTGATAGATAGATAAAATAGGGTAATATTTACTTATTATATAAATTCGTTTTAAATGTGAGTTGTCAGTTTATGGTTTTGCCAAATATGGGTATTGCATATAAAATTTTAAGGTATTTTTGGTCAACCATAAACAAACAAACATGTATATAAAACTTTAACATACTTGATTGTTAGAGATTGTAGCAAAATCATATAGAGAATCATTTATCGACGCATTTCGACAAATAACTAAACATAAAAAATTATACATAATGACTAACATTTAAAACAAGACTGTATAATCAATAAAATTTACTAATAAAACATAACTTTCAAAAGTTTATTTACCTTACTAATATATGAACACCAGGCTGCAGACTTTTCCTGCACAGCCATTAAAAAAAACTGATTGAACCTGTTGTTTATGAAGGTCAACATTGCAGAAAAAATTGATTGAACTTTTTGTTCATGAAGGTCAACATTGCAGAACTCCGTGCAAATGAAATTGAGATGAGAATAATGTTTTATCCATTGTGCATGATTGATATCAGAAACATTTATTACTCCAGCGTGAATAATAAGAATTGAATGAAAATTATGATATTAGACGTGAATCTTAAATAAACAACAGAGCCCATCTTTTACCAGAGTCAAAATCTTATAGACAGGTCATCCATTCGTGGAAATTGTTAGTTGCAATGGTTGGATTTTCTCATGAATGTTAAGTTTGGAATCAGTAGGACTGCTGTAATTCTGATGGTCACCAGAAGCATATTTATGTATTTTTATTTGTTTGAAAAGAGGTGCAGACCGTTTTATGGGCAAAGTTTTATTACCATAATTGGGTAATAATGGAGAGGTTTGGTATAATTTTATGGTGTAGTTTTGTGAGTATTATTAAAAATGTAATAGGAATTTTTAAGGATGTTGAGTTATTTTGGTCGTAAAAAATGTATATTTAATAATGGAAAATTGTAAAATGTAAATTTATTAATTTTTTATAATTTAATTATAATGGTAAGTGTGGAAAAGGATTCAAATTTTCTTAAAATGTTTAAATTTCTCTTATTTATATAAAACTTTTAAGCTTTATATGAGTTATAATGTCAATATCTCTAGATTTAGGTGCCCGTACTTCATAAGCTACTTGCGTTGAGGAGAAATGACGATGTCTTCCATATGGCAAATCATCATTCCCTTCATTGTCACATATGGCATTCATGCTTCTTAAAACCACCACCTTGAGCCTCTGGCAACGTCTTTGCATGCTTAGTGTTTCAACTCGTCTACTTCTACTCCAACATATTTACTCTGCACCATGTCATCCCTTTGATATTTCCCTCCGGCACCATTATTCATTGCTTGGTCGCTCTCGCTCCCTTGTTTTGCTCCAACTGCCACTGCCTTCACAACACCATTTGCCTAGTCTTTTGAACCTATCAGCTCCACCATGAGTCGTGAGCGGGGCGAGAGATTGTCGTGCCCGTCAAGGTAGGGGAAGAGGGCGCCCTCCAACCACCTTTGACGAGACTGTTGAAGGGGCATTGTTTGACAATTCCATTCCACCTCACATCCAACATAAAGTCTCGGAACTCAAAGTGGAGGAGACCAACCATGGACGAAACACCCTTTGGCATTTCAGAATCTTCTTGCTCACCCGCTCAAGCACTGGGAAAGGGACAAATCGCGGGCCACCTAATAGATTGTTGAGCTTTATGCCTTCAACAACCATGCCACAACTTCCCTCTTACGCCTCTCCCGCGACCTGGAAATCGACTTCCCTCTAGACATTCCCTCCTCCTCTTCCCTAGCTTCCTTAATCAAGGTTTCTTTGAAGCAGGAGCGAAAGTGAGAGCAGGGAGCAACATTTTCAAAAGCTCCCAAATCGGTTGCGAATTTTCATATAATATGTATTTTTATATATTTTGATGCATATATGTCAACAAAATCATGTAGAACGATGATTTATAAAAAAAAAAAAAACAAACAAACAAACAAACATGGATTAAACCATATAACATAATCATCTAGAAGTTATAATCTTCATGAACCACATATCCACAAGTTACAAGTTCTCATTTATATAGCATGTAAGGGTGCACATAACCAAAATAACATCGAGTGCAATCCACATCTGAACTGAAGATTCATCAACAAATAGGCTCTAGATGGCCTCTAATATCCATAAAAATCATGTTGCAACAAATACCTACATATCATCAAAATCATTGCCTATCTTGGGATCTTTGTCATTAATATCATCCTCTAAGAAATTAACATAAGATAGAAAAAATGTAGCATGTCAAGTAAAATTTTTGTTTGAGTGATGCATACATTTTTAGTAGGGTCATGATAGAGAAGTTTGAAAACCAATGTCACTAACATCAAGGTACATAGAGGGCTTGGTGTTATTGATTAAATACAAGTTCCATACCCTAGTACATGACAAAATCCAATGAAAACATTGCAATCCCCCATGTTGAAAATAGCAACAAGAAATGCTAAAAATAGAAATGCTAAAAATAGCACTACTATAAATAGCATTTCGGGATACATTCCAATTTTAGTTAGTCCCTAAACTAAAATTGAGAATTAAAATTAAAATTTGATCTTAGCAGTTGTTTGTAAAATAATTGATTAATTCATCTTGAGTTAATTAGTTGTAGAAAATCAAACATGAAGTCTATGTGAAGACATGCAACAGTTTTCCCTTTGATTGAGGAAGTTATCTCTTGATTAAGGAGATCATGATGAATTGTACTTTGAGTTGTAATTAGTTAGCTCAATTAACTGAGTTAAGTCCAGTTAGATTAGTTCCAACAGTTTGTGGAACTAATTGTGAGTTCAGTTAGTTAATGCATGCATGCATGTAACTGCTGCACTTTAGATAACTGAATATTCTCTCATAAATAACTCATGCATGTCAGTTCAGTCAGAGACCCAGTTGAGATCAGAGGAAGGGACAGTGTACTATCAGTTGGAGAACTTTCCTATATAGGAAACTCATCCATGCAAAAGGAATTATCTCCTTCGGGATTGCGCAGTTACTTCTGAGTTTGGTGAGTTGTGTGAGAGAGGAATTCACATAGGTGGCAGCATTGGACCCCAGGAGCAATTGGGCAAGGAAACAGGAGGCTTGGAGGGCAGAGGAGAAGGTTTGTGAGAAGCCTTTGACTGTCTATGAGCAGTAGAGGGATTGTACTGAGAGTTGGATAGCTTGTGAGCTAAAGCTTTGTGTAATCCGGACATATTTCCACTTGTATGATAATACAGAGATCGGGGTTTTTTAGCTGAGGCTTTCTGTAGAGTATTCTTCTGTGTTCATGTGTGATTGCTTTCTCATTCTCTGTTATATGTGTTATATCTGATCTTGCTCATAATCGATTGAGCTTCCACAAGTTTGTTTGTAGAAGTAGATCAAGTATTTTGCTTTAGTATATTGCATTATCAGGTGATCTACAGTGAGAAATTCTACACCCTAATCTTGAAAAAATGATAAGTCTGTTGGATTTTGAGTGAGATCTAAAATTCTACTTTCTCCATATGAAATCTAATGAGGTTGAAACCACTCTCAAACATCTTGAGTCATTTCATGGTAATGTTAAAAATTTAAGTAAAAAGATGAAATTGAAAGATGAAGGAGAATGCAATTTAACATTACCATGAATTGCATATCAATATTAGGGCCATAGACTTGAATATTAGGCTGCCCTACTCAAAAAATCTTGTTTCTCTAAAAAAAATTGTGTCTCGAACATCTTTGTGAAAAAGCCAGGGAGCATCCAAACCCCATCTTCATGGCTTCTAGAGGATGCTCCTCCCCTACTCACAGACACCAAGATGCAGCTTCGCCTTCAACAGTGTCTTAGGTTACCACTCCTTCGCTCTCTCATCCTCGCACCAACCCACACATATGTTATATCATCAAGGAGAAGTTAGAAGGGGAGATCATTGCAGGTCCTCTTAACGCATGTCGTGCTTAACTATAACAAGTCATCTTTTCAACAGGTCTTTGTAAAAATTGATCATGCCTCTTCTCAATTTCATTAGCACAATCAATTTTGGTCCTTTTCCTTCTTTTCTGAGGGATGGCACTATGTGGTCTTGCTCCACTACTGTTCTCAGTTTCAAAATTTTGTCTTTCTCATGTTATGTAATGGATGCCAACTATATTTTTTGTGCAAGTCACTCGGGTTTCCCCTCACAGGGGCAAAAAACTCTGAAGGATGATGGGAAAAGATCCCCCAAGACCTCCAATTTGTATTTGATGTACATTTTATTATTTATATAATGTGAATACTTTTGCCAACAAAAAAAGGTTATAATGTCAATAACATAATTGACTAGAACAACCCACGAGGGAGAAGGTTTGGAGCATGGGTGCTTTGTTTAGGCACTTTTTGAGTAATGGTCATTAGTTGTCATAATCTAACTGTTATAAGTTTTCAAGTTTTTTTGAGCATGTTTTTGGAGCAATTTAACCCAAAAATTGGTAGATGATTGTTAAAATTGCACATTTGAGTTCTAATTTACACAATACAGGTGCTCTCGAACTTTTTCAGGGTGTTGAATCTATTTATGTAGTTAAAGATTCATTTTAAATAACCAAAAATCACAATCTTATCCACAATTGTATGGTCAGTTTTTGGCCCTAAATTCCCTAAACATAGAATAGTTAGACAACCTCATCACTATTTAAGTAATGACAATATGAGATAGACCTAATAATCGATTCCTTTAGTCACAAAAAAAAAAACATAATTAACTAAAACCACTTAAAATTCATACAATTTTAAATAGTGTAGTCTAACTAATAAACAAAATAACTATCAATTTTGCTCAAAATTTGGTCAAAATTTTTAAGAATCATAAGTTTAAGTTGTTTAATCTACAAAGTTTGAGTGCCTCGTGGATTTTTCAGAGTGCTGAATTCATTTATGCATGCGTTTTTTTTTCCCAGGCAAAACTTCTGACAGTTAAAGATCAGTTAGAAGAAACACAAAAATTCTTCCAAGCACTAAAGGAAAAATCTAAATATTGCAAGCAATTATGTGGATCAACAGGCTAACTGAAACATAACAGAAAGATAATTTGAAGTTGGAGAATGGGTATTAGTTAAACTTCAGCCTTACAACCAATTGTCCTTAAAACAAAAGGGAAAAAACAAATTGGCACCAAAGTTCTATGGATCATACCAGACTAGCAAAAAGATTAGTCAAGTAGCATACAATTTAAGCTTTCTTGATAAAAGTCATGTTCACAACATTTTCCATGCATCTTGCCTTAAAAAGGCCCTTGACAAACACCAAGTAGCACATACAACACTTCCGACATTAGATGATGAAGGGAAGATCATTTTAGAGCCAGAAGGAAGCATCTTCACTAGGGAAAAGAAATTCTGATCAAGAGTAATCAATGAGTATCTTATTAAATGGAAGAATCTACCAGAAGAATAAATCCCTTGGGAAACAAAATCATTTCATCAACAACACCCGTCATTACATATGCTTTGAGGACAAAACATATTTTCAAGAGGAAGGCAATGTTACGTAAAAATTGTAACATGATTTTATGTAAATTGTAGTTAATTAGGGAAAGGGCACAATCAATCTATATATAAGCTAGGGGCCCCTCCATGTAAAAATCATCCAATCATTCAAATATATGTGTGTGTGTGTGTGTGTGTGTGTGTGTGTCAAAACTGAGCTTATATGCTCCAATTTTAAACAAGAAAAAATTATAATTTTGCTCGAAATTATATTGTTGGATGATGGATCCCCCTGGCCCGCAAAAACAAAACATTTCATTTATGAGTTTTTTTTTTTTTTTTTGAAACTCTTGGAAAAAGATGGGAGTTAGGGTTCTAGCGATTAGTTGTGAGCAAAATTGCGTTGCAATATGGTTTAGGGTAACTTCTGATGCACATGATGCCTCATAGTGAGGGGAGCTTGTGCTCCTTTGCTCATATGGCCCCTGTCATGGCCTTTTCATTGATTATTGTTTGGTTCAAACTTGCTTTGCACCAAAGGCCATTGAAGATGGATGCGACATGGACTCATCGAGTTTGCTCTCTTTCTAGACCCAATCTTTGTCTATGGTCTGGTAACAATATACAAATATGTGCCCCATCTCGGTATTCGAAGTTAACATTCCTAAATTGATGCAGTCGAGGCAAAAGGAGCTAATAGATCAAAGGTTTGTGATAATATTTATTGTTTGTAAAATACGTAGTTGGGCCTTCATGACAGGTCAAGGTGGATAAATTGTCCAAGTTTATACACACAGTAAGCTAGATAAGCTTTGTCCCATGGGCGATGGAGTCTGCAGGGGGTCCATCCTCAATGCCCAAATGGATTTTTGACCCACAAAGAGCATTGTTCTGCCCTTTGGGGTATTCTCAACCTATGTTTATGGATGCAATGGAGTAGCAAAAAATTTAGGTATTTATAAAGAATAGAGTGCGAAGTCCTACTTCATTTGGACCAACAACTCTACTTCTGTCACTTTTTCAAAGCACACCTTTGAGAAAAAATGGGGGTTCCCTGCATTTTGTCATAGCTTGCAATTTGAAGGGAAGGTGCTCATTGATTCTTCCCAAATCCAAGACTATAATATCAAAAGGAACTCAACTATAATCTTGAGCACAAGGCTGAGAGGAGGTACTTCAGGCACTGGGGTGTAAGGCCCCATGAATCTAAATAGAAAATATACCTCCTTCAAAGATGTTGTGAAAGGAACACCTTCCTCCCCAACATAACATATACAAAGCATTCCATAACAATATATTGTTGATCAAATGGAGCATTCTTCGGCGATGGAAGTTGACATTCCAAAGGTGAATACATTTTTCTTAGCTTTTCAATCCAAGGTGGTTATTCACCGATTTAATGGCTTATGGCCCAAAGCAAAAGCCTTACACCAATGGATATTTTCCTCTTGGACCCCAAATTGTGATTTATATCTATGTTCCAAGGGTTTTTTTATTGTACAATTTGATACACATAAGGACTGCGATTTTGTGCTAAATGGAAGGCCATGATTTTGGGGTAAAGTGAGACTACTTATCACTCCATGTTTCCAGAATTTGACACTACAAATATGGTAGCCACAACACTACCAGTGTAGGTAAGGCTCCCAAATCTTCCTCTTCCCTTTTGGCATCCTCAAGCCTAAAAGGTATTGGTAATGCATTGGGCAAATTCAAAAAGAGGGACAAGGAAAGAACAAAGAAAGTCATATTTACTTTTGCAACTTGTGTGGAGATGGATCTCAATAAAGGATTCTCGAATCACATCATATTGCAACATAAAAACTTTATGTGGACTCAAGTTATGGACTATGAGAATATGTCATTTTGATGTCGTTCTTGCTTCCATACATGACATCCATAGAATGCTTACCCATAGGTTAAAAATAACACAAAAAAGCACCAAAGACAAAGGGATGACGATATACAAATCCACGATGAAAAAGAAAACACAAAGAAGAATACAACAAAAGAAGATGGGGCCACCTAGGAAAATAATGAAAATACTACTCGCTTTTAAAGCAGGACAAATTCAACAGTTATCCAAGAGTCACATCAACAAAGAAAACTAACACACAAATAAGATGGCGCGCCGTGGGCACAAAGCGTGTCCATGTATCAGAAAGCTCTAATTCAGACAAAGAACATCCTCTTGTAACAACCGAGAAAGATCTAGCTTTGGTACTAGTGAATCGGAATACTGGGAATTGTCATGTCCAAAAAAAAGAGGAAAGAAAAGAAAGATTAATGACTTCTACAACACTTTATCTTCTCCTTTGACTTGTATTTCTATTTTTCTATTTTTTTTTTTTTCTTCTCTACAAGGCTATTTTAACCCCTACCTTCTGAATTCTTATAAGCACGTGTGAATTAGACTTATCCTTTTAATTTTTACGAAATTCAAATAGATTTAAAAAGTTTCCTCTGGTTTTCAATAAACCATACACCATACCACTGTTGACACAACTAACCGTTTATGAAGTTATGGCAGAAGTAAAATCTATCCTCGTAATGCATTACTGTTCTGAGATAAAATCTAGCCTCGAGAAAAATGGGTGCAATCACCTGTTTTAGTTATTTAAAATACGGATTGTCAGATTGGAAAGCTGACAATGCAGGATTCACCTGCACATATGCATGTAAGGTGTCAGATCTGAAAGTTGTCAGGTCAAATAAAAAGAAATTTTAGATGCCAACAGAAGGCAATATTCCTTAAAGGGGAATTTAATAGGCAGGTATAAAAGATAAACATGATTGACTTTGACAGACTTCACCAATAATGTAACATGCAAGAGTATAGATGACAACTCAGTCATGGAGATGCAAAACAAAAGGTTGAGATTTATTAATTGAAGCATCGTTGAGGTGCTTGAAGATTTATTAAGGAGGGTGACTTTTTGGTTTATCTTTCAGGTTGTGGTTTTGGGTTAATTTGATCTAAAGTTGGGTTGGAAAATGAAAAAAATATAAATTTAGAATGTTGAATTTGTATAAAATTATAATTAGTTTTAAAAAAAGTATTATTTATTGATGCAGAGGAATTGTGTGGATGGTTAAAAGTGGTTCAATTTTGAGCAAAAAGCTTTTAAAAAATCTTGCCATAATAATGTTTGAATCATGTTTGATGGTGGAAATAGATTCAACAGTATCAAAAATTTCTGGGGCACCCAAAATCTTGAAATTTGACAGCTCTTAATCTGAATTTACAAAAATCTCTGCCAAATTTTATCAAAATATTGCTAAAATTCCAATAATTTTTAGAGAAAAAAACGATTTAATTAAACCAATCATGTTACTCCACCAAATTCTGGTCAAAAAGAATGGAAAATTCACCCTATTAGTCTACAACTTATTCAATGCAAACCTGCTGGAAAATTTATTTTGTTTAGGTGGGCAGAGCTGGTCAAAGATTACTGGTAAGGGAAATCAGGAGAGTCCTCTTTCTGTGGTGCAGTCAGTGGTTGTTATGTGTTAAAAAGCGTGAATTGTACTGTGGTGTGATTTTTTCACAGTATAATACCCATAAAGTCACAATTGCCTTTGGTATGGTTTGGTAGCATCATTATAAGTATTTATTAGTTAAGATTTATATTTAATAATATAATAATATTTCTATTTATTTTAAAAAACTAAATACATAAATAAATATGATTTGTATTAAATAATATCGGTCCTTACTGTAAATACACTAAATGCCGTGATAAAGAATGGGATTAGAAAACCCAATCTACAAATTGATTACTTATTAAGGAAGGATAGAATCAAATGATAGCTGGCATAGATGTTATTAATTATCATCATTAATGTTAAAGTTATGTTATTATTTATCATCATTAATGTTTAAGGGTTTGAAAGTATATTATCATTTTATTATGTTTATTTATTTTATAAATATTTGTTGTTTAATTAAGTATTTAATAAAAGGTGTTTTTATTGAGGTATTAATTTTGTTTGGACGGTTAAAAATGTTAAAATCTGATATTTTTTTTTTTTTCAAAAAAACTAATTTTATGAGTGTTTGAATCTTGTCTTTATTGTAGAAATGGGTTCAATACCATTAAAAAAATTTGGGGCACCCAAAATTTTGAAACTTGACATGTAACTAGGATTTCCAAAAAAAATTGCCACATTTTTTAAAAATTCTACAGAAATTTCCATTATTTTCTAGGCGAAAATGATGTCTCTTTAAACTACTTCTTTTTAAAATGCATATTATGATAAATAATTTAATTTTTAATTAGAGTTAAAAATTAGGGTTTTTAAAATTATTTAATTTTTTATTTCTAAGATTTGAGTAAAAAATTATCTTTTAACTTATAAAATTTATTATTATTTTGTTTCTCAAATTCATAAAGCTTTTTATTTTGTTATTCATTTAAAATTGAGAAATACCAGTCAATTTTTCCTTGCCAACTCAAATAATATTCATTTAAAATTGAGAAATACCATTCAACTTCTCCTTGCTAACTTAAATTTAGTTCTTGTACGACTAAGGGATAACAATGCAAATTTCAATAATCTTAACCAAAAAATATATAAAAACTCTCTTCAAACCTCACAAAGCCCTCAAACATCATTATAGAGGCATCAAAGACTCTCTACTTTCATAAGGTGTATACCAAATTTTTAGTTCTTGTGATAAATCCCTACATCAAATAAGTTTGGAAGTCAAAATAATATTTGGGATTACAGTTAGGGCACACAAACTAGCAATTGCAACATATCAAGAACACTAAGAATAGTGGTGTTGTCTTAAATACATTGGCAAATAAATTGATATAGTCCATATAAAGCCTCAAGGGTACACACTACTAATTTAGGTTATAAGGCGCCAATGAGGGAAAGTGAGGAAGAGGAGAACCTATGATGATGGAAAGCAATTTGAAGCTCACATGTGCAGTAAAACCAAATATTTTTTTATGACTAGTCTTCCTCAACAAGGTCTTAACATGGAATAACTACAAAAAGAGGGCATGGTCGAATATGGTCAAAGATCAAGATAATGATAATATGGAAGAAGATGACAATAATAACATAGTTAAAGATGATGGGACAAATCAATCAATTCAAGACTTGTACGATGATGAGAGCGATGATGATATTTATGATGCACCTATGCTACAAAAGGTAGGGACACCACTTTATGAAGGCTCAAGAACAAATATTCTCTCTGCTACATTATTGTTAGTGAACTTAAAGGTTTTGAATGGTTTGTCAAACACTTGTATGACATAGATCCTAAGGTATAATGTAATATTTTTCATTAGTACATGAAAGGTTGATTTTTTTCCTTTTTCATAGTGTTAATTAATGTGTAAAATAAAAATGTAATATTTATGATTAATATTCTTTACATTGACTAGTGATTTTTTATGTTGTAATACATTGTTAGGTGAACTTTTTTTACCATTGCCAAACAAGTTACCCCACACATACCAAGATTTATATGTTGTTATGAAAGAAATTGGAATGGAGTATCAAGCTATAGATGCATGTCCTAATGATCATATTATATATTAAGGACAACATGCATTGAAAACAAATTACCTTAAATGTGACAATAGTAGATATCAAATCGATCAAATAACAAAAAAGGTGTCTCAAAATATTCTTCGTTATATTCCCATAATTCCACATTTGCAATGATTGTTCATGTGTAAAAGCATAGCACAATTTATGGACTGCCATGCATGGAAGAGAAGTGGAGATGGTTTTCTTCGAATTCCTGCAAATGGTTACTCTTTTAGGCAAATTGAGGAAAAATCGTTGCATTTTAAAGATGAACCTCATAATGTTAGGCTTTGATTGGCAACTAATGGTGTTAATCCATTTGGAGAGCTCGGGTCTATTTACTCAATGTAGCCAATTTTTGTTATCAACAATAACATTTCCCCTTGGATGTCAATAAAAAGGCATCACATTATGTTTACAAGTATTATTCCAGGTATTTGTTTACATTAAAATTTTGAATATTATAACATTTTCATTTGTCTTGTTTGTTGCATAATATGTTATATTTATTTATTTATTTCTTTTATATTTTGATTTCCGGTATACTTGCCTTACCTTTTTTCAAAATATTTTCAAGTGATTTTTGAATGAAACAATGAATAAAACAAACTACAAAATACATGCTACAACAGGATATACGGTAAAGCCTAAACGTGAACACCTCGATTGAGCCTAGGAATCCCTTGACCGCTAAATGGTCAGATACACGGTAAAGCTCAGTGATGAGTACCCTTGATTGGGCCTAGGAATCCTTGGATGAGATACATGGTAAAGTCGAGAGGGTGGAGACCTCATAGGCCTAGAAATCCCTTGACCGCTAATGGCGAGATACATGGTAAAACCGAGAGGTTGGGATGGAAAAATCCATCACGATGTAGGTGGATAGATCCGATGGCATCCATGCTTGTTTTTGGCCTAGCGATCCAGTGAGGATTGCGGAAAATCCTAGTATTGTATGTTTATTGTTTATGGCCTAGTGGTCCCGAGGGGATTGCGTTAAAGCATGGTTGTATTATTGAGGGTGAGGTGGTGTACCTCAGGAAACCCTAGTTGATTTTGGTTATAAGTCACACATTCATGCTTGAATATGGAACGGGGGTGATTTGCTGAAAGAAAACTTTGGTTCAGCCAATTTATGGTTATGTGGTACGTGGAAGTCTCGAACTTGGTTGACCTAATCATTCATTAATAAGAACTATTTCTCCTTGTTATTTTATGAGAAAATGTACGGGTTCATATGAGGCATCTGTGGATGATGTATCCTTGTTATTTATGTTGGTTATGAACATTTTTTATGATAGTGATTATATACTTTTCTCATCATGTTTTGATCTATAAATGAATGTACAATGAATATATGACCTAATAGATGATAATGCAGCTAATGTGATAAGGCATCAATGCTTCATAGTGATTCTCATATAAGTATGAGACCCCTATGCTTAGATTCGTTGTTATGACCTGTAGAGTGCATATTTGTGACATGTTTAGCGAAATGCATGTCATGGCTAGCAGGGGTCAAGCCAAGTCTTTGTTCAAATAGCTGCATTTGTATCATTGTTTTGATGTTACTTTTCATTCCTAAAAGTTTCATGGAGTTCTGGGCAATGGCCTGAGTCTTGGCCCTGAAAAAGTGGCACATAATTTGGGGTCATAGGCTCAGAACTAGTTGAAAAATACCCAAGTCGCTTGCATGCCCATGTTGTGAGAGTGACTAGAGGGCTCAAGTAGCATGCATGCCCATGTCATGGGAGTTACTAAGACTCCAGGGAAATGAAGTGTCAAGTTGTTGCAGGGGTTGATCCCATGGAAGGGTTGGTTGGCTCCTGTAGGTTCTGTGGTATGTGCAAAAGGTTAGGTTGGTTGTGTTGTGTTAGTTCCACTTCCTTAACCGTACATGGGGAGTTGACTCAGATTGTAGTAGCCTCTCGTCGCATGTTTACCCCAGTGAACCGGTTAACTTTGGTAAATGTGGGAGGAGGGTGTTACAAATTCGTAAGCTCAAGTTCTAGCTACTATTGGTTTACTCAAAGAAATCCACCTGCCTTATTGTTTTCTAGATATTTTTCAAGAGGGACATTGCCAAAGAAAAATGCAGCAACCTAGTCTTCTAGCTATTGTAAAAAACCTTTGAAATCTTCCTTCCTCTACCAATGCTGGAGCTCACATGTATTTTAGTGCACATAAAACACCACCCTAAAAATTCTATAATCTTGATCACAAAAAGAAAATTGTGACATGTTGGAATTGACATTAAAAAAATGACTCAAAATGCACATACATTATCTTGAATCCCTTCTAACAAAAACTATTATCCATTGCATTATGAACTAAAGGTGATATGATATTGCTTGTGCTATGAAATGTTTGATTTAAATCATTTACTTATAATAGTTCATGAATCTTAATGAAAAGTATTTTCATAGATCCTTTGGAGTTAAGGTGTTGTGCATTACCTTCATTTTGAACATATTTTGAATATTGGCCCGATTGGAATCTCTGTGAAACATAAGATATGATAAAAAAGAATTGCTAGTAAAGACACAAAATTGCATTAAAAATTTACTTCTTTCTTCCATGATGACATTGAAAGTGTCACTAGATGTTTCCAAAGGGTGGAAGTAGAATTTTGGATCTTACTTAAAGAGGGGGGTCTCAGGAATTGCATCATTTGACATGACATGAGTATGCACGGTATCAGGTACTCTATTTTTGGTTATTTAGTGTAGTTGCCAAAGAATGTATTGTAGAGATAACAAAGATCTCTATCCTCAGCAATTATTGACCAAAATGCCCTGATTTGGTCTTTTGGTTAAACATCCATATGTATTTGCACTGGAAACACTTATATTTGAAGTATTCTCCTACTTGAATGGTTGGAATTTATCCACACCCTATTTGTAGATGCCAACTTTATTTGGGATTCAAGATTTCTTGCAATTGATATATCTCTCTTGGGTTTCATTCAGATCCATTTACATTGTTCCCCCAATTCAAACTCTAGCAAACATTTGTATGATTCTCTTTTTTATCAGTATGTGGACTGGATCGCATCGAATAATTTTGGATAAATTATAATAAGATCGAGTTGAAGCCAAAATATGAATCTTTTTAACTCAAGGATGTTGAAAATCTCAAATTACCATACTTTATCACAAGTATGGTAAATTTGAATAATGAAGATCAACACATTTGGTCTTTGAATCCTAGAAAGGACTATGAGCCTAGACTAGGATACCAAAGCCCTTTTAACTGATTATATCAACAAGCCACGAACAAGTGATTAAAATTTCATTGGAAATTGAAATGCATGTCGAAATAAAAATCTTCATGAGTTCACTTTTAATTAATAAAATTCTAACATGGAACGTCCTTCAAAAAAGATACTAATTAGTTAGCTCAAGCTCCTTGGTTCTAATTTTATTTTCAAAGCATTCCATTTACAAATAAAGGTACCTTCAAAATTGTTGAATGAATTTAAAGACAAACACTTTGAAATTTTTGATAAGATTTGTAAAGCTGGACTTTAATACTTTCTCAACCGATAACTTATATGAAAACTATTTATATTACTTTAAATTTTCAATATTTGATGAAATTAAATTTAAATTTTATAATATAACTAAAGTTATAATTAAATTTGGACTTTGGAATTTGAAATTCAAATAAACATAAATCAATCATGTATATTATATTTAGCTAAAACTTCATTTCAAAAATAATTATAATTTCAAATTGAACCAAACAAATTTGAAATGATAAAATTGAGTGTATTCAAATTTAAATCATGTATATTATATTTAGCTAAAACTTCATTTCAAAAATAATTATAATTTCAAATTGAACCAAACAAATTTGAAATGATAAAATTGAGTGTATTCAAATTTAAATTGCTCTTAATGAATATAGATGGCACTTAAAACACAAATTCTAAGAGAAAGACAAAGCAATATTCATATAAAAATTACTGAAGCTCTTGTGTGGTGTGAATTCATGTAATCGCACAAAAGTATATAATCTCACACATCACAAAATTACTAAATTAAAGATGCCAATAGCCACATGGTCTACTTTTGGAGTTGATCTACATCAATATTCGTAGATGTCAATGTTCGACCTGTTTGTTTATTACTTTTGGATTTGATCTACATCAATATTATTAGATGCCAATGTTTGACATGTTTGTTTATTTAAAAATTGAAGTGAAGAAATTGTTTCCTAATTATGAATTATCAACCATGATAACTTATAATATTTTTTAACACAAACAACAATTGCTTACTAATATCCTGAAATATTTTAAATCCATTTAAGTTTCATTATTAATAATAACACTAAACTCTGAATGATAAAATAAATAACTTATAATAATCTTTTATCACACAACAAGTGCTTGGTAATATTTTGAAATATTATAAATATATGTTACAAGTTGCTTTTACTTAATTTCAATTATTGTAATGGTTTTGCTTCATTATTGATTCAACATTAAATCTCCTAACATCATAAATTTTTCATTATCCCTAAGTCTATAATAACTCCTCATAAAATAAAAAAAAATTCCATTATTCCTCTCGAGTCTATGATAACTCCTCATATATTTTCTTTCCATTGTCCTTCCAAGTTATGATAACCCCATATACCACCTATTAAATTTGTATTAATATTTAAATACAAATTTTAGATAATTTTTTTACCTTATAAAGAATAATAAAAATGAAAAACAGTGAATTAATGAAAATGGGATTGGAAAGTGGTATACAAAATTAATTTTAAAAGAGTGAAGATGTACCTTTCACAAAAAAGAAATGTTGATAAGGATGGAGTTGGTTATGTGCAAATGGAATTGGTAATGTTAATTTGCACCGATGTGAATATAAAATGAAGTGTATCCATATCAAATAAGATAGAGGTAAATCACACGTCTACCTGAACCAATGAACAAGGTGAAGGTGAACCTCACCTCTACTTAAACCAATGAACATGATGGTCAAGGTGGGTCTAACTTACAAGGTGAAGGTGAACCTCACCTCTACTTAAACCAAAACATGATGGTGAAGGTGAGTCTAACTTCAACTTTGATGGGATATGCATTACTTGCAATCTACATTCCACAAAAAAACTCACTTAACCTAGCGTGTTTTTGATTAAAAACTCATTTAAAAAAAAATGTGGCACTTTTAAATAATTCAAATGGAATCTGAGAAAGTTTGGCTCTTTTAACTAATTCTCAAAGTTTTTAACTAATTCTCAAAGTTAACATGAATATGCTCTTGTACTATTGACTAGATATACTACTACTACTTTGAATGGGATCAACAAGAATCCATTATCCCCATAAATTTTCAAATATTATAGCTACTTTGACTTCTTATAAGGAGATATTTGTATTCAACTAATATTACTACTTTTCAAGAGAGATCAACACGAATCAAGTGTTGACAAATTCCTCTCAACTAATTCCACTATTGGAGCGAGAATGGACACACAATCAAATGTCAACAATTTCCCCAAAGGAATAGAAGCATATGTTGAATATTTGTAAACAACTGGAAAAATATAATTGTTAAATATCAAATTTCAATATAAATATGTACTTTATAAGCACAATTTGTTGCTTTGATTTACAAGAAATTGTATGTGCATATGGACTGATTTAAATAAATTCCATTATTGGAGAGAGATTGACACGAATCAAATGTCAACAAATTCCCCAAAGGAACATAAACATTTGTTAAATATTCATAAACAATTGGAAAAATATAACTATCAAATACCCAATTTTAATATAAATATATATTTTATAGGCACAATCTGTGGCTTTGATTTACAATGAATTGTATGTGCATATGGACACCTTATCTAAGCATGGAACAGGGAGAGGTGACCTGAAATCTGCACTTTCACCCATTTCCTCGAATATTTATCAAACACTTTTAAAAGTAGAGAGATCAAATAAAAATCCATACAACTTGTATACACTCATGGAACATTTCAACCACTCCCTCGAATATTTATCAAGCCTTTTAAAGAAGATAGATCTGATGAAAATCCATACAGCTTGGATACACTCATGGAACATGGAGAGATTGTCCTGAAACTTGCAATTTCCACCATTCCCTCAAGATTTATCAAGCCTTCTAAACATAGGTTAGAGGTCAGATAAACAAATACAGTTTGAGCACATTTAACATGTCGATTGGTTTGCTCATAAATGATTAATATGCTTCAGTGAAATGTTCAATCTTGGAAGAAAATCACATCAAGGTTCCACGTAGGTGCATATTGCTAGTAGCTACGGTTTCTAAATAACATAGTTGAAATTTCATGGGCCATCCAAAACAGGTGTGAAATCTTCTTGTGGAAACTTTGAAATAGCGTGAAAGAGATTTCAATGCCCTGAGATATGCAATTACCGTGAATTGAGATAATAAACAACCTAACGCTTTGTCTCACTACCATTTTTCATCGTACAACTAGAGTGTACATTCATCTGAACCTAAACTGAAGTGAGCACAGTTGATCATGTGATGTCACACCAACGTTGGTGGCCAATACCAGTCTCTGCAAGTGAAAGGCACAACAAAATCTCTCGTTAATCTAGATTAAAAGGGTTGTGAATGTAACGATGGGAAAATTTCCTGTATCTTCTTGTCGAACCCATACTTCTAGCTTTTGAATATAGTGTAAAAAGAAAGATTTGGATACTAATACCAATGTGTCTTTGCTTTGTTCACAAACTTTCTCAATTCTTCTTCAAATAGACATGAATTTCTCACGCAAGTTGCTTATCTGGTGACAATTTCTCATGGATTCCTACAGTGGCAGCTATAATTCTGTGATAAGGGGAAATCTCTTACGAATTCAAGATGGAAACTTCACTTTCTTGCAATCTAGATTTTCCGATGGCACCTCACAAAATGCTCGCACAGGGAGTGTTTCCCTTTTCCTAACAATGACTCAAACATGGTGGTGTTATTCCAACTAATAGCAACATTATATTTGTTATAGATCCTCCGCACAACCATCCCTCGACTATTTCCCATGTTACCTGGAATTCTCTTCCCTGTGGCTCTCTGTCAATCTCCGAAAAAAGTTTTTCTTTGTTTGAAATTTGGTACCAACTCAATAACAGAGCATACACCATGGGTTCACTAGTCTAGAGGAGTCAGGCATTAGGGTTGTGAAGTGGTCGCATGAAAGGAGGTTTAGAGTTCCCTTCACGACTTAGCTAGAAATTGAGGTTGAGACAGCTACATCAGAGACTTGGGCGAAGTAAGAGTGCATCAATGGAGGGCTAAGTCGGGATGAATGGAAAGCACCTAGGGCATGAGGAGAGAAAGGAAACAGGAGTGTGGAGCATAGCTAGGAATCTTGATATAGAGAGAATGGAGAATGGTCATAAGGGTTTGGGGCTATGGAGCAATGGTAGGATAAATGCTCATGGTGTGAAAGCTGACAACTACAAATCTAAAACCCAACACAAAACCCTAGCTATTCATGCCCTGTTATTAAAGAAAAACCATGAAAGGTACCTACTCGCATGGATAAGCATGGCATAAATCTAGCAAAAATTCTAGTAGTGATCACATTATGATTATCCCAAATACGTATAGGTTAAATGGTTTGTTTAACCACAAGCTAGCACTACTTTGTTATTGTTCGCTAGACGAGAATAGATCGGCGTTGTTGCCATTGTTGAACTCTTTGCAATAGAGTCTGCAAAAATTTAGGTGTTTTCTCTATAACCAATTTACAATTCACAGGGAATACGAAGTGTTGAAATTTGATGACTAAAAGGTTTCCTACAATCCCAACCCGGTTTTAATTTCACCTTATCCCTCTCATTCAGTTAAATGCCATTTCTCATAGACATATATTCAAAATATAGAATTCTGGGTATGAAATTGTCAGATTAAAACACATGGGACTTTCAACACATGCTGAAAATAAATATGGACATAAACAAACCAGCAACACACATACAAGTACAAACAAATTTTTGGTCAACTTAGACCCAGGCAAAACCCCTTCAATCTTCTCTAGGGAAAACCTGTTAGAGAGCTCTTCAAATTTATTTATCTTTCAAGTTCAGGAAAAATACATTTGCAGAAAAAACAAAACAACAAAATACAACTAATCTCTTCAACCCAAAACTCCATGAAAACCGTGTACACTTTGCCTTGATTTCCATGTCCACTTGAAGCTGAAAATATGTACTGTATGGATACGGATTGTACGGATTGTACTATATGGATTTTGTACGGACCGTATGGATTTTTCAAAAAAAAAAACCTTCTCACGAATGGCATGCAGCTCACAGCGTTAAATGTTGCTCGTACTGTACCTTTTGATGTCTTCTATGCCTTGATTTTCGTGCCTAGCTTTTCCCAGAAATCACTCCTTCAACTTGCTGCAAAAAAATTCTCCTTCAGAACTTTTCTCTAGCTCTTAGCCTCCTTTCTCCAATCTGCTCATGAAGAATGAATGCAGTCTCTCTTTTCTTTTCCCCCTTTTGTTTCCCTAAATGACTTTTGAGCAACCCTAAGATATAATGGCTCAAATTCATTTAGATCAAGGGATGAGAATAAATGTGCATTTAATCCTCACTTTCTATTTTTTAACTCACCCATTAAATAAAGTACCCACATTCCACTTTATGTCTAAAGTCACTTTTCACTTTATAATTTAACATTGACTTTACCACTTATAAAGTCACTTTCACTTTATAAAGTCACACTTAGGAAAAGAATTATTTTGGACACCTTTCCCTAGGTAGAGACTAACCCATGGGAAACCATTTGTCCAAGGTACATCAAAAATCAACACTCCCTCTTACCGACGAAAGTGTTTCTCACCACACCCATCCTATCCCTAAAATGGACATGCTTTCCTCTTCGCACGGACTTCATGAGAACATCGGCCACCTGCTCATCTGTCAATATATACACCAGCTTCACTACCTCCTTCTAAACATAGTCCCTGATGAAATGATATTTGATGTGAATGTGTTTTACCCTGTCATGAAACATTGGATTCTTTGTGAGTTTAATGCAACTCTGATTATCACAGTGAATAAACTGTCATTCTCAACTCCTGATCAAATAGGCTATATAGCAACTTGTAAAACCAAATGGCCTCACAACTAGCCTAGCTAGCAGCCATATACTCAGCCTCAGAAGAGCTCAAAGAAACTGACTTTTTCTTTCGAGTGAACCACCACACAACTGCCGAACCCAATCTGAAGCAACACCCTGAAGTGTTTTTCCTGTCAGAAGCATACCCTACCCAATATGAATCTGTGTAACCTGCCAACCTCACTCCATCTCCTCACTTATAATCTAGACCATAATCAGCAGTCCCCTGCACGTAGCGAAGAATGTGATTTGCAGCTACCTATTGCACCCTCCTGGGCTCAACCATGAATTGGCTAAGTGTGTTCACTGCAAAGCATATATCTGGCTTAGTGTTGACCAAATACATCAAGGACCCAATAAGCTACCTATAAAATGTGGGATCCAACAAACTAGAATCTGAAGCATGAAGCTTCTTCTAGTTGGTGATCATAGATGTAGACATGGGTTTACAATCTACCATGTGAAATCTTCTCAACACATCCACAGCATACTGCCCCTACCCCAGAAAGATATGCTCCTCCTCCTACCACACCTCAAGCCCCAAAAAGTAATGCATCAGCCCAATGTCCTTCATCTCAAACTCCATAGCAAGATCATCCTTGCAACCACTAATCAGTCTCTTTTCCATAATAATAAACAGGCCATCAACATACAGCACAATAATGAGCAGATCATCCCCTACAACAATGTACTATAGGTTTGGGTTTGCATCACTCTTCGTGAATTCCATTCCTAGAGTGGCAGCTATAATTCTCTGATAAGGGGAAATATCTTACGAATTCAAGATCGAAACCTCACTTTCTTGCAATTTAGACTTTCTGATGGCACCTCACAAAATGCTCGCACAGGGGGTGTTTCCCTTTTCCTAACAATGACTCAAACATGGTGGTGTTATTCCCACTAATAGCAACATTATATTTGTTATAGATCCTCCGCACAACCATCCCTCGACTATTTCCCATGTTACTTGGGATTCTTTTCCCTGTGGCTCTCTGTCAATCTCTGAAAAAAGTTTTTCTTTGTTTGAAAT
Source organism: Pinus tabuliformis (assembly GCA_031772625.1). Classification (NCBI taxonomy): domain Eukaryota; kingdom Viridiplantae; phylum Streptophyta; class Pinopsida; order Pinales; family Pinaceae; genus Pinus; species Pinus tabuliformis. The sequence continues at coordinate 1,602,041,631 of CM062817.1, forward strand.
TTGGTACCAACTCAATAACAGAGCATACACCATGGGTTCACTAGTCTAGAGGAGGAGTCAGGCATTAGGGTTGTGAAGTGGTCGCATGAAAGGAGGTTTAGAGTTCCCTTCCCGACTTAGTTAGAAACTGAGGTTGAGACAACTGCACGCGAGACTTGGGCGAGGTAAGAGTGCATCAATGCAGGACTAAGTCGAGATAAATGGAATGCACCCAGGGCACGAGGAGAGAAAGTAAATAGGAGTGTGGAGCATAGCTAGGAATCTTGATACAGAGAGAATGGAGAATGGTCATAAGGGTTTGGGGCTATGGAGCAATGGTAGGATAAATGCTCATGGTCTGAAAGCTAACAACTGCAAATCTAAAACCCAACACAAACCCCTAGCTATTCCTGCCCTGTTATAAGGAAAACCATGAAAGGTACCTACTCGCATGGATAAGCATGGCATAAATCTAGCAAAAATTCTAGTAGTGATCACATTATGATTATCCCAAATAAGTATAGGTTAAATGGTTTGTTTAACCACAAGCTAGCACTACTTTGTTATTGTTCACTAGAGGAGAATAGATCGACGTTGTTGCCATTGTTGAACTCGTTGCAATAGTGTCTGCCAAATTTAGGTGTTTTCTCTATAACCAATTTACAGTTCATAGGGAATACGAAGTGTTGAAATTTGATGACTAAAAGGTTTCCTACAATCCCAACCCGGTTTTAATTTCACCTTATCACTCTCATTCAGTTAAATGCCCTTTCCCATAGACATATATTCAAAATATAGAATTCTGGATATGAAATTTTCATATTAAAACACATGGGACTGTCAACACACGCTGAAAATAAATATGGACATAAACAAACCAGCAACACACATACAAGTACACACAAATTTTTGGTCAACTTAGACCCAGGCAAAACCCCTTCAATCTTATATGGGGAAAACCTGTTAGAGAGCTCTTCAAATTTATTTATCTTTCAGGTTCAGGAAAAATACATTTGCAGACAAAACAAAACAGCAAATTACAACTAATCTCTTCAACCCAAAACTCCATGAAAACCGTGTCCACTTTGCCTTGATTTCCATGTCCACTTGAAGCTAAAAATATGTATTGTACAGATACGGACTGTATGGAATGTACTATACGAATTTTGTACTGAATGTATGGATTTAAAAAAAAAAAAAACCTTCTCTCGAACAGTGTGCAGCTCATAGCATTAAATGTTGTTTTTACTGTACTTTTTGATGTCTTTTATGCCTTGATTTGCGTGCCCAACATTTCCCAGAAATCACTCCTTTAGCTTGCTGCAAAAAAAATTCTCCTTCAGAACTTTTCTCCAGCTCTTAGCCTCCTTTCTCCAATCTACTCATAAATAATGAATGCAGCCTCTCTTTTCTTTTCCCCCTTTTATTTCTCTAAATTACTTTTAGGCAACCCTAAGATCTAATGGCTCAAATTCATTTAGATCAAGGGATGAGAATAAATGTGCATTTAATTCTCACTTTCTATTTTTTAACTCACCCATTAAATAAAGTACCCACATTCCAATTTATGTCTAAAGTCACTTTTCACTTTATAATTTAACATTGACTTTACCACTTATAAAGTCACTTTCACTTTATAAAGTCACACTTAGGAAAAGAATTATTTTGGACACTTTTCCCTAGGTAGAGACTAACCCATGGGAAACCATTTGTCCAAGGTACATCAAAAATCAACACTCCCTCTTACCGACAAAAGTGTTTCTCACCACACCCATCTTATCCCTAAAATGGACATGCTTTCCTCTTCGCAAGGACTTCATGAGAACATTGGCCACCTGTTCATCTGTCGATATATACACCAGCTTCACTGCCCCCTTCTGAACATAGTCCCTGATGAAAGGATATTTGATGTCAATGTGTTTTGACCTGTCATGAAACATTGGATTCTTCATGAGTTTAATGCAACTCTGATTATCACAACGAATAACCATCATTCTCAACTCCTGATCAAATAGGCTATACAACAACTTGTAAAGCCAAAGGGCCTCACAACTAGCCTAGCTAGCAGCCATATACTCAGCCTCAGAAGAGCTCAAAGAAACCAACTTTTTCTTTCGAGTGAACCACCACACAACTGTTGAACCCAATCCGAAGCAACACCCTGAAGTGTTTTTCCTGTCAAAAGCACACCCTGCCCAATATGAATCTGTGTAACCTACCAACCTCACTCCATCTCCCCGCCTATAGTCCAGACCATAATCAACAGTCCCCTGCACGTAGCGAAGAATGTGCTTTGCAGCTACCTAGTGCACCCTCCTAGGCTCAACCATGAACTGGATAAGTGCGTTCACTGCAAAGCATATATTTGGCATAGTGTTGACCAGATACATCAAGGACCCAATAAGATGCCTATACAATGTGGGATCCAACAAACTAGAATCTGAAGCATGAAGCTTCTTCCAATTGGTGATCATAGGTGCAGACATGGTTCTACAATCTACCATGTGAAATCTGCTCAACGCATCCACAGCATATTGCCCCTACCCCAGAAAGATATGCCCCTCCTCCTGCCACACCTCAAGCCCCAAAAAGTAATGCATCAGCCCAATGTCCTTCATCTCGAACTTCATAGCAAGATCATCCTTGCAACCACTAATCAGTGTCTTTTCCCTAGCAATGAACAAGCCATCAACATACATCACAAGAATGAGCGGATCATCCCCTACAACAATGTAGTATAGGTTTGGATTTGCATCACTCTTCGTGAAACCCATCTACTGCAAGTATCAATCCTCGAATGCCAATCTCTCGGAGCTTGCTTAAGTCCATAGAGTGCTCACCTCAACCAGCATACATGGGTCTCCCACCCAAGTACCTCAAAGCCCTGTGGCTGCTCAACATACACCTCCTCCTCTATATCTTCATTTAGAAACGTGGTCTTCACATCCATCTGATGGATCTGCCAACCCATTTCTGCAGCAATGTAAAATGGGACTGGATAGAAGAATATCGAGCTACGGAAGCGAAGGTCTCATCATAGTCAACTCTCTCTATCTGTGAGAACCCTCTAGCCACAAACCTTGCCTTGAACTTCTCAATGTTGCCATCGCAGCATGCTTGATCTTGTAGAGCCACCTGGAAATCACAATTGACTTGTCCTCAGGCCTAGGCACCACTTCCCAGACATTGTTCTTAATGATAGGGGCATACTCCTCCACCATAGCCTCTCTCCATACCTCCTGGCTGGCAGCCTCCTCATAGCTAGTAGGCTTAGAGTCAACAGTGTTGGTAGCCTTGGTTACATAACTAAAAAACCACTCAGGTGGCACACTCTCCCTGTTCACCCTCTTTGGAGGACCAATGGACTCTGCTTCCTTCAAGGTGTCTTGAAGCCACTTGGGCCTCCTCTTCCCTGAAGAAGATTCCCCATAGGGAACCTCATCCTCTGCCCCCCACTCTTCTGAACCTGAAGGTCTACCAACTAACCTTGGTGTGCCTATACCAGCACCTATCCTCGAAGAACCTGTACCAGCACTTGTGCCTGTGTCTGCTGAAGTGCCATGTGAACTCTATGCAAGTTGACTCCCTAAAGAAGTGATCGGTGAACTCGCCACTGGTGCCCCAGATGTCACTGACACAGAAGTACCTCCTGTACCAATCAATCTAGAACCCTGAGGTCCTTCTCCTTGTACCTAACCACCCTGTTGAGGAGAAGTTTGTGACTCTCTCTCATCATACTCCCGTGATCTCTGATAGGCCCACTCCTCGAACTCCATGTCCCTCCTAATCACCACTCTTTGTTTAGAAGGAATGAAGATCTAATAGGCCTTCGAAGTCTCATTGTAACACATAAAGATACCCATCTTTGCCATGGGTTCCAGCTTCGTCGTCTACTCCTTGGGATAAGAATATGTGAGACATCCAAAGATACAAAGATATCCCACATGAGGTTTCTCTCCAAAGAAAGCCTCCTCTGGAGTCATATTCCCTAAGACGTTGTGAGGACTCCTGTTCTGAAGATAAACAACAATATTGCAGGCCTCAACCCACAAAAACAAAGCCAACCCTTGATCATGAATCATCGCTCTAACAACGCCAACAATAGCTTTGTTCTTCCTTTCATACACCCCATTCTGTTGGGGGTTGTAAGGAACCATGAACTCTCTCCTAATGCCCTCCTGTGCACAGAAGTCATAAAACCCACCATTGGTGTACTCACCACCATTGTCTGACCTCAAGCCCTGAATCTTCCTACCTATCTTGTTTTCCACAAGAGCTTTGAACTCTTTAAAGCAACTGAAGACCTCACACTTAGTCTTCAGGAAATATATCCAAGTCCTCCTACAGTGGTCATCAATGAATATAACATAATAATCATAACCACCCAAAGGCACATGAGTCATACGACCACTAACATCAGTATGAATCAAGTCTAGGGTACCTGTAGATCTGTGGTCACTCGTTGGGAATGGTAACTTGGTGTACTTTCCCAAAGCACACCCTTTGCAGACCTCATAATGCTCAACACTGAAATCAGAAACTCCAGTAGTGATCTCCCTCGATGCTCTCAAAGCTCCATGATGCGTATGCGTCATTCTCCAGTGCCATAACTCACAAGAGTCTCTACTGCTGGTGGTACTAGTGTGAGTGCTACCATATGTGCTACTCACCAATGCTCCTGCTGACTAAAAATTGAACCTGTATAGTTTCCTAGAGTGAACTCCAATCACTTTGGCCAAAGTGATGGAAGCTCCACTGGGATGCATCAATACCTGAGAAAGTGACGTCAAACCCCTTCTCCTCCATAGCAAACACTGAAATCAAGTTCTTCTTCATCCCCATAACATACAAAACATCCTTGACCTTCAAAAAGGGCAAAGACTCTCTCTCAAAGGTCACAGTCCCCACACCAACAGCTCTCATACTGTGTCATATCCTAGTACAATCTCAATATCAAGTGCCCTCTGTGCAAGCTCTGAATATAACTCTCATGCACCTACCATATGGTGGCAAGCGTACCACACATCGGATTATGTACTCCTACTAGATGTAAAGTAATAAATGCGAAGTCCTTGTTAAACTGTGAAGAAAACTGCTCCACCTCTTCTAATGCTGCAATACCCTTCTTCCCCTTGTTCTTCCTCTCAAGACACATAGCAACATAGTGTCCCATCTTCTAACATGCCCAACATTTGACTTTGGACATATCTGTATATTTCTTCTTCTTCTCCTTTCCCTTAGCCTCATTTGATGAGGCCCCTTTCTTAGCCTTCCCTTTGTTCTTCCCCCTAGCTGTCAAGGCTACATCCTCCTCACCTGCTATCTTCACCGCACAACTACCAATCTTTCGTTTTTCATGTTGCACACAATCATCCCAGAATGTGTCCCAATTGGGAAGATTCTCCCTAGAGGTAACAACATCTCCAAAGACCTCCCAAGACTTAGGAAGTTCCGCTACAAATATCCTGACTAACTCTATGGGTGTAACTGCCTCACCAATAGCACTCAAATCATCATGTACCTGTTTGACCCTGCCAAGATAATGAACTACATTTTCAGCCCTTGTCATCCTGATGTTCTTCAATTGTTCTTTGAGTACCATCTTCCTGCTCTCATTGGTACTCTAATAGAAAGTGGTTAGAGCTGTCCACATCTAATATGCATGTGTTTCCTCTCACTTAAGCAACCAAATGATCCTTTAGACTGTTCATCAAAATCCTTTTTGCCTTTGCATTATTTTTCGTGAATTCAGCAAGTTCAGCTGCAGCAGTAGGAGGTATAACCACTTGCCACACTATATCCCAAACTGTTTCCTCCTCAAACATTGTCTGAATTTTGTCCTTCCAAATAACATAGTTGGATATCCCATTGAGTCTGCCATCTATCCTTAAGAACATGGCCATGATTGCTGTCCAAAATTTACAAAACCAAGAAAATGGAGAAATGAACTTTCTAGCACACCTTGTTGTCCCAAAAGTTCAGTCTGTGTGAAATTTCACCTTCTTGTCCCAAAATATCAGTTTGTTGTCCAAACTGAGTTTGTTGTTCAAAAAATCAGTTTGTTGTCCAAACCACTGTTTGTTGTTCAAACTGCAATTTTCAACATGTAGCTCTAATACCACGTTGAAATTTGATGACTAAAAAGTTTCCTACAATCCCAACTCGGTTTTAATTTCACCTTATCACTCCCATTCAATTAAATTCCCTTTCCCATAAACATACATTCAACATATATAATTCTGCAAATGAAATTTTCAGATTAAAACACATGGGACTGTCAACACATACTAAAAATAAATATGGACATAAACATACCAGCAACACATAAAAATACACATATTTTTGGTCAACTTAGACCCAAGAAAAACCCCTTCAATCTTCTCCAGGAAAAACCTGTTAGAGAGCTCTTCAAATTTATCTTTCAAGTTAAGGAAAAATAGATTTGTAAACAAAACAAAACAACAAAATACAACTTATCTCTTCAGCACAAAACTCCTTAAAAACCATGTCCACTCTGCCTTGATTTCCATGCCCACTTGAAACATACGACCACTAACATCAATATGAATCAAGTCTCGTACACATGTAGATCTGTTGTCACTTGCTAGGAATGGTAACTTAGTGTACTTGCCCAAAGCACACGCTTTGCAGACCTCATAATGCTTGACACTGAAATCAAGAACTCCAATAGTGATCTCCCTCAGTACTCTCAAAGCTCCATGATGCATATGCGCCATTCTCCGGTGCCATAATTCGCACAAGTCTCTATTGTTGGTGGTACTAGTGTGAGTGCTACCAAATGTGCTACTCACCAATGCTCTTGCTGACTAAAAATTGAACCTGTACAGTTTCCCAGAGAGGAATCCAATCACTTTGGCTGAAGTGATGGAAGCTCCCCTGGGATGCATCAATACCTGCCCTCTTGAGAAAGTGGCGTCAAACCCCTTCTCCTCCATAGCAGACACTAAAATCAAGTTCTTCTTCATCCCCGAAACATACAAAACATCCATGACCTACAAAGGAGGCAAAGACTCTCTCTCAAAGGTCACATTCCCCACACCAACAACTCTCACAGTGCGGTCATCTCCTAGTACAATCTCAATATCAAGTGCCCTCTCTACAAGCCCTGAAAAGAACTCCCATGCACCTGTCATATGGCGGCAAGCCCCGATGTCTATGTACCACACATCGGATGATGTAATCCTACTAGATGTAGAAGTAATAAATGAAAAATCCTTGTCAAACTATCAAGCAAACTGGTCTACCTCTGCTGAAGCTGCAGTACCCTTCTTCCCCTTGTTCTTCCTCGTAGGACACGTAGCAACATAGTGTCCCATTTTCTGACATGCCCAACATTTACTTTGGACATATTTGTATCTTTCTTCTTATTCTTCTCCTTTCCCTTATCCCCATCTGATGAGGCCCCTTTCTTGGCCTTCCCTTTGTTCTTCCCCCTGGTTGTCAAGGTTACATCCTCCTCATCTGTTATCTTCAACCCACCACTGCCAGTGTTCCGTATCTCATGTTGTACACAATCATCCCAGAATTTGTCCCAACTAGGAAGATTCTCCCTAGAGGTATTAACATCTCCAAAGACCTCCCAAGACTTAGGAAGTCCCACTACAGATATCCTGACTAACTCTGTGGGTGTAACTGCCTCACCAATAGTAGTCAAATCATCACTTACCTGTTTGACCTTGCCAAGATAATGAAATACACTTTCAGCCTTTGTCATCCTGATGTTCTTCAATTGTTCTTTGAGTATCATCTTCCTGCTCTCATTGGTACTCTGATAGAAAGTGGTTAGAGTTGTCCACATCTGATATGCATGTGTTTCCTCTCACTTGAGGAACCACATGATCCTTCAGACTGTCCATCAAAATCCTTTTGTTTTTGCATTATTTTTTGTGAATTTAGCAAGTTCATCTGCAGCAATAGGAGGTATAACCACTTGTCACACTATATCCCAAACTGTTGCCTCCTCAAACATTGTTTGAATTTTTTCCTTTCAAACAGCATTGTTGGATATCCCATCCAGTCTGTCCTCTATCCTTAGGAACATGGCCATGACTGCTGTCCAAAATTTACAAAACCAAGAAAATGGAGAACTGAACTTTCCAACACACCTTGTTGTTATTGATTTGAGGCCTCTACGATCCATATTTTGTGTGGTGTTATCTTCCGAAGTCATCACATTCATGTTTTATTGGAATTGACGTTTCGAACCAACCTCTGTGGTTCATCATCAAAATTAGATCCATGAGTGAATAAGTAAGAACTCAATAGGGTTAATAAATAAAGTTTAGGGTTGGGATGGGAAGCAACCGACATGTTTGATAATGATATAATTCATTTTTAGTTATAATATTATTTATATTTATATTTTAATTTGTCACTTATTTTAGTTTTAGTTTTTTAGTTTTAATTTTTTAGATCATTAAATTTTTTTACCAATGTATTCTTGGTTTTTATTGAATGATTAAAATAAATATTAATTAATACCCAATATCTATTAGTGATTATAAACTCACTAATAATTTTTCTGTATAATTAATTAATTTTATTCATTATATCATTGAAATGAATATTAATGATTAAAATTTTGGGAAAATTGTATTTAATAAGTTGTATGAATTATTTTTATGTTTAGCTATAATTGAATGATTAAAATGAATAATAATTAATAATGATTATAAACTATTTTATTATTATGCATAATAAATTAATTTTTATTATTAATTTCAAAAATGAATTAAATGTTTAAACTGAATAGAAATTTTTATCTTTTAATTTATTTCAAATTGAGGAACCTAATTTTTTAGAAATAATTTGTTAATGATGTTGCAAAGTCTTTAATGTTTATAAACTTTAATATATTATTATAAATTATTGTTAACTAATTTCTAAGGTTGTTTTTTTTTGTCCGAAAATATCAATCTACATGAAACACTTCACTTTGTTGTCCCAAAATATCAGTTTGTTGTCCAAACTGAGTTTGTTATCCAAAAATTTAGTTTGTTGTCCAAACCACTGTCTGTTGTTCCAACTGCAATTTTCAACCTGTAGCTCTGATACCATGTTGAAATGTGATGACTAGTAAGTTTCCTACAATCCCAATCTGGTTTTAATTTCACCTTATCACTCCCATTCAGTTAAATGCTCTTTCCCATAAACATACATTCAACGTATCGAATTCTAAAAATGAAAATTTTAGATTAAAACACTTGGGACTGTCAACACATGCTAAAATTAAATATGGACATAAACATACCAGCAACAAACATAAAAATACACAGATTTTTGGTCAACTTAGACCCAGGCAAAACCCCTTCAATCTTCTCCAGGAAAACCTATTAGAGAGCTTTTCAAATGTATTTATCTTTGAAGTTCAGGAAAAATACATTTGCAGACAAAACAAAACAGCAAAATACAACTTATCTCTTCAACCCAAAACTCCTTGAAAACCATGCCCACTTGAGACATACGACCACTAACATCAGTAAGAATCAAGTCTAGTATACCTGTAGATCTAATGTCGCTCACTAGGAATGGTAACTTGGTGTACTTTCCCAAAGAACACCCTTTAAAGACCTCATAATGCTTGACACTAGAATCAAGAACTCCAGTAGTGATCTCCCTCAGTACTCTCAAAGCTTCATGATGCATATGCGCCATTCTCTAATGCCATAACTCGCACGAGTCTCTACTATTGGTAGTACTAATGTGAGTGCTACCAAATGTGACACTCACCAATGCTCCTACCGACTAAAAATTGAACCTGTATAGTTTCCTAAAACGGACTTCAATCACTTTCGCCGAAGTGATAGAAGCTCCCCTGGGATGCATCAATTCCTGCCCTCTTGAGAAAGTCACGTCAAACCCCTTCTCCTCCATAGAAAACATTGAAATCAAGTTCTTCTTCATCTCCGGAACATACAAAACATCCATGACCTTCAAAGGAGGCAAAGACTCCCTCTCAAAGGTCACATTCCCCACACCAACAGCTCTCATAGTGCAATCATCTCCTAGTACAATCTCAATATCAAGTGCCCTCTTTCCAAGCTCTTAAAAGAACTCAAATGCACATGTCATATGGCGGGAAGCCCCGTTATCTATGTACCACACATTGGATGATGTACTCCCACTAGATGTAGAAGTAATAAATTCAAAGTCCTTGCCAAACTATGAAGCAAACTGCTCCACCTCTGTTGAAGCTGCAGTATCTTTCTTCCCCTTGCTCTTCCTCTCAGGACATGTGGCAACATAGTGTCACATCTTCTGACATGCCCAACAATTGACTTTGGACATATTTGTATCTTTCTTCTTCTTCTTCTCCTTTCCCTTAGCCTCATCTGATGAGGCCCCTTTCTTGGCCTTCGCTTTGTTCTTCCCCCTGGTTGTCAAGGCTACATCCTCCTCATCTGCTATCTTCAACCCACCATTGCCAGTCTTCCGTATCTCATGCTGCATACAATCATCCCAAAATCTGTCCCAATTGGGAAGATTCTCCCTAGAGGTAACAACATTTCCAAAGACCTCCCAAGACTTAGGAAGTCCCGCTATAGATATCCTCACTAACTCTGTGGGTGTAACTGCCTCACCAATAGCAATCAAATCATCACGTACTTGTTTGACCCTGCCAAGATAATGAACTACACTTTCATCCTTTGTCATCCTGATGTTCTTCAATTTTTCTTTGAGTACCATCTTCCTGTTCTCATTGGTACTCTGGTAGAGAGTGGTTAGATTTGTCCACATCTGATATGCATGTGTGTTTCCTCTCACCTGAGGAACCACATGATCCTTCAGACTGTCCATCAAAATCCTTTTTGTCTTTGCATTATTTTTTGTGAATTCATCAAGTTTATCTGTAGCAATAGGAGGTACAACCACTTGTCGCACTATGTCCTAAACAATTGCCTCCCCAAACAGTGTTTGAATTGTCCTTCCAAACAACATAGTTTGATATCTCATCCAGGGTGTCCTCTATCCTTAAGAACATGGCCATGACTTTTGTCCAAAATTTACAAAACCAAGATGGAGAAATGAACTTTCTGGCACACCTTATTGTCCCAAAAGTTGAGTCTATGTGAAATTTCACCTTGTTGTCCCAAAATATCAGTTTTTTGTCCAAAAATTTAGTTTGTTGTCCAAATCATTGTTTGTTGTTCAAACTGGAACTTTCAGCCTGTAGCTCTGATACCATGTTGAAATTTGATGACTAAAAAGTTTCCTAGAATCCCAACCCGGTTTTAATTTCACCTTATCACTCTCATTCAGTTAAATGTCATTTCCCATAAACATACATTCAACATATAGAATTCTGGAAATGAAATTTTCAGATTAAAACACATGGGATTGTCAACACACCCTAAAAATAAATATGGACATAAACATACCAACAACACACATATTTTTGGTCAACTTAGACCCAGGCAAAACCCCTTCAATCTTCTCCAAGGAAAACCTGTTAGAGAACTCTTCAAATTTATTTATCTTTCAAATTCAGGAAAAATATATTTGTAGACAAAACAAAATAGCAAAATACAACTTATCTCTTCAGCCCAAAACTCCTTGAAAACCATGCCCACTTTGCCTTGATTTCCATGCCCACTTGAGACATACGACCACTAACATCAATATGAATCAAGTCTAGTATAATTGTAGATCTGGTGTCGCTCGCTAGGAATGGTAACTTGGTGTACTTGCCCAAAGCACACCCTTTACAGACCTCATAATGCTCAACATTAAAATCAAGAACTCCGGTATTGATCTCCCTCAACACTCTCAAAGCTCCATGATGCATATGCGCCATTCTCCGGTGTCATAACTCGCACAAGTCTCTACTGTTGGTGGTACTAGTGTGAGTGCTATCGAATGTGCTACTCACCAATGCTCCTGTCGACTAAAAATTGAACATGTATAGTTTCCCAGAGCGGACTCCAATCATTTTGGCCGAAGTGATGGAAGCTCCCCTAGGATGCGCCAATCCCTGCCCTCCTGAAAAAGTGACGTCAAACCCCTTCTCCTCCATAGCAGACACTGAAATCAAGTTCTTCTTCATCCCTAGAACATACAAAACATCCATGACCTTCAAAGGAGGCAAAGACTCCCTCTCAAAGATCACATTCCCCACACCAACAGCTCTCATAGTGCAGTCATCTCCTAGTACAATCTCAATATCAAGTGCCCTCTTTGTAAGCTTTGAAAAGAACTCACATGCACCCGTCATATGGCGGGAAGCCCCATTGTCTATGTACCACACATTAGATGATGTACTCCTAGTAGATGTAGAAGTAATAAATGTAAAGTCCTTGTCAAACTGTGGAGCAAACTGCTCCACCTCTGCTGAAGCTACAATATCCTTCTTCCCCTTGTTCTTCCTCTCAAGACACGTAGCAGCATAGTGTCCCATCTTCTGAGATGCCCAACATTTTACTTTGGACATATCAATGTCTTTCTTGTTCTTCTTCTCCTTTCCCTTAGCCCCATCTAATGAGGCCCCTTTCTTGGCCTTCCCTTTGTTCTTCCCCCTGGCTGTCAAGGCTACACCCTCCTCATCTGCCATCTTCACCCCACCACTGCCAGTCTTATGTATCTCATGTTGCAAACAATCATCCCAATATCTGTCCCAATTGGGAAGATTCTCCCTAAAGGTAACAACATCTCCAAAAACCTCCCAAGAATTAGGAAGTCCTGCTACACCTATCTTGACTAACTCTGTGGGTGCAACTGCCTGACCAATAACAGTCAAATCATCATGTACCTATTGACCCTGCCAAGATAATGAACTACACTTTCAGCCTTTTTCATCTTACTGTTCTTCAATTGTTCTTTGAGTACCATCTTCCTGCTCCCATTGATACTCTAGTAGAGAGTGGTTAAAGTTGTCCACATTTGATATGAATATGTGTTTCCTCTCACTTGAGGAACCACATGATCCTTCAGACTGTCCATCAAAATCTTTTTTGTCTTTGCATTGCTTTTTGTGAATTCATCAATTTCATCTGCAGCATAGGAGGTACAACCACTTGTCGCACTATGTCCCAAATTGTTGCCTCCTCAAACACTGTCTGAATGTTTTCCTTCCAAACAACATAGTTTGATATCTCGTCCAAGTTGTCCTCCATCCATAAGAACATGGCTATGACTACTATCCAAAATTTACAAAACCAAAAAAATGGAGAAATGAACTTTCCAACACACCTTGTTGTCCCAAAAGTTCAGTCTATGTGAAATTTCACCTTGTTGTCCCAAAATATCAGTTTGTTGTCCAAAAATTTAATTTGTTGTCCAAACCATTGTTTGTTGTTCAAACTGGAATTTTTCAGCTTGTAGCTCTGATACCATGTTGAAATTTGATTACTAAAAAGTTTCCTACAATCCCAACCCGATTTTAATTTCACCTAGAAGAATGAAGTCAGTGTTCTGGAAAAAGAGAACAGGGTAGGAACAATTAAGTAAAAGGAAGGCACGGAGTGGTGAGGGCAAGTAGAAATCCTAATCTTGATAGTATCACTCTCATTCAATTAAATGTCATTTCCCATAAACATACATTCAACATATAGAATTCTGGAAATGAAATTTTCAGATTAAAACACATGGGATTGTCAAGACATGCTGAAAATAAACATGGACATAAACAGACCAGCAACACACATAAAAATACACAGATTTTTGGTCAACTTAGACCCCGGCAAAACCCCTTCAATCTTCTTTGGGGAAAACCTTTTAAAGAGCTCTTCAAATTTATTTATCTTTCAAGTTCAGGAAAAATACATTTGTAGACAAAACAAAATAGCAAAATACAACTTATCTTTTCAGCCCAAAACTCCTTGAAAACCATGCCCACTTGAAGCTGAAAATATGTACTGTATGGATATGGACTGTATTGTATGGATTTTGTACTGACTATACGAATTTCCATACCGTTGTACGAGCTATATGGATTTTTAAAAAAAAATCAAAAACTTCTCTCGAACGACATGTAGCTCACAACATTAAATGTTGTCCGTACTATACCTTCTTCTCTCTTCTATGCCTTGATTTTTGTGCCCAGTTTTGGCCAAAAGTCACTCCTTCAACTTGCTGCAACAAATTTCTCCTTCATAACTTTTCTCCAACTCTCAGCCTCCTTTCTCCAATCTGTTCATGAAGAATGAATGCAGTGTCTCTTTTCTTTTCCCCCTTTTGTTTTCCTAAATGACTTTTGGGCAACCTTAAGATCTAATGGTTCAGATTCATTTAGAACAATGGATGAGAATAAATGTGCATTTATCTCACTTTCTATTTTTTAACTCACTCATTAAATAAAGTACCCACATTGTACTTTGTCCAAAGTCACTTTTCACTTTATAATTTAACATTGACTTTACCACTTTTAAAGTCACTTTCACTTTATAAAGTAACACTTAGGAAAAGAATTATTTTGGACACCTTTCCCTAGATAGATACTAACCCATGGGAAACCACTTGTCCAAGGTACATTAAAAATCAACACGAAGGCCGCATTATTGAGGTCATACACATATTATAGCTAACAAACAATTTTGCTTTTGTTTGCATATGCACAATGTGGGGCTTCTAATGGATGGTGAGTCTGCATATGAAATCTCATGGTGTCCATAATCTTCTAAATGGATCTGCATGCTGATAAAGGCGAAGAGGGTACCAAAACAAACAAAAAGTTAAAACAAACTACGCAACATTTATCTTCAACAATCCATATTCTTAGTCGATTGATAATTCTCAGGACTTTTGAGGAAACAATAAATTTCAAACTAAAACCCAACACAAAACCCTAGCTATCCATGCCTTGCTATTAAAAAATACCATGAAAGATACCTACTCACATGGATAAGCATGGCGTAAATCTGGCAAAAAATATGGTAATGATCACATTACGATTATCCCAAACAGGAATATGTTAAATGGTTTGTTTAACCACAAGCTAGCACTACTTTGTTATTGTTGGTCGAAGGAGAATAGATCAGCGTTGTCATTGTTGAACTCTTTGCAATAGAGTCTGCACAAATTTGGGCATTTTCTCTATAACTAATTTACAGTTCACAGGAAATAAAAAGGCCACATTATTGGGGTCATAGAGAGAGTAGCTAACAAACATTTATGCTTTTGTTTGCATATGCACAATGCGGGGTTTCTAATAGATGGTAAGCCTACACATGAAATCTCATGATGCCCACAATCTTCTAAATGGCTTTACATGCCGATAAAGGGAAAGAGGGTACAATCATTCTTTGGCTTATTGGGTGAGCCTTTTTTGAGATTTGTTTTCATCATTTCTAAAAAAATAATAAAACCCTAAGAGGGTTTTGTTTTGGTTGGGGGTATCCAGGTGGATTTGAAATAGTATAGTTTAATGAAATGTGATTCATTTTTAGTATAAGTGGTTAATCAATGTATCAGATCATTTCAACACTGTGTGAGTGGCCTTTTATCTATTGTGCGAAGCTTTTCTGGTTGTGTGGAGCTCTGCACTTAATTTTGTATCGACCCAAATTTAAATTTAAATATTTGTTGAAGAGGACTTTGAATCATAATAATAATAATAATTAATGAGAAGAAAATAATTTGAAAGCAATGATGAAGCGTGAGGAAGGTGCTCACTCCTCCATCATTATCGTGTGGGCCAGGGGGATGGTGTTGTTCCGCTCCTCTTTAAAGTGGAGGTGGCACCAATAGTGATAGTGAGATTCATGCTAGCCAAGTAGTGACCGTCATTTTGCAGATGTAATACTTGGCGCCTATGTTGTCCAACATAATGGTACTCTTTCCATTGGTTTGTGTTGCCAAGGGATTAGTAGTGAGGCACAAATCATACACCACCATGTTCACCGCCAACGCAGTGTGCATCCCCAGCATGTATTTGAACACTACATTATATTCAATCATCATTCATCAACATCTTCAGTTGCAACAGAATCATCAAATATTTATATTAGGCATTGCTATAATTTGTTTTTTTTACAGACCATGTTTGTGTTGAGCCTTGAAAATGTCACTCATTTCCATTACACTTTCACTATTATGTCCATTATATCACCTCCATTTCATCTCCATTTCACTACTATGTCACCACATTCATCCCACTTTCATTATCATTGGGCCACCTTTATGTTTTTCCAATCTTTATTATTTCTAAGCCTTTTAAGTGAATTTGTGGTTAAACATTAGAAAATAATGTGCATATGCTTATACCTAACAAATGGGTTGAGATTGTTGACATGTGTAGGTTGAAAGGAGACTTCTAGAAGACCCTTATGTGGCACTCTAAGGCCAAATTCGAATTTGGTTGGAAAGAATCACGGGATCATGAGGATATGTGTCACATCTCCTAATTGTATTGTAACTCTAAAAAGACATGTGTCTTATCAGTTCCTATTTTGATTAGGACTCTAGAGGTAGAGGGAGAGATTCATGGACTATCATTAATGAGATGGCTCTCATCTTTTTGTATAAATAGGAGATCTCTCTCCTTCATTAGTTAGTCTTTTAGTCCCTAGTTCTTAAGTTTGTAGTTCTTCCTTGATGGCTTTTGGAAGCTTTGAAGAACTTTGTTGTACTTTGTACTTTTGAAGAAATTGAATAAAGCTTTGATGTTCTCAACATGGAAGGAGATGTGAAGTAGATGTCATGGAGCATATTAGAATGTAGAGTAGATTTCATTTTGTAAGTATTGCTTTGTAGAATGTAAGGTAGATTAGATTTTTCATTCATGCAATTTTAATTCATGCAATTGTGTTCAATTTTGCTTTGATTTCATGACTAGTGGCATGTGTGATCATCTTGTCTATGTTGCTGACCTTTATTTTTCTGTAGTTTGATTTTCATTAGTATCATTTCTTTAACTTGCACTTTACTTTATGCTCTTAGATATCAAGTTGTTCATCTATTGATGGTTCTTTTTCCATAATCAAATAACTTTATTGGAGCCAAAATATCACTTAGTACAGCTTGGTTTAGTTTGCTTTAAGACTCACATTGCTGACTTGTTCATAACTGTTCTCACATGATAAATCTAGCTGAAAGGCAAAAAGGTTAAGAAAAGGTTAAAGTAGTGTGATTTGTCTCCTTTATGTAGTGTCACTTAGATTTCACATTGCTTAGATTAAGTTGATTTCATTTTCATTTTAAATCAGCAGCAGAGATACTGGGCCGATGTCATTAGTCCTTTATTTGATGTCTTTATTTTCCTTTAAGCATTTGATTTCATAGGTGGTAGAGGGCCCCTGCATTGTATAGTTGTCATTTTATTTTTGCATTTTATTTCACCATGTATATTAGCTGTACATAAATTGCTTTCAAGTTGATTGTAGATTAGTGATGCACATAGCCTTTTAATGAACTAATGACGTGATAGAATCATCTTGTCCTTTTGCTGAAGCAGCAAGTATACTGGGTCTCATAGTCATTCTCTCATTATTTGATTATTGCATTTTATTTCGATTGAACTAGTTGTATATTTACACTTTTGTTTAAATACTAACTCCATCAATAACATGTTTTAAGTTGCATTAAACACTTTAGAAAAGCAACAAGAACAAAACCCCAAAAACAACATAACCTATAAAACGACGAACTAAGAGAAAGGTTAACTAAGCACATATGGTGCACCACACTTCATCAGTTTACGATACCTGGATTGATAATTTATGTAGAGCAATTTAAGACGTTAAATTGACTAGACAGTTTGTTTCCCACAACAATTGTTTTGCGAGAAATCTAGGTATTATAGTTGACACCCATACTCCATTGTGAAATGTCATTGAAAGTGTATTAAGTAGCCAAATAATTAAATGGCAAAACCATCATTAGCATTGCCACTACAACTGCAATCTAGAGCCATTGGTGCTTCATATATTCTGCTAACATCAATCTCCTCCGGCTTTTAATTAGATATTAAGTCATTTGTAGTCGGTAAATATATTACGTAGACAAAAAATTTACCTTTTAGTGGGTAGAGTGTGGAGGTGCAGAGGAAGCTTTCATTTTGTTTCCTCTGCACTTCATACAATTTATTAACGTTACTTCCTTCACACAATGTATCAACGTTATGGAGCACCCCTTGTTTCTTCCTTCGCACCTTTGCACTCTGCACAATGTATCAACTTTATGGAGGTTTGTTTAGGCCCCCCTCGCCTATGAAATTGACCTGCAACCACGTCAATTCTGGCATTGTTGGGTAGAGTAGTAGCATCACAATGTCAGTGTCAATGTCAAAGCACTCACCAATGGAATGGTCACTCACAAAATTAGCCTTTTTCTGATTTAAGAACCAAAAAAAAAAAAAATTGAGGCACTAGCAAATACCAAAAATAAAACACCCTCCACCAAGGGAATTATGTCACACCAAGGCTCGCTCATCCAATGGAAAATTAGAAATAAGATTTCTAGAAATTAGAAAATTATTTATGAATTTACGAAAAACTAAAAATATTCAACGGTTTCCAGACACTTTGGTTAAAATTGCAAAAACTCAACGAAATAATAGAAAGTCAATGCATTTTGACCGCGAAGCAAATTCTATAGTCCCTGATGAGGCAAGGACTAAAAATGCTGAAAATTTGTTGTGTCAATTGTTTTTAATACAAAATTCACATTCAAACTATAGTGGAGATTTTTTGTGATATTCCAAAAGGTAGGTTTAAATTGGAGGCTTCCATTACCCAATTTTTAAAGCTCCTTTCTTATGGCTATGCTAATAATCTTATCTTTTTATATTTTTGGCATTCCTTTCTAATCTTTTTTTTTTTTCAAGTCATGCTTAGGATTGTTGAAATATGATGTCTTATTGGTTGTCGAATTATTTGTTTCTACATAACAAAGTTATGGTAATATGCTCAACTCAGCCTTACATTCAAAGTGTACCAAATTGGTTCAAATGACTTGTCCCATGGCATTGGTGCCAAAGACATGTTTTCAAGGTTGGAGAGGTTCTCTTTCAAAGTTGAAGGCAAAGCCATCATGAGATATAATGCTTTACAAATGGAAATTGAGAAAATATGATTCTTTTGTGGGATTTTCATCCCATCAAGGTTAATGGATGAAATCAAAAAGTTATTGGCCAACTATTCAACAAAATACTTAAAGTAGTTTTCTCTTGAAAGGAAAAGATCATATATTTGTGATGTCGCTAAATGGGAGAATACTTTCCATGGTGGTGAATATTATGGATCTAATTGTAGCTATGAAGGAGAATAGTTAGATTAGGGAAGAAAAATTCACATTTTCTAGTAAAGGCTAGTGTGGGCTACAAAGAAATTAGAAAATACTTTATAATGAAGGATTGCAATATCCATAATGAAGTGAATATGCACTTTTTTATCTATTAACATGGCCCTACTCTATGGGAAAAAAATTGAGATCTGTTAAAAAATCAAAAAGGCAGAAAGATTTTCTTATTCTTGATAATTACTTGTGATGTTTCTTATTCTTACGATTCTTTATATCTTCTTTCTTTTAGTTCATCAAGCAATTACCAAAGCAGGAGCACATAAAACAATAAACACCAGATGTAGGCACTATGCTAGGGAAAAACCCCCCTCGAGGGGAAAACCTAGTCAATAAATTCTTCCTTTCAATAGTATTCGTTGAGACTATTCACCCTAGACCAAGACCAGACCTTCCCTCCACACCAAGTCAGCCTCACAGAATTTCGACCCCTTTCCAGCAACTTCGACTAGGCAGCAGCTTCCAACAACAATGAAACTTGGAATACTTTGATCTCCCAATCCAGAGCACAAAACAGAGAGAGAGAGAGAGGCACCAAAATTTTGATTTTTCCTTTCTGCTTAGACTTCCCCAAACTCACATTCACTTCGGCTTCTCGGCAACAAACTTCACACTTTCCCAGCTACAAGAGATATCGAACTTCTTGTGAGAGAGTGATGCACCAAATGACTTCAACTAGCTTGTATTTATAGGCTTCTTGTGGGTCGAATAAGTGTCCTTAGGCCGACTTGATGTGGAGGATCCATAAATCATATTTGACTCGATACTTAACCTTTTTACATGATTCAAAAGCTCAAGAAGGGTCTCTTTAAAAGTACAATGACTCTATTAACTTAGAATAAATCTTGGAAGTCCTTAATGAAGACTTTAACCTAAAACATGGTGACCCAAGGATGAAACTCGTGCTTTAATAAGTCGCAATAATAATAATAATAATTCTTTTCTTTGTTCTTTTGACAAGTACATTACATGATGACTCAAATACATTAAATGGAGATCAAACCTAGTTACATTTTCAAACACTCTCTCTTAACTAAGGAGGTATTCATCATATACAAGTACAATGAAAGATCTCAAACTATATGAACCATGAATAACTTTAGGCACCGCAATGCCATGGACTAGATTCGTGACTAGAGTAATCTATCCATTGGTCCTTCATCAATTTAGGCACCGCAATGCCACGGACTAGATTCCTGACCAGGGCAATCTATCCATTGGTCTCTCAACAATTTAGGCACTGCAATGCCATGGAATAGATTCCTGACAAAAGAAATCTATCCAGGTGGGTCTAAGGTGAACTCAAACTTTCGACCCCTCTAGGTACCATCAGGCTTACTAGCTAACCATCAACCCAAAAATCCAGGTGTGTGTCAGAGCTCAATGACCAACGCCACCTTTCCAACTTCAGGACCTAGACATCAACACAAAGTGTCAGTCATATTTCTTCCTAAGCAATGCTTCACTCACAAAGCCTCAACTCTCCTAGATCCAGCAAATCAAGGACAACCAATCTCTCCCAATCAAATTGATTGGTAACCGGTATGTTATTAACACCTTCGAGAGATTCACTTGTATAGTCACAATCCCAATCAATAATATACTTTCACATGTACATAATCAAATACAAACCTCTGGGGTTTTCACGACAACTTGATGTTTCTTCTCAACTTTGTAGGACTATCAACCGAATCTTTGATAGAAGATTCCTCAATCATATTCTTTCCTACTTCTCATGCAACAACATATCCTCTGAAAGTCATTCTTCAATCAAAACCAAGCTATACCCTCCCTCTCAATGAGGGAGCATCTTATTATCCAGACTCCTTCTTAATCTTAGGGAGATCTCTTCCATTCAGGCTTCCTCAGGGAGATCGACTTCTTTTCGACATCGACGAATCTTTTGTGGCTTCTAACCATTTCATCAGAGTTATTATCATTCTCATCATGCTTATCACATCGGGTATCTTCACCAAATTGAAAATTGTGTACTTGCACAATTTAGATAGCAAGTACAACCAAAACTATAGAAGCATTAAGTTAGCCATATCAGAATCACAAAAGCATTTCAACTTTTATACATATCAGATACCCAGACTTTCATACAAGAGACATATACTCTTCAACATCTTGTTAGGGACTTTGTCATAAACCCTAGACTACTTCATTAACAACTTTCATTCCATCTAGGGTTTCAATGTTTCTTCCAAAGGTATGACATAGCCTACTTCAACATATAGCAAACCCTAGAAACAATTCAAATAAATATATATATCTACAAAGCATCTAACAACTTTCAGAATTCATGTGTTAGATTACTAGATCCTAGATTTCATATAAAAGAATCAACCAAAGTCAATCACAGCGTAGTCATTAACATGACCAGCTTCCACTAGGGTTAGTTACAAACCCTAGATTTCCGATCAACCATCAATCTCAACCAAAAATTGAATTTCAACAATCTTACACATCTGAAATTATCATTATATCATCATACATTAGAAATTTTTACTTCTACTAAGGTTCAACTCCAAACCCTAAAATTCCATTTTCACAATCTCAACAATCATTAAATAAATAGATCTCATATTGTTATATCACACATACTAGACAATTTAACTATTACTAGGGTCTAGTTGCAAAACCCTAGATTTCTAAATAACATCGTGTTAGAATCTCAGACAAGGACTTCCATTAAATCCTAAGCCTTATGACCATTAATAACTAGGTCAACACACATATCTAGGAATTCATTATCCTTCATAAGCATATCATATGTCCGACAACATTAATACATCTTACCTAGACCAAGCTAGGGTTTCGACCAAAAGGACATATCTATATATACCTAGGGTTTCATCATCATGCAAAGGTATTTCATATCATGTGTTAGTCAAACCCAACTTCACAAAAATCAATAAAATTTAGACATATAACAAGCTTGAGTAGATTAGGGTTTGATCAGACAAACACACACATACCAAGGAAATCATTTCTAAAACATTATAAGGGTCTTGCTTACACATTCCACCAAACCCTAAGGAGTTAGGGTTTCAATGTAAAAACATAGCAAACCCAACTTTACCAGAACTTCAAAGGTTTGGGATTTTAGACCTTATCATTCAACCCTGACAAGTTAGGTTTTCCTTATAATACCAAAATCTCAAACATGACATCATCAATAGAACTTCAAATAGCATTTCACAACATCCCTAAGCAGTTTTGGGGTTTCAGACATTCACATTAGCATACCCTTCAGTTAGGGTTTTCCAAGACCTATATAGGGTTCTATAAAATCAGTTAAGAATATGAGTGGCGTGGGTAGATTTATCAAATGATGAATCACCCAAAAGCAAGAATCATTATGATTCAATATAGCTAGACATGACAATGTTAGTAATAGATTGTCAAATGAATGAACCTTTAATATAAAGAAATCAATGTATTGTAGTTTAAGGCATACCTTTGTTTATTAACAAACCTTTCCTTGGGTAGCTCTCTTCAAACTCCTTGAGGATTTAGCATATGTTTTCTTAATCAAGGAAATAGAGGGAGAATGGTGATTAGTACTAATCAAAACTTAAACAAGTACATGAAACCAAACACTGAAAGGAGATGAGATACTTATCTTTGGGAATTGTTGGCTCCCTCCAAAGCTTGAGGGATACCTACAAACTTATAAAAACAATAAAAATGTCTTTTCCAAAATATGTTAAAAACCTATAAATTCTTAAACATATAAAACAAGATATCTAAAGCTACAAATAAAGGACTTAGTAGTGTAAGTCCCTAATGTTAGATTCTTCGGGCTTGGCTTTCTTTGAATCTCCTTCCTCGGCAAAGTTAGCATGATCTCTATCTCTCTTCTTGTTTTTTGGATTGTCAAGACAATCACTCTTGTAGTGACCCTTCTTATGGCATTGATAACATTCTATCTTGGACATGTCAACTTTCTTCCTTGGTCCTTTCAATTTTCTTCCTTTATGTTGAGCAATGTAGGTATTTGATACTCCTTCAGGATTGGCAACTAATGAGATCCTTAATTCTTCTTGACTACAGGAAGTACATAGTTCTTCAAAAGTGGGAGCTTCCTTCCAACTATTAAGACCTGCAACAAATGCACCCCAAGAGGGTGGCAATCCTAATAAGGCAGATATCACAAATTCTTTGTCTGGAACAATTTCATCAATGGTCGAAAGATCATCCCTAATTCTTGTTATCTTCACAAAGAAGGGTGCTATTGTGTCTTCTTTAGTCATCTTTGTGGTCCTTGGCTCATTCTTCAAACTTTCTACTTGATCAATGTTCTTAATAGTAAATAACTTTGACAAGGTTTCATACATTTCCTAAGCATGATCGATGTTGGCTATGAATGGGTCAAGGTTGTCCTTTATTCCTTCTACCATCAAAGTAATGGCCAACAATTCTAATTCCCTATATTTCACTTTGTCAGCATCACTAGAATCCTCTATAGGCTTCTTTACTTTTCCTTTGACCAAGTCCAATACCTTGTTCTTTTCAAGGATTAGGTCAATCCTCTTCTTCCAGGACCTATAGTTAGAGGCCCCTTCAAGTTTGTTCTCTCCCTTGATTGTGTTAGACATCTTCCTTGAATATAGTAGACTCCTTCCCTGAGATAGTCCTTTTGAATGGTTCCTTGATCAAGTGCTTGAGATTGCCTTTTACTTCCTTCTTCACCAAAGCTCTAATACCATGTTAGAAAATCAGAAAGGCAGAAAGATTTTCTTGTTCTTGATAATTACTTGTGATGTTTCTTATTATTACAATTATTTATATCTTCTTTCTTTTAGTTCATCAAGCAATTACCAAAGCAACAACACATAAAACAATAAACACCAGATGTAGGCATTATATGTCAGGGAAAAACCCCCCTTGACGGGAAAACCCAGTCAAGAAATTCTTCCTTTCAATATTCTTTGAGACTTTTCACCATAAACCAAGCCCAGACCTTCCCTCCACACCAAGTCAGCGTCCTAGAATTTCGACCCCTTTCTAGCAACTTTGACTAGGCAGCAGCTTCCGACAACAATGAAACTTGCAAGACTTCGATCTCCCAATCAAAAGCATGAAACAAAGAGAGAGAGGCACCAAATTTTTGATTTTTCCTTTCTCCTTAGACTTCCCCAAACTCGCATTCACTTTGGCTTCCCGACAATAGACTTCGCACTTTTCCCTGCTACAAGAGATATCGAACTTCTTGTAAGAGAGTGATGCACCAAATGACTTCGACTAGCTTGTATTTATAGGCTTCTTGAGGGTCGAATAAGTGTCCTTAAGCCGACTTGGCCTTCTTCTAGGTCGACTTGATGTGGAGGATACATAAATCATATTTGACTCGATACTTAACCTTTTTACATGATTCAAAAGCCCAAGAAGGGTCTCTTTAAAAGTACAATGGCTCTATTGACTCAGAATAAATCCTAGAAGTCCTCAATGGGGACTTTGACCTAAAACATGGTGACCCAAGCATGAAACCCATGCTTTAATAAGTCACAATAATAATAATAATAATATTTTCTTTATTCTTTTGAAAAGTACATTACATGATGACTCAAATACATTAAATGAAGATCGAACCTAGTTGCATTTTCCAACAAGATCATCATCTCAGAGTCAAAATGTGTAATAAAGAAAATTATGCCAAGAAAAAGGCATCATCTTTCAAGCATATATTCCTCCACTTGGGGAAATCCTAGTAAAATGGAAAGTCTACTCCTAACTTGACTCTATCCAACTCCCTAATTACACCTAATAAGGTTAATATCCCTTCCTTTAGTGTGACAAAGGCAAATACCATGATTATCTTGAATTTGGAATCATCCTAGTTCAATAGAGAGGAGTATTGCTTAACACATGGATTAATTTATTAGTTAAATGGTTATAGAATTAAGGCTTCTGTGATCATTATCAAGTGTTTGAGACATGTTTTCGGCGATAATCACATCAAAATTCATTTGTCGACGTGTTTCGAACTAGCGAGTGTGGTTCATCGTCAGGACAAGATGAAGAACCAAACCTTGGCACCAAATTAAATAGAGAGATCAAGCATTCCAACGTCTAGAAAGAAACAACTCATTTTGACCAAAGGGAACGGCTATAATTGGTTGGGCAACATCTTCTATATTTGACTCGACCAAGATTTAGGGAAGAAATAGATATTTAATTAATTAATTTGTTAGATTTATCTATTTTATTTAAATCTACACATAACTAAATATATCTATTTTTAGTTAATTAAATGGTAGTTATCGCTTACTAAAGCACTATCATAATTGGATGGATAAATCCTAAGGATCCTTCTTGGAGAATACTATGGTAATCTATCCAATTGTAAAAATATCTTTTGACTATAAATTTTGATTAAACTAGCGTAACTAAAGGGATTTGGTTCATAGGTGGTGTCAATTTTTATGAATCCATGGCACCCTAGTTTTAAGGCACATGGAATTTCTATGATAGGTTATGATTTAGGTCATATTGTGTACTCTTCCTTTGAAATTTTGTGGACATAGAACTATAAAATCCATATAATTCCTTAGCTAAGTATATTAACATTGCTCCAAAAACTCGTGATAATGTTTTCAATAACTTTTCTAAAATATGTATCTCTATTGACTTGAGCAAAAATGTTCCACTTAGAATTGCGTTGGAGCATAGATGTCAACAATAACTTTTAATTTGCAAATGATATGACACATGAATGCCCTCTCCCTCATCATGTTCCTCTATGAAGATTCGCCCTTTCATGAGAGCATATTTATCAAAGAATTAAGTGGAGTTTGTTAGTTGGTTGCATCTTTCATCCTTTCACTTGTATGCATATGCATTTGTTATTATTTATTTTAACCTTTGAGTTCTGTGCATGTATAGTTTAGGGATAAACTCAATCAAGCAAAAAATGTAGATATGTCCTTTGCAAACAGTATAGAAGTCTATTTCTTAGTGGTATTATAATGGATAAACATCTATTATGATCTCTTCTTTGTTTAATTTCTTCTCTATAACATGTGTTTCTATTGCATGATTTGACAGTGAGCTATATTCTTTGACATTAAATCTTATGATTTAGGTCTTCTCTGTCACTTGAATCTAGTTCATTACCTTAGTTCTTGTGACCCTTCCTTTTAGTAGGGGTACCTACGGTAAAATTTTGCATTTTCACCCGCATTATGATGGGCATGATAGATTGGTAACATGGAGTAGCCCTCTAAATGGGTTGATTGCATTCTGATTTTTGGGAAGTTACAAATTTATCAAGGTCATGCAAATTCTTCAAGGCACTTCATGTATTTCAAGTCAATGGTCACACCTCTTGAAGCATTGTTGGGATTATTTGAGCACATGTGGATATCTTCTTGACATGCCATGTGGTGGGATCCCTTCTAGTGGAGTGATGATTTCATGATTTTCCTTTATTAGCCAAGGGGTTAATTTAACTCATAGGGTTCTAATTTCTTTCCCTAATCCACAAGGACCTGATAACTGACCTGAGTGGATTTTCTTCTTGATCTCATCCACGAGGGCTTCACTTGGGGAGCAATACCATACCACATGCATTCATATTGGGGGATATATATTGAGGGAAAAATGACATAATATATTGAACATATAATAGCGAGTAAACGGCTTTTATATTGGCAAGTATAAAAAATGGAGCTCAAAGTTAATGAAAAAATATAAAGGGGTGTAAAAAGTGTTAATGAAAAAAGGATACGTACAATATTTAGTGAGAGTAGGGGTTTTTTAAATTGGGAAGGTGTAATAGGTTCGTATTGGTAGGGGGTTAAATAATGTTATTTTTAGAGTAATTTTCCAATATGCAGTCAAATTAAGAGTATTGTTTAGTATGCCACAAATGCACGTGCTATGTCATAGGTTCATTGACTGAAGCCCCTGTGATCTCATCTTGCCATTTGATTCATCGTGACTCCATAGTCCTAGTAGGATATTGACACTAACCTCATACTCCTCCATCACTTATTTCAAAACACCCAAAAAAACTTCAAAAAATTGTTTTACTAAGGCTATTATCGACTAGCCTGAAGTGAGAGGACAAGTTGTTGAGGTGACAACGGGTGGCCTTCCTAAAGGGTTCCCATTGAATTGTGCATTGCGTACTGGGGCTTTTATCATGTAGGTATAATTTGGGTAGTAACATTTTTTGGCATTGTTACTGGGGATGAAACCCATTCTCCTAGAAAAAAAAACATTTGCAAGAGTGTTTTAATGAAGGTCTTCTCACATGACGACTCCATAAAGGGACAAATCCCTTGTTCCTTGTAGATTTTGAAGGTGTTATTGGGTGTAGAGGTAAGCACATCCATCAACTATGAAGGCTTTTAAACAAGCTCATCTTGGTGACCCTATTGTGGCATTTATAAGGTATGACCAGCATTTATTACATATTTTTATTTCAACCTTTCTTTGAAGTAAAGAAAAGATGGAGCTTCCTCCATGGATTGCACAATGGTATGCTCCCGTTGATTTCTGGAGGACCAAGGTTTTTCCTCATGAACACACTTATGTAGAACCGGAGGCAATTCCAAGGTTCTGTGGCTATATTGATTCAGTTGCAGAGCAAATTTATGTGTTTATGGAATTCATAAGAGGAATAGCCTCCATCGTAAATACGTTATAATGAAGTTCTTTGCCTTAGGTATAAAGGAATGTGCTAAGGATTGGTTCATGAAATTGGGAAAGGGAACATCTGTGCCTTTTTCAGATTTTCTCGAGGCATTCTGAACTCATTGGATGATGCTTCTGAACAATGTCTGCCCATCGTGCAAGAAATCAAAAATTTTACGGGGCAATTAGCATTGAAGAGGGCCATGACTCTCCTATTGAAGATGGTGAGGCAGCCATGGAGGAAAATGTTTCCAGTTCTCTTTCTAAAGAGGACAAAGCAATTCCCAACATTATAGCAATCACTGTTTTTTTCCCAGACTATGATGATAAGTGCAACATTGTTGGAGATCTACAGCTTGAAGATGATTCTATGGTTAAAGATGATGTTCCAGAGTCCAACAAAGAATAAGTCTTGTGCCCCTGATTCACACTAGAAGCCTTTTGGGACACAAAATGTAGGCCGGTCAACATGTAGATCAGACCATACTCAGTCGATAAAGTGAAGCGTTTGTGTATTTCCTGTGCAAAGATGCTATTGTTCTTCCAAAAAACCAGTTGAATAAGACAATGGATGCCAAAGCCATTTGTGATTCCGAGAAGGACTAAAACAAGAGTTTGGTGCTGAGTTTTGATGGTGATCTTACAACAAAAGCTAGGAATGACAATGTTTTCAAAATAGATGGGCAATGGCGTGAAATTGATAAACAGGATCATACAGTGAAGCATGAAATCCCTAACATTAGTCCAAAATTTCACACCAGGATTGGATTGAGCAGTGACAGGGCTTGCAGGCTTTATGATAAGCCTCTTATTTTTTACTCTGACCTGCTTCTAACGGAGGAACATGCTGAAATCTACGATGTTGCTGAAAGCTTTTATGACCCTGCTATGGAACCCATGTCCAAAGACCAGTAAGTCTGTTTTGATCCTCCAGGTAGGTTTGATCATGAATACTGGGTAGAGAATAATGGCACTCCTATGTATGGCTTTGGAATTCCATGGACATTCAAATCAACAGCATGGTTTCTTAGAATGTAGATTTTCAAGTTCGAATTCATGTTGGAGACAAATTTTCTGAAAATACTGTGTGAAATGATGAACAAATGGTTCATTATTGTCACATACGCAAAGATCCCAATGATGACTTAGGGATAAGTGATGATGTCGATGATCAAGCATTCAGGAAAGTTAGCATCTCCAGACTCTCCGGATTCATTTCGAAGGGTGGGATTAATGTCCCTCATTTTCATGACCAAAAATTTGTGACAGAGGCATGATAGCGAACAACCATGTGCATGATCAATTAAATGGACACCCAGAAATTAATCCAGAAAATAATAATAATAGTGACCTTGTTCTCATATTTGAATAGGAGCAAAAGATGGTCATGGTATGAAGCTCTGGGCATGTAAACAGCAGACAGATCCAGTTCCTTCACCATCATATCAGAGTTTGGAGAAGGATGCTTGGCCTGAAATGTATGGAAAACATGAGGACCCTGTTGTGAACCCAATAAGGATGGTAAAACACCTTGCTGGCAGCTTTTGGAACCGAGGTAAGGTTATTGACCTCGTCACTCATGTATTAAAGTTTCAGCTTTCTCTTCTAGAATACAAACCAAATTTGCACTTGCAGATATGTGAGCATCATCATTATGAGAGACCTCTTCAGAGACACATAGAGCAGGCATGTAGCAACTTGTCTCCACTATTGCCTATATTTGAAGATTTTTCAGCCTACAGTTACCCAGTTTCAGCTTCAGCTCAATGGGGACAGAGATTCCAGCATATTACTCAGCTTTTCACATGTCCCTATTCTTCTCAGTGATCAAGCATAGAGGAAGAGAATAGTGGGAAGATTAAGTACTATGGTGGTTTCATTGGTTGGAA
The DNA here is from genome assembly GCA_031772625.1 of Pinus tabuliformis. Classification (NCBI taxonomy): domain Eukaryota; kingdom Viridiplantae; phylum Streptophyta; class Pinopsida; order Pinales; family Pinaceae; genus Pinus; species Pinus tabuliformis. The sequence continues at coordinate 1,602,071,396 of CM062817.1, forward strand.
GATTTTTTATGTTTTGTCAACAAATATACTAGCCCCTACAAGAGTGCACAGAGGAATCATGCAGCAGCACGTACCCGACTTCATCCCTGCCTTGACCCAATGAGGATGTTGTAGCAATATGTTGTAGCTGGACATATTTTGACCATGTTTTGGGTGTTGGACCATTGCTTATGGAGTTGTTACCATGGACCTGTGCCGATGTTGAGCTTATGTTTTGGGTGTTGGACCATTGCTTATAGAGTTGTTATCATGGACCAGTTCCTATGTTAAACTTTTCCTTAAAGATCGATTTGCACTTTTGAGGATGGGCATTGGATATAGTTGGCTAGAGATGTTGCTCTATCACACTTGGTTAGCATTGGACAACTTTTCGAGAATCGTTGATCATCTACTACAATATTGGAGCCTTTGGAGGCTAAATGTGGCAGCTTTAACCATTATCTGTTTTTTTTCCATGGATCACCCACTCCTTTGAGGGTTTTACTCATCCTTTATTGTACATGTGGCTTGACCACTTGATTTTAATGATGTGCTAGTTTATTGATTTTAAAAGTCAGTAAAATTTAGTCTGCTTGAGCTTGATCTAAGGAATTAACTCAAATAATGATATTTTATTGTAAAGGAAGTTAGATGTCACTCTCTGGTCAGTTTCCTCATTTGTGCTCATGGTTGGATTGTGAGAACACTCATCTCCTTGGAGCTTAATGCAAATCTATTTATGGAATATTTTTTTGTATTAATGGATTATCTATGTGGTGAATGTTTTCGACTTAGAAGTTGTTCTTTCTTGGTTACTTCTTCTATATCATTAAAGGCATCATTATGATTACTTAATCTACCACCAGGCTACTAAGGCTAATCCATTTGAAGGGCAACTTTGTCACTTGGAGGAAGGATATCTAGGGTTATTCTCACATGCTCTCCTTTTTTGGTTTATGGTAAGTTTTAATCCTCCTTGTCAGGGCATACTCTCAAGGTCCTTAGCAAAGGTTTTAATTCTATTTCATGCCATAGTCAATCTTGTGGTTGAAGGCTTTTCCCTCAGAAAGATCCCTTTTAATGGAACCACGATATAATGATTTTGCTTGACTAGCCAAGGCATTAATTTAACTCATGGTTTTCATCTCTTGCCCTAATCTATAAGCACCATATAACCAACCTAAGAGGGTTTCTTTCTTGATCCGATATTTCCATTTGACTCCTCTTGACTCCATCTAGTACGATATTTGCACTACTCTCCATATCTCTCCATCATCAATTGTGGAAAACTATAAAAAATCCAAAAAACCATTTTACTAAGGCTCTTATCAACATCACCTTGTGCTCATTTGATTAATCCTTATTGACCCTAGTAGGGAAGCCCCTTTGAGTCAAAGGAGAGGTGATTTAAAGTTAGAGGACAGGATGTTGAATTGACAATGGGTGACCTTCCTAAAAGGTTCTCATCAGATTTTGCATTGTGGATTGGGGCTTTTATCACACATGTACAATTTGGGTGGTAATAGTTCCTAGCCAACATTCATACAACATTAGAATTTTAGAGGCCACCCTCCAACCCTACATATCATTTTTCTCAAATCTACTTTTTATGGAGCTTGCCCTTCCACCTATATCTTTTATGGTGTAACTCTAAACCACTCTCTTCCTAGGGAACTTATCTTCAATGTTTCTAGTTCTCTTGGATTAATGCCCATAAAAAAAACCTATAGATAACGGTGCTTTGGGTTTGATGCGTCCCATCAATAGGTATATTTTGAAGCCTATTGTGCTATCCTCCAAGCCCTTAAAACTCTCCTTTTCTCACATTAATTTTCATTTTTAACCATAATATGCTTAGTAGGAAGACTAAAGGGTGCTTGTTGTATTTCATGGCCTAATGTGATTAATATGCAGGCAAAAGAAGCATTTTTGGATATATTTACTATGCAGGGGCTGATTAGAGACATCTAGAGAGAATATAGGGGGGCTTGTCCACTGCATTAACTCCCCAACCTGGCTTTAGATGAAAGATTCCTCACAAACAACTTGAATACATTAGCAGCCAAGGAACTCAAGTGCATGTGAAGATCCAAGGGAACCAGATCCACCAATCTCGAGATTTTGGAGGGAATCACTCCTATTTTCAAGGGAGTTTCCCCTCAACTACTTTTTGTATAAATAAACCAGCCAAAAGGCTCATTAGGATTCGAATTTTTGTTGCAGCTAGGAGTAGCTACTGAGAGCCTAGTGCTTGACATTGTTATTCTCATCTTTCATATGATGTATGTGACTCTTATTTTCTGTTAATGAGAAGTTCACTATTGGTCTGCATTTGAGTTAGTTTTGGAGGGTTGAAACCCTTGGGTTTGGACCCAACCCAGAGGCTTTAGTCCCTCTCTTGTATTTCTTCCTTGTTCTTTTTCAAGTCATTGCAATTATTTTCTTGTTTCAATAGGTATTATATCATAAAACTTGTAGTTGCAGGTTTGCCTATCACCTCTCTTGTGGGAAGAGTGATTGGAAGACCTACAATAACAACCCAAAAATATGTGTTTATGATTTCTTGGAAATTATCAAGTATTGGACTGTAATAGTTCTACATGTTTATTTTCTGCAACATAGAAGTCAGTAGCATTGGTTTGGCAATTAGAGTTGTGTTGTTGGGTAGAGTAGATTTTAGTAAAATTCAACTCATCTTTTCCATGTTAATTTACTTTGTTGTAATAGTGATCACTTGATGAATGTGTTTGACTAGTTCGCACGGATTGTGTTGACCTACAGGGGTGGGCACACCTTTCTACATCCACCTAGACCATTCCATCTCCCTCCTATACACCTCACATTGCCTCCAAACTTTGCCACCGAGATCACTCTACTAGGGTAAATGGTGGACACCATGGGCACAAAATTTGGTGAAAGATAGACCTCTGAGGGGTTCTAGGCTTGGCTAAGGGGCTCCCACACCCATTATTACCTTCTTCTACCTTCTTCTACCTTCAAGACACCATTCCTATCCTCAAAATGCTTTCGTAACCCCCCTCCTATAGCAAAACAAGGCCTCCTGTAGCAGACCTGTAACATTGTTTTCTTCAACCAAATTTTGAACCTTGGATTTTGAAGTTGAATAATGGCCCACAAGCCTTGATTTCATGATCAGGGAAGACTTTAAGAACCGTGGAAGGCTATTGTGCAGAGAAGAAATTGTTGCGTTAACTGCAGCTTTCTGGCTTTAAATTCACAATCTCCGGCCCAAAACCCACTTTTGTAACTTCACTCATTACAAAAACCCTTCTACGAGGAGGATATGAAGGAAAGCCAAGCCACACCAAATTCCCGAAATTTAACAAATAAGCTCCATCAACAACAACAAAAATTGCGTGCACACATATACTAGCAGCGCTAAGTGCAATTTTCCACAAACAGGTCCACAGTTCTCCAACAATTTCATACTCTTCCATGATGCTCCACAACACATAATGCTCCACAAATAATGATGCACAAAATACGTTCTCACAACTTTACACAGCCTCCAGCTCGACACTTTGACAATGACGCAGGTGTGTCCATTGATCTGACTTCATGCAGGTGGCTTCACACTGCTTCCTCACGTAACTGATCTGTAGCTGCCATGCTAAGATCCATGGGCCCCTTGTCTATTGGTTGTGTCCACGTACAAGCTCCCCACCAATCTCTAGTATGGGCTTGCGTTGGAGTTACAGCATCCACAACTTACAACACTCAGAACCAACGCAGAGATCTACGAATGCTAGGGTTCATAAATTATTGAAAACCTTCCCATGGAAGACTACCATGGAAAGATCAGACCCCAAACTATGGTGGCTCTGATACCAATTGAAGTAATTAATAAAAACAAAATATCATAAACATGAGACAGAAAATTGGGTGAAAAGGCTTTCAAGCCTTAATTCATTCATTTACAAAAATGATACATTATTCACACAAATGAGGCCTCACATTATAGAAATGAGGTTCTCATAACAAATTACCAATTTGGCTAATTGGTTGAACCTTCTCCATAACTTTGTCCACAATATCTCCACAAATATCTTATTTGATTTTGTGTGATTTCTATCCCTAACTTCTCTCATTATCCTCATCTTTGGTCATACGTAGACTCTAGAGTAAGTCTACTTTCATTATTCATTGAACACTTGGACTTATTGATTGTTTATGTGAGAATGAGGTTAACAAGGTTTTCCTTCATAAACCTTTTAAACGCAAAATCTAGCATTTATTATGGTAAAACCTTCCTAATTAGGGTTGAGACCATCTTTTCCTAACTCCTTTGTGACCTTGAAACCCTATTCCTTAGCCAAGCTTCAACTTGAATCCTATCTAAGGGTTCCCCTAACCCGTCACTTAATTTATTGTGGGAATCCTTTTTGTTGACTTCTACATGTCTAGATACTCCTTACCATTTCATATCAATAAACCCTAACTTTTAATGTCCTTAGCTAACCTAGGGTCAAAATATTTGTTACTTTATAAAGAAAAATTGAGTTTATTTTGGCTTTATAGTAACTTTCCCTATGCCATTTATATCACCCTAAGCCTCCTTATTGTTGAAAAGTGTAACTAGGTTTGATCTTCATAATAACATGTGTAATTGTGATTTTATGTAATTGATGTAAACAAGAAAAATAAATTATTATTGTAATGCTTGTGTCATGGGTTTCATGAGCAAGGAATTTTATTTTTAGTGATGGCTCCCATTGTGAGCCTTTAGGATTTGTCATCTAGTCATAAAAGTCAATTTGAGTCTATGTCATGTATGAAGGACCCTTCTTGGGCATGTTACACATTTGTATAAGTCATTAAAAGAGTCAAAAGACCCTCCAAGACAAGCACAAGCATCTCCTAGCAAGTTGGCTTCAAGATGGAATTAATAATCTCCTCCAACTGACACGTCGGCTCATCCTCCATCAAGTCGGCTAATTTGAGGGGGAAACCACTATAAATAGGCAGCTCGGCCTCAGTTCAGAAAACGAAATTTCGGTCAAGGTAAAATATGAAATAAGGAGTGCAAAGGCCACTTAGAAGAAGCCTAATCATTAATGAAGATTAAAGGAAGGAAAGTGAAGTCTTTGGGAGTGATTTGGGACTATTTTAAGTTGATCTCCCTTCACACGTGCAAAGTAAAGGGACTGTTCTCTAGTGCAAAAAAGTTTGAAGTTATTGCAGACCTATTCGAAGGGTAATTCAAGGAGGAAGCAAGGGTATGCTACAAGCTGAGTTACCAAAGAAGAGACCTACTACTAAAGTGAAGGAAAACGAGGCATAAGAAAAGGTCTTATGTATGAGTTAGGGTTTCTGATTTAAGTCTGAAGCAGAAGGAAGCAGAAGTCAAAGAGGAGCTGAGAAGGAGGAAGGAGTCGAAGGTTGACCATCATTGACTAAAGATCTCTTCAGGGAAGCTTTGTGTCTTGGTCTTGGAGTGGCATATAAGTCAAGGGTCTTGGTCTTGGTATTCATCAATTGAAGTCTCTATAAGAAAAAGAATTTGTTCGGGTTTTCCTCTCAAGAAGGAGAGGTTTTGGCTCTAGCTGATAACCTATATTCTGTGTCTCATGTCTCTTTATGGTTTATTCATTGATAGTTGTTTGATGAAAAAGAACACTAATAATCTAAGTAAAGGAAAATCGTAATCAAAGAAAGTAAAAAGCATTCACAAGCAGTTACTAATTGAAGAGAAATCACTTAATTTCTATGCCCTAGATTTCTCAACATGGTATCAGAGCTAAGGTAACAAAGTCAAGGAAGGGCATCTTATCAAGGGACACTCAAGGATCAAATCTCGAGAAAGGTATCAAAGCAATGATTGTCTTAAATTCAAGATCTACAAAGGAAGCATTATAACCCTAGATCAAAGAAGGAGTCTACAAAGAAGTCTTGGGATCATCATCAAGAAAAGAAGGCCAAGTTGAAGAGATCAATGAATCAAGGTAAGAGAAGCACTTCAAGATCAAGATCATCTCATCATCAATCAAAGAACCCCACCATCAAAGGATCCTAAAGGATTCTCTATATCATCATCAACATCAAAGAAGCAGCAAGGATAAGGAGCATCTTATCAAGTACATATATTTACGTCCACATATGAATCTGTCAAAGTGCCTTTTTGCAAGGAAAGCAACAAATTGGTTGGGCTTCAAACTATTTTTCATGGAAGAAAAGGATAGATATGGATCTCATTGAAAATGAGGTGATGGAACATGTCAAAGGATCTATCACAAAACCAGGAAAGGAAGATGCTCAAGCTCTTGCAAAGTATATGAAAGGGGAAGTTAGGGCTCAAAGGATTCTCACAGAATCCATCACGGATCCCCTCATCCCATATGTATCAAAACTCGAAACTTCAAAAGAAATCTATGACAAACTGGTAGAGTTGTATTACGTAAGCACTGCTGGAGAAGTCATCTCATTAAGGCAAGAACTCTATAAGATGAAGATGTCAAGGTAAGATGGAATAGCCTCATACTTTATGAAGATATCTGAGATCCGGGATCAACTTCAAGAACTAGGAGAACTCATCTCTAATAGAGAAATGACTACAGTTGTACTAAATGCACTACTGGAGGAGTGGGATAACTTTACTTCAAGTATTTATGGGAAGAAAGAAGTTATTCCATTCCACATGGTCTCTGTGCAAGATTGAAGAATCTAGACTAAAGGCCAAAATCTAACATGTGAGCAAGTGAGCAAAATCAAGCTTACGCTACAATGACAAGGAGAAGGAGTGGAAAGTCTGGTTCTTGAAAAAAGAAGGACATGACTAAGATCCAATGTTATGGGTGCCAAGAATATGGGCACTACAAAAGAGATTGTCCTAAGACCAAGAAGGACAATAACAAAAGAGGAAGAAAAGAAGCCCATATCACCGACGAAGTGGAGGTAGCTGAAAAGAAGAAATCCAAGAATGAGGAAGTAAGAGATCTCTATTATGATTGAGATAATCTTCCTCACCTAAGTTGTTTTCAAGTTCCTAAGTCTTCTGTTGTAAGATATGGCTATCACGATTCACTAAGTAAAATAATGGGATGCATCAAAGCATCATAGAAACATTGAAAGCAAGAGCTCGGGACATCATCATAGAGAAGCATGAAAGATGGTTAGAATCTATTGAATTCAAGGATATAGCTCTTGGGATTCTCATTGGAAACATAAGTGGCAAGGTCATCTAGTACAAGTTTCATGATACATCTGTCAAAAGGAAACATCTGCTGATGGGGATACTTTAGATCCTCAAGATTCCCTGATGGAATCTTCATTGAAAGGTTCATCGATCAAGAAAGGAAGCAAATGTTTCATCAAGAATTCCAATCTTGTGGAATTCATGGGATGATGGTATGATGACATAAATGGTGAAGCAGATCAAGGGGTTGAAACTCTTTCAATCAAGGAAGTTGTTGCAGGAAGTCTGGATGACCCAAAGAAAAATGAGGTATGTATACTTATATTCAACATTAAAGAGTCATGTCATATGGTTGCAGGTAACATGGATCAATGATCTATCTTGAGAGCATGATCAAAAGAAAAAGGATATCCTCCTCTGAAGGGATGCAAGAAGGCACGAGTCACACATTATCTAGATGAAATCAACATAATATGTCCTCATATGTAATATGACGTGGTTGACAACAACTGGAGGAATTCTGATTGGAAACTCTTGGGAATGAAATGTGTGAAAAAAGGAAGGAAGAGCTTGCGGAATATGCAACCATGGTAAAGGAAATCAACATCCGAGAAACCAAGAGATATGACTAGGATATCTCCAAGAAAGATATGTAGACTTCGATGAAGTCAGAAAAAGAAAGAGACCCTTGCCAATATATATCTTTGGGAGATGTGTCAATGTGTATATAGGATGTTGATGCAAACTAGAAGATGTCATGATGAAAGACCATCACAAAGGTAATTTTGATTTAAGTGTTCACTTCTATTTTTTGAACAATATCTGGATGGAATTATGCAGGGTTGTCAAGGGAAGAGTTATGGATGTCTTCCACCTCTGTTGACCATGTAGCAGGAAGAAAGTTCCTTCAGGAAACATGGCATGGAAGTAGGCAGCATGGCATGAAGGAAGGCCATATATGGATTGATGGATCACTTTCCAATAATGACATGACTAACTCATGGATGAAAGTGATGGATGGTTTGTGCCCTATGAAGAAGTCCGAAACATGAAGACTCCTAGATAACAAAAAGAAGTTCATGACATCGTGAGGAGGAGTTCTTCAGGCAGTCGATTGTCCCATCATCTCCACCTGAGTAGTTGTTGTAGGTCCCTAATTAAGAGGGAGATTGGAAACAAGTTTCTTACTAGGAGGAAACTTGGAAGCAAAATTCCTAACCCAAGAGGGAGCTTAGGTACATTCCTTTATTGGAATAGATATGTCATCCCTAATTAAGATGGAGAGATAGACACATCATTCTTGTCTTCACCTAGGAATACAGAATGGAGGATTGCGTAAACATTTGGCATCCGATGCTCTTTGAGGGTGTGTTAGGGCATCCAAGATAACAGTAGTCGTAGAGGACCAATATTCTTTGAGTACTGGGAATCCAATATAAGAATAGTCCTAGCGCAACACACCCAGAGAACCCGAGTGGGGTATGTTCCAAGAGAGACAATGAAGAGAGTGTATATACATCATTGGTCTCGCCAGCATTGTGCTCAAATCTCGTGGAGAGATAGAGATGTTAGTCAAGGCCTTGCTATGTGATGATGTTGGTTGATATGATGCTATACAAATGGGTTACCAATCCGACTCTTCTTATGAGAAATTCTTCAGACTGAGAATGACCAAGTACCATTATGAATACCTCCCTAGTTAAGAGGGAGTGTTGAAAAGTGTAACTAGGTTCGATTTTCATAATGACATGTGTAATTGTGATTTTATGTAATTGATGTAAAGAAAAAAAATAAAATTATTATTGTAATGCTTGTCTCATGGGTTTCATGAGCAAGGAATTTTATTTTTAGTGATGGCTCCCATTGTGAGCCTTTAGGATTTGTCATCTAGTCATAAAAGTCAATTTGATTCTATGTCATGTATGAAGGACCCTTCTTGGGCATATTACACATTTGTATAAGTCATTAAAAGAGTCAAAATACCCTCCAAGGCAAGCACAAGCATGTCCTAGCAAATCAACTTCAAGATGGAATTAATAATCTCCTTCACTGACACGTCAGTTCATCCTCCATCAAGTAGGCTAATTTGAGGGGGAAACCACTATAAATAGGCAGCTCGGCCTCAGTTCAGAAAATAGAATTTTGGTCAAGGTAAGATCTGAAATAAGGAGTGTGAAGGCAACTTAGAAGAAGCCTAATCATCAGCGAAGATTGAAGGAAGGAAAGCGAAGTCTTTGGAAGTGATTTGGAACTATTTTAAGTTGATTTCCCTTCACACGTGCAAAGTAAATGGATTGTTCTCTAGTGCAGAAAAGGTTGAAGTTATTGCAGACCTGTTCAAAGAGTAATTCAAGTAGTAAACAAGGGTATGCTACAAGTCGAGTTACCAAAGAAGAGACCTACTACTAAAGTGAAGGAAAACAAGGCATAAGAGAAGGTCTTAGGTATGAGTTAGTGTTTTTTATTTAGGGTTTCTGATAAAGGAGGCCAAAATAAGTTTGATGCAGAAGGAAGCAGAAGTCAAAGAGAAGCCGAGAAGGAGGAAGGAGCAAAAGGTTCACCATCATTGACTAAGGATCTCTTCAAGGAAACTTTGTGTCTTGGTCTTGGAGTGGCATATAAGTCAAGGGTCTTGGTCTTGGTATTCATCAATTGAAGTCTCTATAAGAAGAATAATTTGTTCGGGTTTTCCTCTCAAGAAGGAGAGGTTTTGGCCCTCGCTGATAGCCTATATTCTGTGTCTCTTATCTCTTTATGGTTTATGCATTGGTAGCTGTTTGATGAAAAAGAACACTAATAATCTATATAACGGAAAAGCCTAATCAAAGAAAGCAAAAATCATTCACAAGCAGTTACTAATTGAAGAGAAATCACTTAATCTCTATGCCCTAGATTTCTCAACACCTACTAGAATAACCTTATAGGTGATTACAGGCAAGCCTCCCTTCTATTGAAATTCCACTAGACAACAGGAGGAGATTGTTGAGGTGACAATGGCAATCCTTCCTCATTGTTGCCATATGATCTGGCCCTCGCCTTGTGAGTCCCCTCAAAAGGTCTGTTAGATTTTGCGACAACATTTTTGGCATTGTTTCCAAGAGGAGTTGAGTTAACCTACTCGGGATTCGAAGTCTAAGCTTTCTCTCCTTGATTGAGTTTATCCCATAGACAAGGAAAATTTGCTCATCTGGCGACTCCATTGTAAATATGAAGCCCTATTTTTTCACAAAACTTTAAAGTTTACATTCTTGTAGGGTGAAGTAAGCATTTATTAAGGAAATTTGAATTCACCCTGGCGACTCCATATTTGCATATTATGAAAAAAAATTGGGACAAGAAATGGCTTACTAGGAATTGCATAAGAAGTATTGTGCATTGGATATTTAGGATTTCCTAGGATATCCAAGCATCTTTACCCAAATCGCTATAAAAATTGTCCCAAATTCAATGTTATAGCATCTCTGGCTTTTGATCGCATAGTGAGAGTCACAAAATATGTTACAATCAATAATGTGCTTTATGAAGATGCATTGATAAGAATGTTTATGGAATATTTTGAACAAAATCAAAGAGTGGCTTAAGTCTTTTTGCCGCCCAAAAACAATATATTTTGTAAGGAGTTTTATTAAAGAATTTCTCAAGTTTAGGGGATCAAGATCTCAAAACTACGAAGAATATCTCTGAGACTTAATCAGGATCCTTGAACAATATGATCTCATAAATCTTTTTGAAGGTGCTAAAGAGGGGTTACAGAAGATTACCATGAGCAAGACAAGAGATCTTCCCGATTCATCATGAAGAACATATTAAAGGAGATTTTGAAGGTGATGATCCAAGAAAATATTCTATTTTGTATGAGGAAAATCTTGCTAAAAATGTACATTGTCACGTGAAGTTGAGGCAAGCTCCATCCCTTTCAAGGATATTCAATTTGATAATACACTTAACGAAGCTTATGAAAAGAAGGATCGTATTAATCCCCTGGAAATCAACATCGGTGACTTTCTACATGTGGATGAAGGGAAGTGGGATATGAGTGGCCATCATTTTGACAAGGATCCAATTTATGACATTGATGATGATGATTTTACCCTGCCTTTCCCTCCATATGATGATTAGGAAGATATGATTAATGATTTGTTTGAGCCATCTTCACTTATTCCTTATGTCATTCCTTTATCACATCCAAGTCACATAAATTTTAAACGTGATGAGCCAACTTTTGTTGACCCTTTTGAATTTGATTGTTGTGAGGATCAATCAATCTGTTGAGATCTTGTCCTCCAACCATCTCTCTCCTCATCCCAGTCACAACATGTCCCTAGTGACATCAATGAGAGTTGTGTGACTGACATAGCTATTGGCCAAGAATGCCTAAAATTGATCATTGATTACTCCATATTGAAAGTGCAAGAAAGGATTCACAAGTGTAGGAAAAAATTTGTCTTTTCCCTTTTCATCTTCTTTCCTTATCCATGGTAATTGTTACCACAAAATCTAGCACACCTTGCAAAGAGAAAGTATACAAGACGAAATCTAGACAAAGTGATAACAAGGGGTAGAGGCCTAATGTCACCTCAACCAAAACCCCTTGCTCTTTCCAGATTTTCACAAAAGGGAGGAGTCTCGATAACGAGAGAGATCACTTAAAATAGATACACTAGGCATATGGAATAGAGTGATCAAGTTAGTGCTCATCCAAGAGAGAGGCTCAATAATGGTATAAGGCTTCAAAAAAGCAAAATTCTCTCCAAGAAAAGCTCAAGAAAAGAAGACTCAAGACCCAGGGTTCTAAGATTTTTTATGGTGATAGGTATTCTCCAAGTCAAGGCCGGAGAGAAAAGGCTTCTTGAGATATACTTCAACAAGTACTAAGTTCATACAACCTTCATGGAAGTCCTCAAGTTGAGGGGAAACAAAACTAGGGTTTCCCTCTTAGAGCAACACTTAGTGCAAGAGATTTTATGGATGAAATTTTAGTGGATTCCCACCAAACCGATTGGTTAGGCAGCCTAGACCTATCTCTTGATGTTTAGGCTCTCAAATCCCTAAAAATCCTCCTCCCTAAAATTTCACTCCAAGCCCTAGATTTTTGCACTCCTTAAAATTTCATTCCTAGCCTTAGATTTTCGCCTTAGCCTTGAAAGGACCGAATTTGAGAAGAGAAAATTATGGAAAAAGTTTAAGGTTGATCACCAAAGAGCTAGACTAGTGCCTTGTCCTTTGAGCACGTGGAGTCAAGGATGCTCTAGATAAGCCAAATTTGTTGCTAAGAAGGCTAAAATTTGATGCCTTGTTTATCAAAATTCTAGCACTTACCCACTCAATGATATATGGAATTTGATGGAGAGTTATAAGAATTCCTCCAATAGGAACATTCATTACCTATTATACAATGAGTAATATATGCAATTCTCAACTAGATAGCCTTTAAAATTCATTTTCAACAAATTAGGGCACGAAATAGCATAATCTAGAAGCAGCAATTACATACATTAGACAATTTAGAAATGAAAATCTTCAAAAATAGGCACTTACAAGATAACGTGTAGTATATCCATCCATTCATCAAAGAAATAGCTCCAAAGACCATCCAAAATAGCTTCCACACATCGAAATGCATCCAAGATACCCTAATAGCCAAGAAGGAAACAAGAGAAAAATTCTCTATGAGGTCTGAATTCTCCAAGTGATGATGATGATAGAGTAAAATGATCTCTCTCTTGATACTAAGTGAGGTTACAAGCCAACCTCATAGCCAATGCAAAACATAAAAATTATCCCACAAAAGAGGTTGAGATGTTGATGTCATGCCTACATAGACCCCTATAGGGCATGTGTTGGGCTCCTCCAGTGCCAAGCTGATTATAGAGGTATCCAAAAATCTGGATCTAGGGGTTGGACCCTAAATCTCCATGCAAATCATCCTGTGGACCCCAGTTTTGTGTTTGGGGCACAAAATGGGTCTCATGGGTCTCCTAGTGATATAATAGGCTGGTTCTGCTCCAACATTCAGGACATAGAGTATGGTGCTAGCTCTCCCATGTCTCAAAGGTGAGACAAACCTCATCTAGACCTCAAACCAACTACCACCAAATGTACATACTACTAAGCATGTTGGGGGCATGCTGGTTGTTGAGTCTTGAAAATGTCATTCATTTCCATTACACTTTCACTATTATGTCCATTATATCACCTCCATTTCACCTCCATTTCACTACTATGTCACCACATTCATCCCACTTTCATTATCGTTGGGCCACCTTTATGTTTTTCCAATCTTTATTATTTCTAAGCCTTTTAAGTGAATTTGTGGTTAAACATTAGAATATAATGTGCATATGCTTATACCTAACAAATGGGTTGAGATTGTTGACATGTGTAGGTTGAAAGGAGACTTCTAGAAGACCCTTGTGTGGCACTCTAAGGCCAAATTCGAATTTGGTTGGAAAGAATCATGGGATCATGAGGATATGTGTCACATCTCCTAATTGTATTATAACTCTAAGAAGACATGTGTCTTATCAGTTCCTATTTTGATTAGGACTCTAGAGGTAGAGGGAGAGATTCATGGATTCTCATTAATGAGATGGCTCTCATCTTTTTGTATAAATAGGAGATCTCTCTCCTTCATTTGTTAGTCTTTTAGTCCCTAGTTCTTAAGTTTGTAGTTCTTCCTTGATGGCTTTTGAAAGCTTTGGAGAACTTTGTTGTACTTTTTACTTTTGAAGAAATTGAATAAAGCTTTGATGTTCTCAACATGGAAGGAGATGTGAAGTAGATGTCATGAAGCATATTAGAATGTAAGGTAGAGTAGATTTCATTTTGTAAATATTGCTTTGTAGAATGTAAGGTAGAGTAGATTTCATTTTGTAAATATTGCTTTGATTTCATTATGTTATTTGATTGCTTTCAAGTTTGATAGATTAGATTTTTCATTCATGCAATTTTAATTCATGAAAGTGTGTTTAATTTTGCTTTGATTTCATAGGTGGTAGAGGGCCCCTGCCTTGTATAGTTGTCATTTAATTTTGCATTTTATTTTTCTCATGTATATTAGCCGTACATAACAAAGTTGTTTTGATTACTGTTGTTTTACATTTTTCTCATGTATATTAGTTGTACATAAATTGCTTTCAAGTTTATTGTAGATTAGTGATGCACATAGCCTTTTAATGACTAATGAATGACATGATAGAATCATCTTGTCATTTTGCTGAAGCAACAAGGATACTGGGTCTCATAGTCACTAGCTCATTGTTTGGTTATTGCATTTTATTTTGATTGAACTAATGACATGATAGAATCATCTTGTCATTTTGCTGAAGAAACAAGGATACTGGGTCTCATAGTCATTAGCTCATTGTTTGGTTATTGCATTTTATTTTGATTGAACTAGTTTTTTTTTCCAAGGAAAAAAAGCGAACTTTTTTATAAGAAATAAAAAAGTTACAAAGCATATGAGTTAACATTCTGCAAAAAAACTGCCTGATAAGGAGCAAAGGCTCCTCTGAGAAAGATCATCAGCACCCCTACAGAGCGCTAACAAAGTCTCCTGTACTCGGCCTGAACAGCCATAACCAAGAAAAAGAGCTGAAGTCCACAGTGTCTCCTGGGTCTCCTTTCATGAGGAAAACAACCCAGAAAAAACCATACAGTAACCAGTTCACAATCCGCTCTATCAATCCAGAGCATAACAGTATATAAGAGGAAATAAAACATAGTTGACATATGCCACCGATATCATATGAAACACAGATAATCTAGTGCATATAGGAGGAAAAAACAAAAACATTATATATATGGAGGGAGATCCGACACACGGATCTGATCCTGAAACTGTTCTGTTACTCTCCAAGAGCCCACAGCTTTCTGCAGACCTTCTTTAGAAAGCCGATCTGCCTCCTCGTTGCAGTCCCTGTAGATGTGGTCAATAGAAAAAACATTAAACTGCTGTTTTAAAGATTGTATTTCTTCTAGTAAAGGCATCAACATGTAGTGCTGGCATCTATATTTCCC
This sequence comes from Pinus tabuliformis, assembly GCA_031772625.1. Lineage (NCBI taxonomy): Eukaryota > Viridiplantae > Streptophyta > Pinopsida > Pinales > Pinaceae > Pinus > Pinus tabuliformis. The sequence continues at coordinate 1,602,086,547 of CM062817.1, forward strand.
ATTAACCTAGTTAACAACATTCATCGAATCTCCATAAATCTGAACTGTGAGAATATTTTTGTGGATGAGCCAACAAAGGAGCAGCTTTAAAGCAGTGAGTTCAGCAAAGTTATTTGTTCCCATCCCTATTCCCACTGAGGCCTTTAGTGAGTGAGAATCGCTAAGATGTATGCACAACCCAGCACCCGTGTAATTGTTTTGGGCTGCCCCGTCAAAGAAAGCCCACGGTATCCCATCTCTGATACGAAGTTCCTTCCGCGGAACATTTTTTGCAGGATCCTCCTTTACAGGAATGCTATCAAGAATGGCACTGCTTTGAATGGCAATAGCAGCCACCGGAGTCGACAATTCTCTAAAAATACTACGATTCCTTGCAATCCAAATACCCCAGCAAATGATGGGAGGCAAATTCCTCAGGTTCCTCTCTTGAAAGTGGTTCCACCAATATTCCCAGGCTGTGGCCATACAATCTCCCTCCCATCTTAATTTTACATTTATGAGCCTTTCCGCTTCATTCCAGACCTGTTTTGTAAAAGGGCATGATAGGAAAAGATGGGGAATGGATTCTGAGTCAGCAAAACACAGAGGGCATCTTCCAGGTCCCTGCTTAAACCGGGCTTGAAGAATTTCCCAAGTAGGAATCTTATGATTTAAGGCGCACCAAAAAAAGATTCTAGCTTTTTTAGGACATTTAAGTTTGAACAAAGGCTTTGACCACCAAACAGGAGGATTCCAGCCTTTATTCTTCATCAAGAAACTGTAGCCAGCCTTTGGAGAATATAGCCCTGTCTCCGCATGTGCCCAAACCAGAGAATCCGGCCTGTCCTTTATTCTTACATTGGATCTTCTAAGCTCCTGAAGGAATAGCTGCCATTCATTCCTCCAGGTGAGATCTATTCCTAGATCGGCTTCAGACTTCCAAGCCTGCCCCCATATGGATGACTGCTCCATATTTGCAATCTGCCTTAAGCTTCTTATTCCTATATCGTCCAGGTGAGTGAGCATCCCAGGAGAAAGAGCAAAACCCTCACTACACCCTACCCACGGGTCCCTACCGATCCTCAAACTTTCTCCATTTCCAACCCGCCAAGCCAGCCCTTGTTCAATTACCTTAAAAGCCTCAGAAGTGGCTTTCCAGATGACAGAACAGTTTCTTCCTTTTTTGTTTGGTGTTCTAATCCAATCTTCGAGTGGAGTAGGGTCAATGTACTTTCTTTTAACTACCTTCATCCAGAGATTCTCCATGGAGATGATTCTCCACCCTGATTTAGCTGCTAAGGCTAGGCTGAAGTCAGTGGGACTTTTCAATCCCCATCCACCCCAGTCTTTTGGTCTTGCGATCTTGTCCCATGCCACCCATGGAAGGACTGATTCCTCTTTGGACCCAGACCACAGAAACCTACTGCAAATCTGCTTTATTTTGTGGAGAATCCCTTTTGGGATCCAGGTCAATGCTGCCCAAAAAACCGGAATAGCCTGAAGGACTGAATTTACCAATGTAAGTCTTCCTGCCCTAGAAAGCCACTTGAAACTCCAATGGGATATTTTTTGTTCAATCTTCGCTATTAGCCAATTCCAGTCCTGCTTTCTGTAAGAGGATGGTTTAAGCCAAAAACCAAGATATTTGAACGGCTGCTCCATATTACAGGTTCCAAAAGGCAGGTGAGCAGCAATCATAGTCTCCTCTTGTCTATTGAAGCCTTCAAAGATTAGTTGAGACTTTCTTTCATTTATTTGAAGCCCTGTAGCTTTCAGGAACTGATCAAGAATGCGCTTAATCTCTAAAATTTCATTTAAGTTCCCATTTGAAAACAAAAGAATATCATCGACAAAAAGCAGATGAGTAATGAACAGATTAACAGCAACTTCCAAACCTTTTACCAAACCTGAACTTTTTGCCTTTGCAATAAGTCTGCTCAAGCCTTCTGCAGCAAGAAGGAAAAGCAGGGGGGAGAGCAGACACCCTTGACGCAGCCCTCTTTGACTTTTAAAGAATTCAGAAGCAGCTCCGTTTATTAGGACAGCAAAATTTACATTTGTGATACATCCCATGATCCAATTTATGAAGCCCACCTGGAAGCCCAGATGTGTCAAGAGCAACTTTAAATACGTCCAACTGACCCTATCATATGCTTTAGATAGGTCTATTTTGAGCACTGCCCCCTTTTTGTTTGCTTGCTTGATACTGTGAATAGTTTCTTGAGCTACCCCGATAGCTTCATGAATTTGGCGCCCATCCAAGAAACCAAATTGCTCCTTTGAAATACAGCCAGATAAAATGGGTTTCAGGCGAACCGCAATGATCTTTGCTATAATCTTGTAGATGGTATTGCACAGAGAGATAGGCCTGAAGTCTTCAAAAGAACCAGGGTCTTCTTTTTTTGGAATAAGAGCTATGAAAGTTGCATTGAACGGACCATAGATTTCTCCTTTCACTCTAGATTCCTCCACAACTTCAGTAATTTCTGCCCCGATAGATTCAAAAAAGTGTGTAAAGAGTTCTATGGTCCATCCATCGGGCCCTGGACTTTTATCTTTCGCCATAGACTTTATTACACTTTCTACTTCTTCCTTTGTCACTTCTCTAAAAAGATCTTCAGCTTCTTCCTCCTCCACAAAACGAGGAAAAGCCTGGGCAGTTCTGATTATTTCAGGCAATGATATCCCCCCAGGATCGGAGAAGAGAGATTGGAAATGATTCTTTCCCATAGAGGACAGATCTTCAAATGATGAGGCCTCCCTGCCTTCAGAATCCCTCAGCTTCCAGATAGTATTTGCATTCCTCCGCCCTTTTGCATAATTATGAAAAAAAATTGTATTTTCATCCCCTGCTTTCAACCAAATAGCTCTGCTTTTCAATCTCCACTCCTCTTCTCTATCCAATAAGATCTTCGCTCTTCTCTTTTCCAGAGCCAGGATTCTTTCTTTCGATTCCTGGGATGCATAAGCATCAGCCTCTGGGTCTTCAAGAACCCCCAGGGCCTCATCAATGCTGACTAGCTCTTCAATTTGTTTTTTCCTTCTAGCTGAAGCCCATTCAATAGCAGCTTTCTTAAGTCTCTTAAGATTATCCATGAATCGACCTGCTTTATTCTCCGATTGCTCCGAGCCCGAATGTCTCCAGGTTTCATTGAAAAGTTTTATGAAAGAGTCCTCCTGAAGCCAAGAGGCATTGAATTTGAAAGGAGCGGCCGGTTTTGAAGGGGGTTTTGAGAATTCCAGCAGGATGGGAAAGTGGTCCGAGTTTCCACCTTCACCCACCCATTGCCGGAACAGAGGAATATTGGACGCCAACCTTTCACTGATAAGAAACCGGTCCAATCTTTTCGCAATTCTATCATCCCCCGTTCTTCTGTTCCTCCAGGTTGGTTTTGCTTTAATGATATTTACATCAATCAGTTGATGAGAAAGGAGGGCATTAGAAAAGAAATCAGTCAGGGGATCCTCCCTCGCAAGAGGCCCCCAAGCTTCGGCGATCCCCATAGAAAAATTTAGGTCTCCCCCAATTATTAGATTTTTATCTTTAATCAGACCTTTTGAGAGGAGATCATTCCAAAAAGAAACCCTTCCCTGACAAGGGCCGTAAACATTAACAATCAACAAAGGGATATCAAAATCAGGGGAAACAACCTCCAATCCCAAAACATTTGGTAATCCCCAGGAATTTAAAACCTTCAGTCTTCCTTTCTTAAAACCCATGGCAAGCCCTCCCGAGTGACCTGAAGCATCAACAGCTATGAAGACCCAACCCGGTAAGATGGAACAAAGAGACGATTCAATATCCATACTTTTGCCCAAAGTTTCTTGAAGAAAAACTATATCCGGGTTATTACGCGAAATAAGGTCTTTTAGAGCTAGTTTTTTGGGTTTACTAGCTAAACCCCTGCAATTCCAAGAAAAACAAATCATTTAATAACCGCCTCAGGGGGTTTTGCTGCTCTAAGCGCCCCAGGAATTGTCATCTGTTTCCCATCAGCTACATCATAAACGGCTTTAGCTTGAGTTTTTGAAAGCAGGGATTTTCGCCCTCTACCCTTCTTAGAACAAACCTTAGGGGTCTCAGTCCCTAACCCACCTACAGGCTCCATAATCTCATTCGAACAACCCGACTTCTTGCTGTGGGATCTAAGGTTATAATGGCGAGCAGCAGAAGAAGGCCCAGCACCCTTACCCAAAGGGGGAAAATCCTCACAGTTCAGATTTAAGGAGGGCAATTCAGCAGAGAGATTATCAATATTTTGCATAACATCCTTACATTTATTTAACAGAGAAACACCCCCGACAAAAGATTCAGATATAAAGGCAGGATTTTTTTGAGAGGACTGCATACCCGATTGTTCTTCTTCGTTGACGACGGCCGGAACAGGAGTAGGAGGATCCAGCATCGGTTGATCCTCGGACGAAATCAGCGGGCCTCCGTCCTCCTTGAGCTTTCCTTCCTCTGACTGATGCAGGTGCTCTTCCGCAGCAGTCCCAAATGGAATAGGCTCCTCCTGCGGGCTCTCAACATGCCTCCTAGGCCCTTCCCACTCCTCTTCATCTCTTTGAGTCCTCCTCTTTCTCCTTCCCAACGGGCAGTCCCTCGCCAGATGCCCATACTCATGGCAGCGATGGCAGCGGAACGGAAGGAGTTCATAATCCAAAGGCTGTTCTACGACATACTCCCTATAGCGCAAAGTAATAGATTTTGCCAGGCCTTCCTTGGGGTTGAGTCTCACCAGGATTCTTGCCACTGCTTTCTCATAAGTATGAAGATACGACCTATCGGCATCCAGATAGGTTCCCAACAAGTTCCCTATAGACTTGAAAACAGAATCCGCCCAGAGGAATGGAGGTAAGCTTGGAGCCCTCACCCATACAGGGAACTCGTCGACCTTTTCTTTGGCGGCATCGAAGAGCGGCGTCCATCTTTTGAAGAAGACCGGCCGGTTCCCGTACTCCCAATTCTGCCCCTCGACCCATTCCAATGCCTCCTTGCTGTCGAAACTGGCTATGAACCATCCTTTAACCAGGGAGTTTGTTTTGAAAGAGGCCGCTGGAGTACCCAACCATTGTCTCGCCGCCCACTGCCTGAGGGCTTTGCCTGAAACAGGCCGCCCTCTGATCCTGCCCACAAGCGTGACCTCTGCTACCTCCAGAACGTCTTCCACCTGCACATCCATACCCAGAACCAGCTCCGAAAAGCACTTTGTCTTCAGAGGTTTTGTCTTCTTTCTTTTTTCACCTGACCTTCTCAACTCCGGCTCTGCATTCTTGTCACCGAGATCTGGGGTTTGTACTCCAGATTCCCTTTGCGCCCCATCTTCAGGCCCTGCTGCATGTTCATCCCCATTTCTTGTCGGGGTTTCTACCAGCCCTTCGATTGGACTGCCTACCTCCCCTTTCTCCGAGGGGCCCTTCTCAATTCCTTTACCTGCCCCAAGAGATGAAGATACAAACCCCTGCTTTGCTTGCCTACCAGAATCGATAACCAAACCCTCCGACCCTACGATACTCTGAGTAGAGTCCTTAGAAAAAAGTCCTCTGTTAACAGCCAACAGGTGAGAACTTCCCCCGACCTCATTCCCTGAATCTTTGAGTCCCCCTACGGACCTCCATACCCCTATGTTATGTACAGAATTGATGATATCCTCTAAACCCCCGGACGGACAGAAGATTTTAGATGGGGATAAAGACTTACCAATCGACGCAGCAAAACCCTTGTCTCCCCAAGTGCTCAGCTCTGCTTTAGGGTTTTCCTTCTCAGGGCCCTTGCCAGTGATGCCCAGGTTGCCTGACAGGTCCCAACTCTCGTCCAGCAGGCCTTTAGCAAAACTTGAAACTCTTGAAACACCAGCCGAGACCGAAACAGCTCCATGACCATCAGTCTTTCCAAGTAGCTCACCGAGGTTCTGCGCGTTAATTTCCTTCCCCCATACCGTGAGTAAGTCTTCAGGAGATGGGTCAAGCTCCACCGACTCATTAGCAATTACCATGGTAAAAACCTAAAAGTCCGTAAATGGCAATACCTCCTCGCAACCGTTACCCGAGAAAGAACGCTGAAAAACCGCCTGCAGACAAAGGAGGCAGGCTATGCAACTATACCGGGACAGCAAAACTCCAAGAAAGTTTCACGGGCTTACAAATCAGGAAACCGCTCTCACAAACCCTCGACCGAGACGAAACCCGCCAGCCTGAAAGAAAGTTCCTTAACCCAACCGTCAATAACCCGCTTGACCCACGAAGTAACCAAAGCTCGATGGGTCCGCCAGCGCTGCACCTCCGTACCTGCGTGTCATTCTGCAGAATCCTGCATCAGCTAGGCCTAGGGCCTAGGGTTCCCGGATCGAAACCTACCCTCGCCATCTTCCTAGCACCATGTTTTGGTCATCAATCTTCTGATTGAACTAGTTGTATATTCACACTTTTGTTTAAATACTAACTCCATCAATAACATGTTTTAAGTTCTTTTGAAGTGCTAAGTTTTGGAAGTTACCATTAGGGACATAGGCCTTGTCTTGAAATCTTTATCCATACTTGTCCTTTAAAAGTATTCTTAAGACCTTAGAATAGGATTTCCATTTGCATTAAACACTTTAGAAAACCAACAAAAACAAAACCCCAAAAACAAACATAAACTATAAAACAATGAAGTAAAAGAAAGGTTAACTAAGCACATATAGTGCACCACACTTCATCAGTTTACGATACCCGGATTGATAATTTATGAAGAGCAATTTAAGACATTAAATTGACTAGACATTTTGGCGCCGTTGCCGGGGAAGTGTAATTAGGAGACCTTATTTCTTACATCTGGAAAAAAGAAATAATAATTCTTGAGTATGCTCTCCTCCTGCACTTTGTGTGATCTGGAGGATCAGAAAAAGAATTGTTATGTAAAAAAAGAAAAAAAAAAGGAGACAAAATAAACTTCAACATTTTCAATTGATTAAAAAAAAAAAAAAAAAAAAAAAAAAAATGAAACTCAACTGCTTTGATAGGTTCAAATTGTCCAAACTTGTCTGGTTATGGTTTGTAGTGGTCTTCAAAACACTGTATCCTGTTCTAATAAGGTTTTGCAACTTAGCTGCGGAAACTACCCTGATTCCGCAGCTAGCTGTGAATTCCGCAGTTGTTTCAAGGTTTAGCAGGTTACAAGCATCCAATGAAAAAACCGACCACATGGGCATCTCCAGAATTGTCCCAACATGGATCCTATCCTAGTCACCTAGCTCAGATCTACGAAAAATCAGCCTAAGACCTCAGTCAAAGTCTTGTTTTTAGCATGTTTTTCTTGAAGTATTTGCTGCCTGAAATTGAAAATCATTAATCCTTTTTATAAAATTTTACAATTTCAGAGAAGAAAAAAAAGAGAAAAGCAATCTATGGCTATCTCCATTCCTAGTTTTCATTGTGGCTTCAATAAAAAAATCTGCCTCCCTGATCAAGCTTTGGCCTGAAACAAACCTGCAACATAAAAAAAAAAATTTGCACTGTATATATGAAAAAAAATTAGATTGAAGCAAGGACTTTTTAGAAAAAAATCTAAAGCTACGAGCAGCACACAAGGGCTAGGTTGTAGAATTGAATAATTCACACTAAAAAAATACACTGAACCCTGCTCATGTCCACTCCCATGACAAAAGAAAAACAGAAGCACATTAAGCTTTTTGTTAGAGGGAACGAATTGGACCATGATGATGAAAAATTAGCCACTGGAACACCCTATTAAAATCACCATTATTTTGGGTTTGCGGGGCTCACAAATTGCTGTAAAAGGGGCTGTTGTTTTTTTGTTTGAGCTATTACTTAACATTAAACAAAATCAGAGGAAGAACAACAAACTCCATCGTCTGTAGATACAACAAAAACTAGATCATTGAATAAGTGTCATGCTTCAAAGGGGTATTAAGTGCCTCTGCCGTGCAATTCTCAGGCTCAGGGTATTAATCAACTGATTCTGCATTTCAGTTTTATTGAATAGATCAACCACCATCTTCTTCAGCCTCTCATTCTCATCTCGCACCTTCACAATGCCTTCTTCAACATGAGTATTTTCCCCCGCTCCTGTACCTCTTACCTCCCGAGTCTCTTCACAGTCCATGCCTTCACCCTCTCCATGCTGTTCAGGGACTTCATTTGTCTCTGCCATGTCTTCCAAAGAATGCAATGTGGCCTTATGTGTTGCCCAACATGTATGAGAATGCATCCAACCGTTAATTCCAAAATTTCACAGGCCGAATGCAAATTCATAAAAGGCAGAACAGTGAGAACAGTTAACTCAGGAAAAACGTAAACACAGAAAAAACGTCAAACTTCAAACGTTCGATTTGCCCAAATGGAGACGAATTTTAAAAAACTAAAACATGAGTTTTTTTGCCAGGTGGGTCAATTAGATAACCCAGAAACCGTTTGAAGAAATTTGTGGCGGTCTAGGAGAAATCTTCGGTTCTTTGGAGCCTCTTTTTTGTCGCCGCGTGAAAAAAAACTGGATTTGAATTGATTAACTGATAGTTTGAATGCGTGATTCAATTCCGCGTGCCTGAGGAAAGGAATTCTAATTGGGAATCAACTACATGCTGGCATCTAAAACCCGATTACACGCCTTCCACCTTATTAAACTCAAACCTGTTTAGAGACGTATTCCAATTGAACACGACTCTCTGTCATTAAATCCCATGAAGTCGCTGCCACCCATCTGTACATGTTTCGTTACTGCCGGTTAAATGTTGGGAGAAAATGGAATAGGGAAGACAATGTTTATACGCATGCATTTGTATCTTCTTGTGAACTTGTTTACTACTCTCGCATGCATTTGTATCTTCTTGTGAATTCATCTTGGCTGCTCATCCTCTGTTTCCGTTTACAGTTCTTGAACACTCCCGTATCCATCTTCCATTTTCAGCCATTGTTCTTCCATCAACCTTACAACATAACCGTCTTACCTCTGTTAAACCTTCAGACACAGTTGAATTCCAGGTTGAATTTTAAACAGAGGAAAGGATGGGTCGGTTATTAAGGGCAGAACCGAAAGGGCCAAATAGTTATGATCATAGTTATAGGCTGTTTGTCAAATTATAAGTCCATCAATAAAACTGTTTTGCTCCATTCACAGAGTTCCTAAATGCAGACAATAAAAAAAATTCGGTTGACTGTTTTAGCCACTTTCCGCAGCTAGCCCAACTTTCCGCAGCCAGCCCAACTTTCCGCAGCTGTTTTGTTAAACTCTAAGTTGCAGGTGTCATCAAGCAAAACAAGCCACATGGGTAGCTAGGGGAATGTTGGTACATGGATGGTGTCCTATTCATTCGATCAAATTTGATGGAAAAGACCCCGGTCAAAGGGAAGTCAAATTGTGTGTTATCACTAAGTCGCCACACTGAGTCGCTGCATGTCAAGAAAAAATAATAATTTTGAATCAATGAACTGAACAAGTTATTTTCTCACTTTTCTGAAGGTATTGATTAATTTTGGACTGATGATGAAAGATGAATGGCTAACTTTGTATTCAAGATTTTTAGCTACAGAACCGTGCACATTCCGCAGCTAAAGTCCAATTCCGCAGCCAGAAAAAACCTCATTGTTCAAATCAACCTAACTTTTTCATACAAAATCAGATTTTGATGATTTAAGTACCATTGGAAAGATCTCAACAAGATCTACAGAAAGAGAAATCTATCATCTGAGTTTGAAATGGCAAATAATGAAATAAATTGCTGAAAAGAAGCAACATCAACTTGAGGCACTAATTCCAAAGCAGGTATAAATTCTTTTGATTTTTCCTTTGAGAACTTGTTTCATTAATACAAATTCTTTGTTTTGTGTGTAAATATCATAACTAGAGAGATTGATCACCTCTCTCCTTTGATAATCTTACATTCCATTGCAGAAGAAGTATTAGTTTTTTTGGCAGGTTCCAGGAGGAAGGACAAATGACTACAAGAGAATGGTGTCTCTCTAAGAGACCAATTTGTTTCATAAGAGGATGATCAACAATAGAGAGGAAATATGCTGATGCAAAATCAGATCCAAACACTAGAAAACTTTCAGATACTATTGTCTCCATCACATCCATCCATCACATCCATACTTCATAATAAACCATTCACCTTATTCCACTCCATATTTTCCACTTACATTCACATACACTTTCCATCTCTTTTTGTCCATTCATAACCCACAAATAAAAGCAAGAGGCTCATTCATATGCTTATTGCCCATTTCCATTTCTGCTCTCCATTGCCATTTTCCATTTTTTGTCATTTTCATTCAGCAAATAAACCCTGCTTCAATGCAAATTATTGAGTCCATAGTCCTTTGAGTCTAAGTTCTTTGTAAAAACACCTTGAGGCTTGCATGCCTTAATGGCAAGTCCTCATGCTGACAAACAATGGGAATACATTAATGTCCCTTGTTTGTTAGATCTTCTAGATGACTCGACATCAGCAAATTCATTCGTACCTAGCAAGATGTGTTTGGACATCTTGACTCTCATTGTCATCAATGGTGAGAGTTCTCGTGTTGACTAGTGGCATCCATTAATGGCCACTAAGCCAACAATTTCCTACTATGTTCGACATCAGAACATCTTTTCACATAGTAGGAATTGTGCCAATGAGTTTTGAAGACATGAAGACTATTATTTTCAGCATTTTGGAGCAGATTCAACAAGTTTTAGTAGAAGCAATAAAAATTCATCTTATCTCTCTATCCATGACTCCTCTTGTTCGGCCACTTGAGGAAGAATATGATCAGAAATTTTCAGCCACGACACATACAACTCATCCATTCCAAAGGGTAAGTGAAGGTACGTCATTTTCTAACTTTTGACCATAGAATTCCATAAAAAGCTAGAATGATAATTGTTGGAAAAACATTTCTCTTCCTCATTTCATAAAATTGCCAATACCATCAGTTGGGGGGGGGGGAATACATTCATATTCATATCTTACCATGTCCATATCATATTCAGGAGCTCACATACTTCCAACATATATTAATTATTACATTGATATTATGAGCATACAATGGCTTTTGAAAAAGTGCTTAAAGGATAAATTGGATACAAACAAAATCATGGTTGTCACACAAGAACCAACCATCATGCAATCCAATAAAGATATACTTTGCAACAATAATCAAAATATCATTATGCAAAGTTCAAAGATCAAAATAGAAGGCAAAAAAAAAAAAATGGTTGTTACACAAGAACCAACCATGTTGCGATTCAAGTAAAACACTTTGCAGAAATATGAAGTTATCAAATGATATCATGCAAAGTTAAGCCAAATTTAAAGGATCAAAAGAGTTAATGTAATATATATTGCATGAGGACATGCAATAGCTTCAGTTGGGGGGTATGTTGAGTCTTGAAAATGTCATTCATTTCCATTACACTTTCACTATTATGTCCATTATATCACCTCCATTTCACCTCCATTTCACTACTATGTCACCACATTCATCCCACTTTCATTATCATTGGGCCACCTTTATGTTTTTCCAATCTTTATTATTTCTAAGCCTTTTAAGTGAATTTGTGGTTAAACATTAGAAAATAATGTGCATATGCTTATACCTAACAAATGGGTTGAGATTGTTGACATGTGTAGGTTGAAAGGAGACTTCTAGAAGACCCTTATGTGGCACTCTAAGGCCAAATTCGAATTTGGTTGGAAAGAATCATGGGATCATGAGGATATGTGTCACATCTCCTAATTGTATTATAACTCTAAGAAGACATGTGTCTTATCAGTTCCTATTTTGATTAGGACTCTAGAGGTAGAGGGAGAGATTCATGGATTCTCATTAATGAGATGGCTCTCATCTTTTTGTATAAATAGGAGATCTCTCTCCTTCATTTGTTAGTCTTTTAGTCCCTAGTTCTTAAGTTTGTAGTTCTTCCTTGATGGCTTTTGAAAGCTTTGGAGAACTTTGTTGTACTTTGTACTTTTGAAGAAATTGAATAAAGCTTTGATGTTCTCAACATGGAAGGAGATGTGAAGTAGATGTCATGAAGCATATTAGAATGTAAGGTAGAGTAGATTTCACTTTGTAAATATTGTTTTGTAGAATGTAAGGTAGAGTAGATTTCATTTTGTAAATATTGCTTTGATTTCATTATGTTATTTGATTGCTTTCAAGTTTGATAGATTAGATTTTTCATTCATGCAAGTGTGTTTAATTTTTCTTTGATTTCATAGGTGGTAGAGGGCCCCTGCCTTGTATAGTTGTCATTTAATTTTGCATTTTATTTTTCTCATGTATATTAGCTGTACATAACAAAGTTGTTTTGATTACTGTTGTTTTACATTTTTCTCATGTATATTAGCTGTACATAAATTGCTTTCAAGTTTATTGTATATTAGTGATGCACATAGCCTTTTAATGACTAATGAATGACATGATAGAATCATCTTGTCCTTTTGCTGAAGCAGCAAGGATACTGGGTCTCATAGTCACTAGTTCATTGTTTGGTTATTGCATTTTGTTTTGATTGAACTAATGACATGATAGAATCATCTTGTCTTTTTGCTGAAGCAGCAAGGATACTGGGTCTCATAGTCATTAGCTCATTGTTTGGTTATTGCATTTTATTTTGATTGAACTAGTTGTATATTCACACTTTTGTTTAAATACTAACTCCATCAATAACATGTTTTAAGTTCTTTTGAAGTGCTAAGTTTTGGAAGTTACTATTAGGGACATAGGCCTTGTCTTGAAATCTTTATCCATACTTGTCCTTTAAAAGTATTCTTAAGACCTTAGAATAGGATTTCCATTTGCATTAAACACTTTAGAAAACCAACAAAAACAAAACCCCAAAAACAAACATAAACTATAAAACAACGAAGTAAGAGAAAGGTTAACTAAGCACATATAGTGCACCACACTTCATCAGTTTACGATACCCGGATTGATAATTTATGAAGAGCAATTTAAGACATTAAATTGACTAGACACTGGTCCAAGTGCGTCATATCATGAATAATGTGGGGCAAAGCGCATATTGTTGGGGTGTTGTAGGTGCCCATGGAATGGAATGATGCTCTGCAAGTGATAGGGGTCCCATGGCTCTCAACACTTCACCTGTAGGGTGTCATAATGCTCCTCTAGTGGACTTGGGCCTCAATTAAGTTGCCCAGCCCATAATGGAAACCACCTACCAATCACACACAATGTCAAGTCATGTACCTTCACCATTTGGTACAATTAATCATTAATGCATCTAAGTGGACCAAGTTTGTTAGTCAAGGGCAAATTGAGACTTCATATGGGGCTTCTCTCAATTTTGGGCTTCGATCATGTAATGGTGTTACCTCCCTAGGTAGGAGTGGCTAATAAACGATCCTATTAGGTGTTGCTAACCCCTAAGGGGAAAGACAGGTCCCTAGTACATCCTTCAGACAGTAGGAAGCATACAAATAATGATGAAATGGATGGGGATGAAGGGGTCTCATGGCCAAATTTCATGGGTACAAGGATAGCAATAATAAGGATGTCCACATATTAGGTATACAGATGTGAGGAGGGAGCAATCGTGGTTACATGAGCTACCCCAACCTTTGTTTTCCATCCCTCTTTATTTGTCTTTTGCTTTTTCTTGTTTTTTCTTTATATTATTGCTCAAAGCTCCAAGACATGAGAGCATGTTATGAATGATGTATAGTAGTTATTACCCCCTTAAAGGTGGGGCAGTTCATCACCCACCAGGGGTTAGGACGTGCATGGGTTCCTTTTATGATGTAAAGGGGCAATCATTTGCCCTGGGAACTAAGGCGATGGCCATAATGATAAGGAGTAGAGTTCATGCTTGGATTTTGCCAACGTGCTATTATTATTGTCCCGACCATCTTTTGCATTTTGTGATTTTCTTTCTCTTTTGTTTCTTGCTTGTGGCCATGATTTGGTTTTTAATTTCTTTTAGCTGCATCAACCTCCGAGGCAGCGTTTCCAGGCCCAACCCAGGTATGTGGATAAGGGGAGGGTGTGTGGCAATCCCCTATGTTGTTTTTCCATGGAACCAGAGAATCTAAGTTAGGATCTTAGAATCTCTGACACTACCAACTCAAATGCCATAAAAAAACTACTTTGCACAGCAGAATAAATATCGTAGTGAATCAACAAGAGCACAAATATACAACTTTTTACAATTTTTCATTAACCAACTTCATTATATTATCAATCTATAATACAATAGTTTAGGGCTCTCGTATCAAGGATTGTGGCCCTCATACAATCATTGATACAAGAAATACAACTAGGGTTTGGTGTCAACAACTATGACAACCAATCTACCATGAACAAGATACAATTGACCGACTAGATGATGTTGTGCACCATCACAACTCCACTTGGTCGTACCCTGAACACATTTGTTTGTCTATTTGCTCCTAATATGTAGTTGTGCCTCTATCAATGGATCCTGCTCATTTAGGTCACTGAACACAACTCCAATCTACCCTCTAGCTAATCATTAGTCCATCAACGAATCAACACATAGGGTCTTCTTGTGAGTTGTTCACAACTTTGTTTGTGAACAACTCCTACACTAAACTTGGGCTCGACCACTAGTCCACTTGGCTACCTTCATTTGTCATTCAAAGAGTCAACCCTTGACCTCCAAATCCCTACCTCTCCTAGAAGACCTAATGTCCTTCTCATCTATGCACTTAGGGCTCAATGAAACATCTACTTGCTTCCCTCCTAACAGCCACAAGATGCCCAAACAAACAGTGTCCAAATTTGGACTATCACCCTGCTAAATTCATCAACTTAGACTAGCAATATACCTCTTGAAGACTCCTCCTAGTCGTCTGCAACTCGAATTGAGCACACTTGTTTTGTAGTTTTTCGGCCTAATTAGGGCACCAAACCAGCCCTTAACCAATACTCAAAATAATTTGCTCTCCCTCCTACAAGGTCGGTCCAACCAACACTATACTTCTAGGTACCTGCAGCCTTATGTGTTGTTGTTCTAACCATAGTTCAGCTCCTCAAACATGCCTCGGCCTTTCCTGAAATAGCCCTGAATACCTTTGGCTCTGTTCACAAAAGTATTCCACCCAAATGTGTGCCCAAAACTTCCCTTTTCACTCGTTGCCAGCTCTCACCAACTTGACCCAATAGTCACAAAAAGAAACATGTCAAACAAACCCTCTCCTTAACTTCGCTAGGCCTCTTTATGACTGCAACTACCTCAGACAAGATGCTCCTTCGCTATGATGAAATAGCTCTTGGTGATGTGCTAAATGAGGCTCCCTTCTCACTTATTTATATGCTTCCATAGGGGTAATGGCTAGCCCTCTTCTAGGGTTGTCTCAAGTAAAGCCAACTTTTTTCTAGCCATTTAGCCCACATGAAAACATATAAAAATTATTTTCTCAACTTCTACAACTCCTCTCTTGGTGCTTGAAGCAGCCCCTTGTTCCTCTAAGGGTGCTCTTCCATATCCAAGTGTCAAGTGTCCAAAACTACTAATGGATTCACAGCCACAACTTTGGGTGCAGAGCCCACAGCTTCAGTCATAACATGTCAAACATGTGACCTCAAGAAAATCATCATAACTTTCTCTCTAAGCATTGGATTCAAATTTCGTAAATAGTGACAAAAAGAGGACAGACTATAGTTGTTGGGTATTGTTTTCAGAGTCGAAGGTCGAAACAGTGACATGTGGCACTTCATACAAGTTCGCTCTACTGAACCAATTTATAATCAGGCCATCGTAGGAGATTGGGTATAACTCTTTCTTGAAGAATCTAATCTCGATTAGACCTGTGGAGTTGGGAAGAGGACTCAAAGGGCTACCACAAGACAAAATTTTAGACCTTGGAGATTCGAAATTACATAGATACAACAGATTCAATATCGAACTCCTAGAAGGCAAGAAAAGTATGCATTCAAGGATCAATGCAGTAAGGACCACACATTAATAGTCAAGGGTAAGTCTGCTACAACAAGGAAGGATGACACTTTATAACAACTCAGACACATACTAGAAGGACATGCAATGCCAAAGTACCATTACTTGAAGCAAGCACAACAGTTCCTCAACAACTACAACTGATCCAAGAAGCAATGTCGAGTCAAGTGTCAGGTCTTGTCAAAATGACAGTGCTGTAAAAGAGTCATCATTGTAAATTTGAAAGGTGTTATGAAACCAGCTCACAAAAAGATTGAAAAGATAGATCAACGCCTTAGAATTTTGCGTCTTCGAGGGGGCAACCTCCTTTACATTACACAAATGAATAATTCTTGGATGATACAAATGACTAAACCTCCCTTCTATATATAGGTGTCTAAGGGGTCACAATATAATCAAGCCGACATAACAGTAATAACATAAGGGCACAAAAATAACAATAGTGGGTTTCTATGGGGCATACTAATAACAATATGGGGGCAATAAGGGCACAATAATAACAATAAGGGATACAATGACAATAGTAATGGGGGAATCACTAATATTATAGGGGCCTAACATGCCCCTCTCCTTCCGAAAGCATTGTCCTCAACGCTTGAGTAGTTTTGGATGCTTCTGTATAAAATTTTCATCCTCCCATGTGGAATCTTCAGTGGATAAGTTCTTCTACTTGATGAGATACTCTGAAGTTGATTGATTTCGTAGCTGCCAAGTTCTTGTTTCTATGACTGCTTCCGGTTCCAATATGAGTTTTCCTTCCTCATCAAGTTTTGGCAATATTGTTTGAACTGGGAGCTTGTCACCTATAACCTTCTTTAAACATGAAACATGGAAAACTGGGTGCACTCGGGAAGCTGGAGGAAGCTCCAATTTGTATACCATAGTACTAATCTTTTGCAACACCTTGTACGGACCATAATACTTTGGTGATAATTTATTATCCTTCTTAGCTTGCTTGAGGGACATTTGTTTATATGGTTGTAGCCGTCGGAATACCCAATCACCTACATCAAAACTTCTTTTGCTGCGATGTTGATATGCCTGTTGTTTCATTCCATTCTATGCCAATGTGGGGTTATCCTTTAAGACTTGGAGAACTTGTTGTTGATGCTCGATGTGATGTTCCACTAGTTGAACCTTAGAATTTTCTCTTAAATATGATGTGATGGATGGTGGATGATATCCATAAAGTGCCATAAATGGGGTCATTTTTGCTGCAATATGAAAGGAAGTGTTATACCACCATTCAACCAGAGGCAACCATTTGACCCATTGTGTCTGTTTATCAGATACAAAGCAACGAAGATATCCTTCCAAACATTTGTTTACTATCTTAGTTTGCCCATCAAATTGAGGATGATAAGATGAGCTATGAGCTAACTGAGTACCGAGACAAGAAAATAATTCTGTCCAAAAATTTCCAGTGAAAATGGGATCTCTGTCGTTTACAATAATCTTTGGGTTTCCATGTAGCTTTTGAATTGTTTCCATAAATGCAGTAGAAACTGTATTGGCTTTAAATGGATGTGAGAATGCACAAAATTGTGCATACTTGGTAAGTCTATCAACTACCACCATGATGACACTCTTTCCTTCGGACTTGGGTAGACTTGTGATAAAATCCATTGAAACCTCCTCCCAACGTTAGCTTGGAATGGATAAAGGTTGTAATAGATCTAAGGTCTTAATTGTTTCAACTTTATTTTGTTGGCAAACCAAACATTCCGCCACAAACTTTTGAATATCCGAATTGAGGCCATCCCAAAAAAAATTCCTTCTTAACCCTATGGTAAGTTTTTAAAAATCCTGAGTGCCCTTCTAAGGGAGAAGTGTGCAATTCCATAAGAATCTTTTATTTGAGTTGGGAATTCTTACATAGGTATAAGCAATCTTTGTACCATAACGAATCATTTTTCTAGCTAAATGTATCAGATGTACTGGGATCTTGTTGTAACTTTCGAATGAGTGCCCACATGTCTTCGTCATTCTTCCATTCCTCCCTTGATTCGCTTATCCAATCTGGTTGGATAATAGAAATGGCGCACAACAATGCTTCCACATCCTCATCCTTTCTTGAGAGTGCATCTGCCACAACATTTTTCTTCCCTTTTTTGTAGATGATTTCAAAGTCATAACCCAACATCTTTGTGACCCATTTTTTTGCTCTTCAGAGGATAATCTTTGTTCTAAAAAGTATTTAAGACTATCATAATCCGTTTTTACCTTGAAGTGTCCTCCCATTAGGTAGGGTCGTCATTTCTTAATTGCATGTAGTATTGCCAATATTTCCTTCTCATAAATAGTTGTGTAAATACTTTCCCTTGATTGGACGACTTTCGAAAGCAATGGGTCTTTCATCTTGCATTAAAACAACACCAATTCCATTTCCTGAAGCATCACATTCCACAATAAAGGTTTTTGTGAAGTCTGGCATAGCTAAGGCCAATGCTTGGCACAATGCCTCTTTAAGATATTCGAAGGCCTTTGTTGCTTTTGGAGTCCATGGAAATGCATCTTTCTTCAATAAAGTTGTTAGAATGCTGCTATTCTTCCATAATTCTTAACAAACTTGCGATAATACCCTGTCAACCTGAGAAATCCTCGCAAATGCTTTATGGATGCGGGGATTTTCCATTCCTTAATGGCTTTAATTTTGCTAGGGTCTACCTTAACACCTTCATGAGATACAATATGACCCAAATATTCCACCTCTTGTACTCCAAAAAAACAGTTGGAGCTTTTTGCATATAATTGTTTCTCCTCCAATAGTTTGAGCACCATGTCAACATGTTCAACATGATCCTTCCAAGACTTGTTGTAGATTAGTATATCATCAAAAAATACCAACACAAATTTTCTAAGGAAGGGTTTAAAAATGGAATTCATCAAACCTTGAAATGTAGAAAGTGCATTGGTAAGGCCAAAAGGCATGACCACAAATTCATAATGACCCTCATGAGTTCCAAATGTTGTTTTTGGAATGTCTTCAGTGTTCATTCTGATTTGATGATATCCTGAACGGAGATCCAACTTAGTGAAGTAAATTGATCCATGCAATTCATCCAATAATTCATCAATGACAAAAATGGGAAATTTATCTTTAATAGTGAGCTTGTTGAGCTCCCTATAATCCTGACACATGCGCCATGATCCATCCTTCTTGTGCACCAATACTACTGGAGCAGAGAAAGAACTTTGAGTAGGTTGAATTATACCAGCCTCTAGCATTTCTGCAACCATACATTCAATTTCACTCTTTTGGGCATAGGGATATCTGTATGGCCTGATGTTTGGAGGAACACTTCCTGGAATCAAATGAATAGCATGATCATGATCACGAATAGGTGGGAGACCTTTGGAAGTCTCAAATACCTTGGAATGATTGTCCAAGACTCTTTGGAGATCTAAAGAAATAGATGATTTCAATGTGGAAACCTCTAGCGAACATAATTGTGCAATTATACCTCATTGTTCCTTCTTTAGAAGCTTTGTCATACCGTTAGAGCTGACTATCTTTCCCGGTTTCCCTGCAATACCCCTTAATTCAACTTCCTTTCCTTCTGCACAAAATTTCATGAAAAGTTCTTGAAAATTAAAAGCTACTGTACCCAAGGATTGTAGCCATTGGACTCCTAGTACAACATCAGCACCACCCATTGGAATGGAAAGCATTGGGCTATTCAATATATATTCTCCCATGGATAGCTTGATATTATGGCAGTTTCCAGAGCAATTTATGGTTCCTCCACTTGCAACCATCACTTGACACTCTGGTGCTAGATATAGGAAGCAATTCAATTCCTTTGCAATCTTGCAGTGAATAAAATTATGGCTACTTCCCGAACCAATCAACACTATTACCTTTTTCTTCTTGATATGTCCTTATATCTTTGATAGTTTGAGGAGTAGTAATTCCAGCCGATGCATTACAAAATATGGTCGGGTTCATTTCTTCTTTATCTAGGATTTGTTCCTGGAGTATATCCTTTTCTTTTGACATTTCCTGTTCATTTCTTCCTCCTCTTCACAATCTATGTAGAATAATTTCTTCTCAGCACACTTATGACCTTTAGTGTATTTGCTATCACAACTGTAACAAAGCCCTTTTACTCTTTTTCTTCCAATTGTTGTGGTGTCAACCTTGTAGGTTGTGGAAGGCTAGGGGCAACAACACTTCCATCTTTATAGTTGTGAGTGGTAGGCTTCCTGGACGCCATAATTTTGCTTTCCATTTTTCTTGCTAACCTGAATGTCTTCTCCAATGAATCAGGTTCCCAAAGGCGAATCTCATGTTGGACATTATCCTTTAAAGTACCTATGAATACATCAATCCTATTTTCCTTTAAAATATCTTTTACCCTTATGTTCAATTTTTAGAAGTCCTCAATGTGCTCCATCATTGAACCCTTTTGTTTGAGATTTATCAATTGGCTAAAAAAGGTGTTGCTTTTTGTATCCTCATAATGTGCTATCATTTTTTTTCTGTAAAAATTACCTAAATGACAATTTGTTTATGAGAGTAAAGCCATCGATACCATATAAATTGATTTGGTTCCAAATATAAAGTTGCAATACATACCTTTTGTGTGTTTTGCACATTATGGAGACCGAAAAATTGCTCCATCTGTAGTATCCATGTTTTGGGATCCTTGCCATCAAACTTCCTCATATCGATTTTTGGAACATGGTGGGTCTTCAATCCAACATTAGAGTCTATGAAATCATGATTAACATTTCTTTTGTTCTCATCATGAGTTTCCTTTACTACCCTTTCACCGTTAGTGACCATTTCTTGTAGGAATTTTATTCAAATTTATCTTCAAGTCTTCCATCTTATCGTCCATGCCATTCATCTTAGCATCCATGCTATTCATCTTGGTTTCATTTACCTTTAGTGAGAGTGAAATTTGTTGTACTTGGTCTTATAATTTTGATATATCATGTTGCATTTCTTCCTCTTCTTCACGAGTCATGCTAGAGATTTCAGGTTGCTTACAAGGTGTTTCCATTTTCTTTCTTCAAACCAATCTTATGCAAAATTTTAAAAACTATACACCTTTTTTTCGCTTTGTAAGAGCTCGATATTGAATTTGTTGTATCTCTGTAACTGCAGACCTAGAATATCTGAAATCTCGTCCTGCGGTAGCCCTTTGAGTCCTCTTTCTAACCCCACAAGTCTGATCAAGATTGGATTCTCCAAGGAAGAGTTATGAAAAATCTCCACGGTGACCTGATTATAGACTAGTTCAGTAGAGCGAATTTGTACAACGTTCCACGTGTCATTGTTTCGACCTTAGTACCTGAAACTGATACATAGAAAGCTACAGGCCGTCCTCTTTCTGAAACTTCTTACGAAATATCAATCTGATGCTCAAAACAAAAGTTATGATGACTTTCCCTAGGTCACCTATTTGGAATGTAATTCGGGAGTCTGCAAAAACCCTAACTTCCTCGGATCCTATCTCCACAAATGTAGCGAGACAAGCTCTGAAATTCGGACCCGAAGTTCAGAATGATTTCGGCTCAAATGGGTTTTTTTTGTAGCTCCTGAAACATTGTCGAAAAAATTTTATAACGAAAATGCCATGATGACCTGTTTGGAGCAACAAAACCATAGAATCCAAAGCTCTGATACCAAATGTTAGGAAACCAGTTCACAAAAAGATATAAAAGATAGATCAACGCCTTAGAATTCAGCCTCTTCGAAGGAGCAACCTTCTTTACATTACACAAATGAACAATTCTTGGATGATACAAATGACTAAACCTCCCTTCTATATATAGGTGTCTAACGGGTCACAATATAATCAAGTTGGCATAACAGTAATAACATAGGGGCACAAAAATAACAATAGTGGGTTTGTATGGGGCATACTAATAACAATATGGGGACAATAAGGGCACAATAATAACAATAAGGAATACAATGACAATAGTAATGGGGAATCACTAGTATTATAGGGGGCCTAACAAAGAGTTATTATTGTAACAGAGTCAATCTACCTAGATTTGAAAAGGCATTGTTGGGAGGTATAGGAGTCATTGTTGGGATGATATCATGGTTGGGTTGTAGGTCACAGTTTGATTGGGTGTTCGGTCAAGTACAAGAAAATCATTGTAAATCATATTGTATCATGGATCATTGTCCCTGGTATGGGAGTCCACACTCTTGTCTCACTTCTAATCATTATAGGGTGGAAAGGAGGTGTTAGGTAGGTGCATGAAGTCGCCTATAGGTTGGATCCTGTGAACACTTCAGGGTGGTAGGTTGGTCTAGGATGTTGGGGCATCCATTTAGTTAACTACTAAAGAAACCAGGGCGTTGGGGAATCCTTCCAGTGGGAGCTGGAAAAGAATGCTTTTCTAGAATTCTAGGAAGTTGTAACATCCATTTCAGTTGGAGATGAAGATTAAAGAATTCATTAGAAAAGTGTTCAGTGGTTTTTGACCCAGAAGGGGTTTCCCACCTAAGATTTTTGTGCCCATTGTGTTCTTTTGTTTACTGTCGTTACTGGATAAACATTAATAATAATTGAAGATTAAATAATGCTTTGAAAAGATTTAAAAGTGCTAATTGCTAAGGAATATTGATTCACCCCCCCTCTTAATATTTCCAACAACTGAATCAACTAACAAAAATCTTATAACCATTATCAAAGCGATAGTAGGTGATAACAAGCAGTCCTGGCCCGTGGGACAGAAAAATCAAGTATGCTTTATGGGCAGATAGGATAACTAAAAATAAAGTTAATGGTAAAAGTCCCTTTGAACTTGTCTATGGCATGGATGTGACATTACCTATCCATCTTAAATTACCATCTTACCAACTCCTTCAGCATTTTTCTAGTGATAAAGATGTTGTCCAAAACAAGATTGATCAAATTGTGGAGTTGGATGAAATGCGTCAGAAAGCTTTTGATAGTATATGCAAAAATCAGTCTAACATTAAGAAAAGCTTTGACAAATCTTCTCGGCCTAGATCTTTGCAGGTTGGAGATATGGTTTTACTATGGGATCGCAAAAATGAAAAGCTTGGAAAGCATAAGAAATTTGACAGTTTGTGGCTGGGACCTTACATCATCTGAGGCATTGCTGGTCCAAATTCATTCCACTTGAGCAGATTGGATGGTGAACCACTTGACTTACCTGCAAATGGCCAAATGCTCAAGCTATTCTTCAAAGATGACATCTGATGCCATGGGGCATCCTTTGTATTGTATTTCTAACCCTACACCTTGTCATTTTAGCATTTTATTTCTATTCTTAGATTAAGTTTACATTTCATGTTTGTAGAATTGTTACAGAGCTTCTATTTTATATAATGTTATATGATGATTTTTGGATTATATTTGGATGGACACTACTTATGTCATTTTGTGTTTTCTTTGGGTGCAGATTTTGGATTCTCACATTCCTTCGATGAAGCAACATGTCCCCAAGTAGAGCCAAATATTCACCACTCCATGTCAACTACCCCATAGCTGTACATTTTTTTGCGCATGGATTTCCATCATGTCCGAGCACTCAGATGATCCACAGATTCATCATTATCATCTATATGTACACTGGAGTTTTGTAAACCCATTCTACATTTTGTAATGTAAATGATCCTAGTAAGATGAATGTATGTCACAACCTAGGTAAATTTATCTTTCTGATGATGATTTCTATCCTAGGAGGTTTTTAGTCTCACCGATTCATGTGTGTTTCTAAACACGAATGATCGGCAGAGTTTTTCCATCCAATCTCACCCCAAAGCTAGGGTGGATTTTGTCATCGGGATTTTAAATGAGTCTTAGTGTTATTTATCGAGTCTCTGTAAAAGTGATTTGGGAATAATTCTAACTATTTGGTTAGATTATTTTATTACAAGTCACTTAGTCTACTAGATCATATTTTGTGTCGCAGAAATGGGTAATTATTGAGGGTCTATAACAAACAGGTGTTCCCCCTTCATGGGTTAGAAATGTAATATTTCATGTAAATAATATTTTAGCTTTAATGCTAAAGTATTAGAGGGTTGGAAAAATTAATAATCCCCTCAGGAATCAATTAATTATATTTTCTGGCTAAAATAAATTAAAATGCTAAACCAAAAATTTAATTAATTTAGGTCCTAGGAAAAGTTAAATTCTCCAACATTTAAAATTCGTGGGTTTTAAAGTTTTTAATTTTTGGAAGTCACCAGCCAAGGGAATATTGAAAAATTCAAAATATTTTGGACCCTTGGGCCATAGTAGTTAAGTCAAAGCCAACTTTTTGAGACAATTAACTCAAAATAATCATTTGAGTTAATTAAAAGGAAATTAAAAGTGAAATTCGAATTTCCTTAAAAAATAAATTTATTTCAACGGTGATGATTAAAAGATCATTTGATTTTCATCAACAGTTGAGATTGTTTTTGTGATAACCCATTTCAGTGTATAAGCAAAAGAGTGTTAGCATGCATACAATGTACGCATATGATAGCTATATATGCACACATCGCATGCCGTGCACTAGTATACTTATTAAATAATTAGGAAAAA
Source organism: Pinus tabuliformis (assembly GCA_031772625.1). Classification (NCBI taxonomy): domain Eukaryota; kingdom Viridiplantae; phylum Streptophyta; class Pinopsida; order Pinales; family Pinaceae; genus Pinus; species Pinus tabuliformis. The sequence goes on from CM062817.1 coordinate 1,602,110,976, forward strand.
TGTTTAAATGAATGAAAAGGGACTAAATACCTAAATTATTGAGAAGAGGGATTCGACACTCAAATATACATATTAAATGCCTTGTACTTACCAGGTTGTGTTGTGCCCTACAACAACCCCCCATTTCATAACATTTTTATCACAAACAATTTACATATGAAATGGGTCCCTTTTAAATTTTTAATTGGCATCAATAAACTTGTTCAAATAAGGTATGATAATCAAATGAATTTATGCAAAAAACCCTTGTTGAACAAATGATAAGCAATTTTTGGTTAAGTCCAAAAAAGTAATCACAAGTTCGGTTGCCATCTTGGTTTTTCCCGATGCGATATCGCTATCGGCCATCGGCAATAGCCAATGCACACACAAAAGGGCACATACCTTTTCCCCGATGCGACGCGATATCGGCAATCGGCTATCGGCACGGCACTATGTCTCGTGAAAAATGTTTTAACACTCCGGCCCGATGCGATATCGCATATCGGCAATCGGTACAATTCTACGCATTTTCATGAGACGTTTATATCCTTTCCCCGATGCGATATCGCTATCGGCATTCGCTAAAAGCAATTGATACACATTCAGGGGTTATGTTCGCGCGCCGAATGCGATATCGCAATCGGCGTTCGCTAAAGAACTTTCCCAAGTGATAACGCCACACACACACTTCCGATGCGATATGATGACGCTTAATGATGACCTCAGTTTCAAAAGGTGATTATTTCAAAGCATTAAAGTTATATTTAAAATCGATTTGACAAAATCACGGATTTCAAAATGACGTTAAGTAAAGGGAGAAGGTAATGCATGCGTATTTAAAGCTTTGCCCCTTCGAATTAACGAGCAATTACGATTAGACCTTTGAAAAAATCTATTACACGCTTTAAGGGGTCATTCGGTTTAATAACTTAAGTAATGGTCATTTATGAAGCTGCAGGCCGTAAAATCACCATTATTGCATCTACGGTGCCTTCTCAAATCATTAGATCCGCAGCCTCTTTTAGGAATAATCTCGCCACGCTTCAAATCATATATTTATCCCGTTATGGATTGTCATTGTTATTTCTTTGTTACAATTTCTCTTGCACTGTGTAGAATTCGACTACTGAGAAAAGTCTGAATATGATGGGAAAGAAGTTCAAGAAGGTGGCAGGTTCTACTGCGACACCTACCTCAGGCCAAGCTGCTACAGCTTCAAGGAAAGGCTTAATCTCAGATACTACATGCACTGGTCTTACTGGTACTACATGGCAAGGGACATACAATTTGCTAGAAGGAGAACAACCAGAAGCGACAGTAATGGAGGCAAGTGCGGATGAACTAAGAAAGTCTGAGGCAACTCTTAAAGATTTGGCTGATTCTTTTCTGCACAGAATAGCAGCCAGGGAACAAGTCTTGCCTTATACTGATGTGGTACGTTGGGCAATTGAAGAAATTCCTCTCACTAATAGAACCTTCGTTTCTAAGGATGGAAGGATTTTCGGCTCCTTCAAGCCTGACGACTTGAGACGAATGTATCATTTGCCAAATCCCGAGCAAGTCTATAACAGAGCATTTGTGGAGAAATTCGCCAGAGAGAATGAATCACCAGCCGAACCTCTCCGAGATTGGAGGCAAAATCCAGCAAAACACAAGCAGGATATGTCGGGTAAGTACTCCAATGCCTCTCTGGCTTCACCTTACTGCTACGCTGGAATTATGATGTGTAGATTGTGGGGATTTCATGATTCTGCAAATATCCATGTTGATATGGTTCCCTTAATGGAAGCGGCCGTTAATAGTATAATCATGGATTGGGCCACTATCCTGTCTGATAAGTTGGTCTTAGCTATTCGTGAGTTTAGGGCCAAAACCAGAGTCACTGAAAGGAAAATCCCACCATTTTATTACTCTGCATACATTATGGATGCCCTTTGTTTTAATTCTGAGTTTCCTGTCCTTGGTTGGAGATGGACAACCCATGACCCAACACCTATTCATTTGTATCATCGTAAATTGTGGAAACTTTCTCACAAAGACCATTTGTACCAAATTTGCAACGGTTTTATGGTTCCCGTTCACTATTCTATTTTTGACAGGCCTATCCCTAGGATTTCCTATGAAGCCTCTTTTGACCTACCAGCCGTAGCCCATTGGTTCGGCGAAGAATGTTTTTCTTATATCAGAGTTTTTGGAAGCAAGGCCAGGCCACATGTTCTCCCCTTATACATGCCAGACAAATTGCTAGCCCGGGAAATCTCCTATCAGATCATGTCTGAAGGTGTTACCCAAACTCTCAAAGAGGAGAAGAAGAGAGGATGGCCATCGTTTCCTTTAAGAATTGGAGTTTATACGCTGTTAAATTATAAGCATGTAGAAAAGGAAGCAACAAAACTCCAAATGCTATCTCTAGTTTCTATTCCCAACAGACTCTATGACCCGAAAAAGACTGCTTTCATTGCCTTGGAACAGGCTAAGCTGACAAAGGTTGTTCACCAAGAAGACCAGTTTGACGACCTGTTCATGGGTGCTGATTCAATAAGCCAAGTCAAACAACTTGCTGCGATGAGATATGAAGATATGGAATTAACTGAATTCAATAAACTTAGAAAGCAAAGGTTGCAAACTTTGCCTCTAAAGTTATTATCTACAACCTCAACTTCATCCTCAAGCGAGCCTGATCAGCCAGAAATAAATTCACCTCCCGTTACAATTAGAGAACAGGAGGAAAGTCAAAGAAAGCTGCAGGCAGAAAGTCATAGAAGAGAACAAATAGAAAGGCAGCAAAAAGCACAAATTGAACAAGAGCAAAGAAGGCAAAGGGAGCAAGAAGAGCAAAGAAGACAAAGGGAGATAGAAGAACAGAGACAGAGAGAAATAGAAGAACAGAGGAAACGAGAGGAAGAAGAAAAAATAAGGAAAGAACTGGAAGATAGGCAGAAAAAGGAATTGGAAGAACAGCAACGGAGAGTGCAAGAGGAGCAACAGCGGGAGGCAAACGAAGAACAGCAGAGAATTGAAAAAGAAAAAGAACAGAGTAAGCAAATCTCTGTTGATACTGAATTGATTAAGGAATGGAATCAATTTGATTCCATTATAAGTGGTAAAGAAGCCTCTAAAGACTTAGATGCCTTAAAGACTCCCGATACTACTGTTTCTCCGGTTCTTGAAGGAACCAGCGGCCCACCCACTGTACAGAACGTTGAAGAAGTTACTCAGAATCCATCTGATTTAGTTGATCTTCAGGTAGAGGAAATTCCTCCTCTAGACATTTTCTACAGCCCTAAGCATAAAGCCGTTGTAAGACGCTCAAGGAAGAGGCGAAGGCTTGATCAACCTTCTGTCTCAAATGAGCAAACAGTCACGGGCAATGTCGTCTGGAAGGGAGAATTAAGTCCCTCTGAAGACTTAACAAAGCTGTCGCAATTTGCGGGAGCTTATTCAGCAGCAACCATTGATAAAGCATCCGAAGTGAGTCTTCTTTTGAAGACTAAAGAGCATGAGGTATATGCATTACAAGCAGAATTGATAGAGGCAAAGAATAAGGCGACACAGGCAGAAGAACAATTGCTGGCTCAACAACAAGAGAATCATTTGTTAACCCAGCAAATTGAAACACTAAGGATAGACCAAAGTGACATTAAAGCACGAGAATTGGCAGAGGCATTATCACAGTTGGAGGCATCAAATGAGCTGTTAATGAAATCAAAAGAGGATCAAATAGTTCAGCTCTCAGCACAGCTTGAAGGTATCAAAGGTGCCAAGAGTATTGAAGATTTCAGAGCAGAGGCAACTCTGATAAATGGCGCTTTGATATCTCAGATCAGACTTTTGTGCCAACAGCTAGTTGAAGCTGAGTCACTTTGTGATATATCTACAGCAGTATGTGGGCAAATCGAGAAAGCCAGGACTAACTTGGATCAGGCCGAAGATGAAATAATAGAATATATTGAATGGCAAGATACTCCAGAAGGGCAAGCTGCTAATTTAGCCCGAATCAGTGAAACATACAAGAATATACTTTTCATGGAATGGGAAACACAGGTAATGAAGGCAGAGAGGGCAGCATCCAGGTGCAAAACAATTTCCAAAAACATGATCAATATAGTCAATGATACATTGTATCTGGCTAACATGATTTCACAATGCACACCTGGAAACATAACAACCGCGAATATGCTGGAGCACAAGAATTATCTTAAGCTGGAAGAACAAGGGCGGTTAATCTCTGGAGTGAATACCTTGACCTCCGATGCATACTGGCTTTTCCTGATTAAACCGCATTCTCAAAGGTCGGCTCTTAACTGCCTAACCGACGCCCTCCGATACCTGATCGCCGATTTCCAAGATGCCACATATGATGCACAGCTGACTTCTCGCCTCAATACTCCACCAGAAGTAGAGCCAATGCTGGCGATATGTCAGCGAAAGAGTAAAGGCAAAGAGACAGCTGACTGAAGCATCGTCGCCGACTGCCGAATCACCCAAATGCAAAATGATATTTGTTGATGCCGATTTCTTAGTTTACAGTTTTTAGATATTTAGTAGTTAGATTAGCATAGTATTTATAGACCCTTTCATTGTTTTGGAAAGGGTCGTAAAATTTTGTAAAAGACTAAAAGGCTGAAGTTTGCACTATTGTGCTTCGGTCTATATTCTTTTTTGAAACTCGACCACTGGTCCTTAATTTTACTTGGAATGCTGTTTAAGTAAATTGTGCACTATTGTCGTTTGCTTGGAATGCTTTCTGGTTGGAAGGAAGGACTGCGACATAGCGATTAATATATTGGATTGATCAAACAGCTTGCATGGTACTATTATCTGTATCTGTTCTCTTTTCAGTTATATGAATTGTTGTGTTATTACTTTGCTATTATTGAATACATATATGTAATACAACAACAAGTCTGCATTTCATATCACTATTGAATGTTTTGTGATTTGTTATCTTTCACTCATGTATGTATCAATGATATAAATGACTGAGTGCAGTAATTCGCTATTATAGCTCTGCGTAACTACTTACGCAGAGCAATCTCAAATGATTAAACATCTATGCTTGTTGTTAGTGTCATCTATATGCCTGTCATTAAGCATAGTTTATCAAACGCTGTACTGTCTGAATTGATAAGTCCCGGGATTAGCTTATAGTTTTTGTATTTCTTTTATAGTTTAGTTATTTGTTTATTATCATTTCATATCTTAAATCATCCATCCATCCCGTTCACTTATAATCTTTGGGAAACTGGTCCCGTTATCCCCAGTCGGAGCCACTATTCCAAACGGAAAAGGAGCTGCACTAAGTTCCGGACCGGGTGGTTTCCCCGATGTTGTTGCAACGAATTTCGGGGCATCAACATTTTTGGCGCTAGAAGGAGGGCCATCAACTGTGAATGGCAAGTAGGTCCAGGTCCACAAACCATTCTAAGAGTAATTCCCCCTCCAAACCATCTTCTCCTTCTCAATCACATGCTGGTTCTCCAGCACATGATCAAGAAAAAGAAGAATCAACCACCACTGCTCACACTCATAATATTTCAGAACATTTAAGTCTTGAATCCCCTGAAGTTCAGTCTCTTATCCATAAACTTCAGAGCTTCTCGATTTCGCCTCAGAAATCTGAAGTATCACAAAGCAGTGCGACCTCGCAGTTAAACTTATCTCATCCACTTACCAGACTTCAGAGCGAAAAACTTGGTATTGAACCTACTGAGTTCCCTTTACCCAAAAAGAAAAGGGCTAAGAAGATTACTGAAGTATCTGATAGTGAAGATCTTTCTTCCATATCTTCCATCTCAACCCCTCCTCTGCGAAGTCAATCATCCACTCCCCCATTACACATTGTTGTCCATCAAGGAATAAGTACTACAGCATCTCAAGCTACTCTCTCTCTAACAACTTCTTCTCCTTAGTCATCTGGAATACCAATTGTAGTAACAACTAATATCACCAGCACAATGGCAGATCCATGGACTCAGCCAGGTGCAGTCAATATGCCCGGACCATTACATGATCTACCTGATGCTCCAGAAAAATGGTTGCCTAAATTTAATCCAGATAACGGAACACAAGCTGAAGAACATATTAACAATTTCATGTTAGCAATTAACTTGAAAGGAGTGACAGAACAAGATGTTGTTGTAAGACTTTTTCCTTATACTCTGCAAGGATCGGTAGGATCCTGGTACTTCTCATTACCTTCTGGTTCTATTACCAGCTGGGCTATGTGCCAAGAGCAATTTCTTGTCAAATATGGAGATGACAGGTCTCTGGCGACTCTAATAAACGACCTCTCCAATTTGAGAATAGAACATAGAGAACCAGTAAAAGAGTTTAATGCCCGATTCAATAAACTCTTAAATAAAATCCCCACTGCTTCTAAGCCAAGTGAACAAATCAGAAGCGAATGGTACATTACTGCTCTCCCTTCCAACATAGCTATTTTTGTTGACAGGGCTGGCAAACCTACCTTAGCCGAGAATATGAAAGAAGCACTTGCCGTCGAAAAACGGATAAATGCCCTAGAAAAGAAAGCAGTTTTGGAGGATAGAAAATCTAAAAAAGTTTCATTTAAAGAAGACTCCAAGAAGAAAACCCCAAAAGACCCCTATGACATGGAGGGTTTACAAAAGGTCCTTAAAACATTGTCTAATGAAATGGTCGAAATTAAAAAGCAGGTGGCTGAAACTTCAACCAAAAGACCATTTAGAACTTTTAAGAAAACAGAAACAAAGCCACCCAATGTTATATCTAATGCAGATTCTGAACAGGAAGATGAAGAAGAGGAATCACCCTCACAGACAGATGATGAAGAAGAAGTAGTTGAGTGTCATGGTATGTGGGATTTCATACTCCCAAATTCTGACACTGAGAATCAAGAAGAAGCTTTTCCTGTTACTACAAGAAGTAAAATTGCTTCTGAACCTACTCAAACAACTACAAAAAAGAGGAGTGCAGGAGCTGCCACGCCAAAAGAAAAAGTTCTTCCGAAGAAATCTCCAGTAGCAACCCCTCAAAACCAGCCTCCAATTTCTAATTCTCCTTCAACATCCAAAACACTAGTGGTATCTGACCATATGGAGTATAATATTGTCGATGACATGAAAAAGACCAAGGCAAACATAACCATGTTTGAACTAGGTAAATTAAAACATCAACAAAAATTGCTCCTAAGGGAATTTAACGCTATTCCCTCTTCCCCTCTTCCCAGTTCAAAACCTGCTAATGATTCAGGACAACCCCCCCCAGATATGGTCGAGGCTACCGATTCGGTTCTGATTGGAGATAGATCCAATTCTCATACCCCACCTTTCTTGCTCACCTATGAAATCTATAATCGAAATCTGCATAACTGTTTAATTGATTCAGGGGCTTCATCCAATATTATGCCAGCTTCAGTTTGTTCTAAGCTGAACATAGAACCCCAGAAGTCAGCCATCCACATTGTACAGTTAGACAGAACCAAAGTACAGGTCATAGGAGAGATTAATTCCGTGACTATCAGGTTGTCTGCTGATCCCAGAATAGTACAGAGAATAGACATTTTGATCGCCGACATACCTGAATTCTACGGTTTAATTTTGAGCAGAGACTGGTCTGAGAAACTGCATGGATACATTTCCACGGATTGGTCACATATGTGGCTCCCCTACAAGGGTAAGCCAAATCAAATAAGGATCGACCGTGAAAAGCATATGACTCATACAGTAACCGATTTCGAACAAGAAAACCAGCCGGTGGCTTTCAACAATAACATTTTGGGAAATTATTCTTCACAGTCATTCTTTGGCAATTTTGTTGCCCAATCTTCCCCTTTTCAAGTCAATCATTGTACATCTCAAGTAGAAAATTTTTCACAATCAAATTTATCCAAATGCTTTAATGTAGATCAAAAGGATGTAAATATTTCTGATTCTCCTTTATTTTGGTCTTTGTATTTTGATGGCTCTAAGTCCAGCGAGGGCTCAGGAGCAGGTTGCATTTTGGTTAGTCCAAAAGGCGAAAAGACGATGCTTTCTTGTAGATTAGAATTTGAATGCACCAACAATACAGCCGAATACGAAGCACTACTGCAGGGATTATATAAGGCAATCGACCTTAAAGTCCAATATTTAAAAGTATTCGGCGATAGTGAGATCATTGTTAAACAGGTAAGGAATACAATTCATTGCCTCTCAAGCCACCTTAAACATTATCAAACGCTAGTGCAAGATCTCACTTCGCATTTCTCAGCATTCAATATTTTTTCAATCTCAAGATCGCAAAATTCAGCAGCTGATTTGCTAGCCAACGTAGCTTCCAAACTCCTCCCTTCCGAAGACTATAGTCTTGATAGATTTTCTGTAGAGTTAATTTTTAGACCTTCAGTTCCTAATAACATCACTAACTGGAGGGTTTTCAACCATGACGAGGATATTTTGCAATTTTTGACCTCTGAAAAGTCCTATGACAATCAAGTCATCGAAGAGGATGAGCATGATTCTCAAATGAAGCAAACATCTCAAGATAACGTTATTCCTAAACCTGTGGTAAAGCTTGAAGACCTTTATGACATCAAAGATAGGTTTAAACCTGTAATTAATGCTAAACTCCAGAGCTCTACTCTTAGGTTTGAATTGATTAATTTAGGAACGGCTCAAACTCCTCAAAATATAAATTTAGGATTAGGACTTTCTACAATAGAAAAGGAAGCATTTATCAAACTTTTAAGAAAAAACAAACAAGTTTTTGCTTGGAAGTATGATGACCTTAAGACATATGATACATCTATCATACAACACACTATTCCTATGCTTCCAGATCAAAAACCAATCCAGCAGAAGTTAAGAAAAATCCATCCAAATTTGGAGAGCCAGATAAAGTCGGAACTTAATAAGCTTTTAAAAGCTAAGATTATTTTCCCTGTCCGACATTCAAACTGGGTCTCCAATATGGTACCCGTCAGGAAGAAAAACGGCGATATCAGAATCTGTATTGATTTCAGAAATTTAAATAAGGCAAGCTTAAAAGATAACTTCCCTCTGCCTACCATGGAGCAAATCCTTCAATCGGTAGCAGGATCTGAATTGATGTCCTTTCTTGACGGTTTCTCAGGATACAATCAAGTGTTGGTCCACCCTGATGACCAATTAAAAACTACATTCAGAACAAAATGGGGAACTTACGCATACCAAAAGATGCCTTTCGGACTCATAAATGCAGGAGCGACATTTCAAAGAGCTATGGATACAGCCTTTAGAGGGTTAATTAACCGAACAGTAGTTGTCTACCTCGATGACATTACTGTATACTCTAAAAAGAGATATAATCACTTGCATGATTTAAATCAGATTTTTCAACGATGCAAAACATATGGTATCTCTCTTAACCCGAAAAAGTCTTTCTTCGCTCTCAACCAAGGCAAGCTCTTAGGGTTTATTGTATCTAAGGATGGCATTTATGTAGATCCTGAGCGAATTAAAGAAATTTCTGAAATTCCTTTTCCACACAATAAAAAATCGATGCAGTCGTTTTTAGGACAAATTAATTTCGTTAAGCGATTTGTTCCAGATTTTTCACAGATTGTACTACCACTGCAAAAGATGATTAAAAAGAATTCAACCTTCAGATGGGGACTAGAAGAAAAGCAAGCTTTTCATGATATTAAGCAATCCATAATCAATGTCCTAGCCCTGAATACTCCAAATCTTGCTAATCATTTTACATTATATACTATTGCATCCGACTTATCTTACGCAGCAGTACTAACTCAGTTGAATGATGACAATTTGGAAGCGCCTATTTCGTTCTTCAGTTCTAACTTTCAAGGCGCCGAATTGAATTATTCCGAAATTGAGAAACAAGCTTTTGCTGTCTTTAAAGCAGTCAAACATTATCGGCCCTTTCTTCTTAAAACCCATACTAAAGTAATAGTTCCTTTCTCCGCAGTTAGGCAACTATTAATTCAAAAGGAATTGGGAGAAAAAAGGGCAAATTGGGTCGCAGCCCTCCAAGAATATGATCTAGAAATAAAGCCAGCAAAATTTGTTAAAGGCCAAGGTTTTTGCAGGATCTTAGCAGGAGCATCAAACATTCCTGAATCAGGTGATACAGAGCAAAACCAAGAAGTCAATCAGCTAAGTATACCGGATTCTGAATCTCAATATTCAGATCTAATCTTTTATTTAAAGAATGGTTATGCACCTACCAATTTGTCCTACAAGAATAAAAGAGCCATTAGATTGAAAGCTAAGAGTTTTTCTCTTATTAATGATGTGCTCTTCAGGAAAAACTATGATTCTGTATTACTAAGATGCCTTGAGAAACCTGAAGCTCAAAAGGTTTTGCAGGAGCTACACGATGGACCGGCAGGAGGACATTTTGGAGCTGATACAACAGCTCATAAAGTAATTCATGCCGGATATTACTGGCCTACTTTGTTTAAGGATGCTCATGAATATGTAAGGAAATGCATTAAGTGCCAAACTGCCAGTGGAAGACAACAAAAGCCAGCTTTCCCTTTACAACCAATCAACATTGAACAACCTTTTGAACAATGGGGATTGGACATTATTGGAGAAATAAATCCTTCATCTTCCAAGCAACACAAGTATATCCTTACAGCAACTGATTACTTTACAAAGTGGGTAGAAGCAGTTCCATTAAAGACAACAAACTCGGAAGCAATCATCGAATTTATAGATCAGTTCATCGTAACCAGGTTTGGTGTCCCAAACGCTCTTGTCTTTGATAATGCTTCTTACTTCTCAGGCAATGCAATGATTGATTTCGCTATCAAAAGAGGACTCAAATTAAAGTATTCTGCCAACTATTACCCCCAGGGTAACGGCCTAGCAGAATCAACTAATCAAAATCTAATCAAAATCATTAAGCGAACAATTGAAGAGAATCATAAGAACTGGCATAAATCCTTGGTATTTGCATTATGGGCCGATAGAATTACACAGAAAGCTTCCATAGGGACCTCTCCGTTTAATCTTGTTTATGGAAAAGAAGCAGTCGTACCAACCAATCTTCTTCTCCCATCTTTAGCCCTAGTGCAATTTAGAGACGAAACTCCTTCTTCTTCTATACAGTTTAGACATGATCAAATACTCAAACTTGAAGAAGAAAGGGATAAAGCCAAGGTTACACATGCAAGACATCAGCAAGTCATTAAAACAGCTTTCGATCTAGCCTCATCCAGCCCTAGACAATTTGAAGTCGGAGATCTAGTCCTGAAATGGGACAAAGCCCATGAAGATAAAGGTAAACATTCCAAATTCCAAAAACTGTGGCTAGGACCATTTCAGATCTGTGAAAAAGTAGGCCATTCCACATTCATACTTCAAAATCTATCAGGGGTGAGAGATTCTCTCCCTGTCAATGGTCTAATTCTGAAGAAATTCTTTAACTGAGGAGGTAACCCCTTCTCTTCGTAGCTTATTAGTTTTTCATAGTTTATAGGTTTTGTAGGAATAAGAATGTGGGACATTCCCATTGACCTTTCGCTGTAAACAAAAGCTGTCTCGCCATAATAATATTAATATTTACTTTTTAAAAAATAGCATCCTGAACCGAGAGAGATCATTTCTAGGAAATTAGATATCTTTTTATTCTGAGCATTACAGACTCACCTTTGTAAACTTCACTCTGAACGAAGTTCTTTGAATCATCTTGAGTGATTGAAATTAGTCCCCAAAGGTTATCTATATGAAAATAGGAGCTAATTCATCTTCAGCATCTTCAACTCTTAAACCTGTCATCCATTTATTCTTAATAAGATAATTGTTCATCCCATTCACCAACAGTTTTTGATTACTCAGAGTGTAATTCTAAAATATAAAAGATTAAAGATAAGAGGTCTTATCACAAGCCTACTTACCATGTTCATAGGAAAATAATTTAACTGACATTACCAAAACTGCATACCAAACAGGGTAATGGCTTGAAATCTCAAGACAAGGGGTCTCATCACGAGCCAGCTTGTTCAGTTTAAATTACTACCCGTGAATGGCATTGTCATCTATCTGGCCACCAAACCAGGACAATGGCTTTTATCTTAAGAAAAAAAAAAATGAAATTCAAAAAAATACGAGAATATCTTTTGAATTCATTCTGTTTAGTCACACTCTAAGGTGAATGGAACAATGGACAGCAACATGGTTAAAAGGTAACCCTGCCGAGACTATGAATGTTTGCTGGCAGCAGAGGCTCTACCTGTGACAGAGGGGTTTATTTTAAAAAGCTGATATGGAAAAGTTTTCTATTTTTACTTTTACAAACCAATAAGGACTTATTTTAATACTCGAAGTGCATTTATAAAAAGAGGAAGTTAAATGAAGAAACCTGTTTTATTTAGAATCAATAGATATCTAGTTATATTAGAAATTTCCTTTCTTTTATAAAGATTCTATTTGAGAAAGTGTAAGTATAATTGTTAGGTCAGAGATAACTGGTTCTCCCAGCGAATCGCCAATTGTTGTGCCCTACAACAACCCCCCATTTCATAACATTTTTATCACAAACAATTTACATATGAAATGGGTCCCTTTTAAATTTTTAATTGGCATCAATAAACTTGTTCAAATAAGGTATGATAATCAAATGAATTTATGCAAAAAACCCTTGTTGAACAAATGATAAGCAATTTTTGGTTAAGTCCAAAAAAGTAATCACAAGTTCGGTTGCCATCTTGGTTTTTCCCGATGCGATATCGCTATCGGCCATCGGCAATAGCCAATGCACACACAAAAGGGCACATACCTTTTCCCCGATGCGACGCGATATCGGCAATCGGCTATCGGCACGGCACTATGTCTCGTGAAAAATGTTTTAACACTCCGGCCCGATGCGATATCGCATATCGGCAATCGGTACAATTCTACGCATTTTCATGAGACGTTTATATCCTTTCCCCGATGCGATATCGCTATCGGCATTCGCTAAAAGCAATTGATACACATTCAGGGGTTATGTTCGCGCGCCGAATGCGATATCGCAATCGGCGTTCGCTAAAGAACTTTCCCAAGTGATAACGCCACACACACACTTCCGATGCGATATGATGACGCTTAATGATGACCTCAGTTTCAAAAGGTGATTATTTCAAAGCATTAAAGTTATATTTAAAATCGATTTGACAAAATCACGGATTTCAAAATGACGTTAAGTAAAGGGATAAGGTAATGCATGCGTATTTAAAACTTTGCCCCTTCGAATTAACGAGCAATTACGATTAGACCTTTGAAAAAATCTATTACACGCTTTAAGGGGTCATTCGGTTTAATAACTTAAGTAATGGTCATTTATGAAGCTGCAGGCCGTAAAATCACCATTATTGCATCTACGGTGCCTTCTCAAATCATTAGATCCGCAGCCTCTTTTAGGAATAATCTCGCCACGCTTCAAATCATATATTTATCCCGTTATGGATTGTCATTGTTATTTCTTTGTTACAATTTCTCTTGCACTGTGTAGAATTCGACTACTGAGAAAAGTCTGAATATGATGGGAAAGAAGTTCAAGAAGGTGGCAGGTTCTACTGCGACACCTGCCTCAGGCCAAGCTGCTACAGCTTCAAGGAAAGGCTTAATCTCAGATACTACATGCACTGGTCTTACTGGTACTACATGGCAAGGGACATACAATTTGCTAGAAGGAGAACAACCAGAAGCGACAGTAATGGAGGCAAGTGCGGATGAACTAAGAAAGTCTGAGGCAACTCTTAAAGATTTGGCTGATTCTTTTCTGCACAGAATAGCAGCCAGGGAACAAGTCTTGCCTTATACTGATGTGGTACGTTGGGCAATTGAAGAAATTCCTCTCACTAATAGAACCTTCGTTTCTAAGGATGGAAGGATTTTCGGCTCCTTCAAGCCTGACGACTTGAGACGAATGTATCATTTGCCCAATCCCAAGCAAGTCTATAACAGAGCATTTGTGGAGAAATTCGCCAGAGAGAATGAATCACCAGCCGAACCTCTCCGAGATTGGAGGCAAAATCCAGCAAAACACAAGCAGGATATGTCGGGTAAGTACTCCAATGCCTCTCTGGCTTCACCTTACTGCTACGCTGGAATTATGATGTGTAGATTGTGGGGATTTCATGATTCTGCAAATATCCATGTTGATATGGTTCCCTTAATGGAAGCGGCCGTTAATAGTATAATCATGGATTGGGCCACTATCCTGTCTGATAAGTTGGTCTTAGCTATTCGTGAGTTTAGGGCCAAAACCAGAGTCACTGAAAGGAAAATCCCACCATTTTATTACTCTGCATACATTATGGATGCCCTTTGTTTTAATTCTGAGTTTCCTGTCCTTGGTTGGAGATGGACAACCCATGACCCAACACCTATTCATTTGTATCATCGTAAATTGTGGAAACCTTCTCACAAAGACCATTTGTACCAAATTTGCAACGGTTTTATGGTTCCCGTTCACTATTCTATTTTTGACAGGCCTATCCCTAGGATTTCCTATGAAGCCTCTTTTGACCTACCAGCCGTAGCCCATTGGTTCGGCGAAGAATGTTTTTCTTATATCAGAGTTTTTGGAAGCAAGGCCAGGCCACATGTTCTCCCCTTATACATGCCAGACAAATTGCTAGCCCGGGAAATCTCCTATCAGATCATGTCTGAAGGTGTTACCCAAACTCTCAAAGAGGAGAAGAAGAGAGGATGGCCATCGTTTCCTTTAAGAATTGGAGTTTATACGCTGTTAAATTATAAGCATGCAGAAAAGGAAGCAGCAAAACTCCAAATGCTATCTCTAGTTTCTATTCCCAACAGACTCTATGACCCGAAAAAGACTGCTTTCATTGCCTTGGAACAGGCTAAGCTGACAAAGGTTGTTCACCAAGAAGACCAGTTTGACGACCTGTTCATGGGTGCTGATTCAATAAGCCAAGTCAAACAACTTGCTGCGATGAGATATGAAGATATGGAATTAACTGAATTCAATAAACTTAGAAAGCAAAGGTTGCAAACTTTGCCTCTAAAGTTATTATCTACAACCCCAACTTCATCCTCAAGCGAGCCTGATCAGCCAGAAATAAATTCACCTCCCGTTACAATTAGAGAACAGGAGGAAAGTCAAAGAAAGCTGCAGGCAGAAAGTCATAGAAGAGAACAAATAGAAAGGCAGCAAAAAGCACAAATTGAACAAGAGCAAAGAAGGCAAAGGGAGCAAGAAGAGCAAAGAAGACAAAGGGAGATAGAAGAACAGAGACAGAGAGAAATAGAAGAACAGAGGAAACGAGAGGAAGAAGAAAAAATAAGGAAAGAACTGGAAGATAGGCAGAAAAAGGAATTGGAAGAACAGCAACGGAGAGTGCAAGAGGAGCAACAGCGGGAGGCAAACGAAGAACACAGAGAATTGAAAAAGAAAAAGAACAGAGTAAGCAAATCTCTGTTGATACTGAATTGATTAAGGAATGGAATCAATTTGATTCCATTATAAGTGGTAAAGAAGCCTCTAAAGACTCAGATGCCTTAAAGACTCCCGATACTACTGTTTCTCCGGTTCTTGAAGGAACCAGCGGCCCACCCACTGTACAGAACGTTGAAGAAGTTACTCAGAATCCATCTGATTTAGTTGATCTTCAGGTAGAGGAAATTCCTCCTCTAGACATTTTCTACAGCCCTAAGCATAAAGCCGTTGTAAGACGCTCAAGGAAGAGGCGAAGGCTTGATCAACCTTCTGTCTCAAATGAGCAAACAGTCACGGGCAATGTCGTCTGGAAGGGAGAATTAAGTCCCTCTGAAGACTTAACAAAGCTGTCGCAATTTGCGGGAGCTTATTCAGCAGCAACCATTGATAAAGCATCCGAAGTGAGTCTTCTTTTGAAGACTAAAGAGCATGAGGTATATGCATTACAAGCAGAATTGATAGAGGCAAAGAATAAGGCGACACAGGCAGAAGAACAATTGCTGGCTCAACAACAAGAGAATCATTTGTTAACCCAGCAAATTGAAACACTAAGGATAGACCAAAGTGACATTAAAGCACGAGAATTGGCAGAGGCATTATCACAGTTGGAGGCATCAAATGAGCTGTTAATGAAATCAAAAGAGGATCAAATAGTTCAGCTCTCAGCACAGCTTGAAGGTATCAAAGGTGCCAAGAGTATTGAAGATTTCAGAGCAGAGGCAACTCTGATAAATGGCGCTTTGATATCTCAGATCAGACTTTTGTGCCAACAGCTAGTTGAAGCTGAGTCACTTTGTGATATATCTACAGCAGTATGTGGGCAAATCGAGAAAGCCAGGACTAACTTGGATCAGGCCGAAGATGAAATAATAGAATATATTGAATGGCAAGATACTCCAGAAGGGCAAGCTGCTAATTTAGCCCGAATCAGTGAAACATACAAGAATATACTTTTCATGGAATGGGAAACACAGGTAATGAAGGCAGAGAGGGCAGCATCCAGGTGCAAAACAATTTCCAAAAACATGATCAATATAGTCAATGATACATTGTATCTGGCTAACATGATTTCACAATGCACACCTGGAAACATAACAACCGCGAATATGCTGGAGCACAAGAATTATCTTAAGCTGGAAGAACAAGGGCGGTTAATCTCTGGAGTGAATACCTTGACCTCCGATGCATACTGGCTTTTCCTGATTAAACCGCATTCTCAAAGGTCGGCTCTTAACTGCCTAACCGACGCCCTCCGATACCTGATCGCCGATTTCCAAGATGCCACATATGATGCACAGCTGACTTCTCGCCTCAATACTCCACCAGAAGTAGAGCCAATGCTGGCGATATGTCAGCGAAAGAGTAAAGGCAAAGAGACAGCTGACTGAAGCATCGTCGCCGACTGCCGAATCACCCAAATGCAAAATGATATTTGTTGATGCCGATTTCTTAGTTTACAGTTTTTAGATATTTAGTAGTTAGATTAGCATAGTATTTATAGACCCTTTCATTGTTTTGGAAAGGGTCGTAAAATTTTGTAAAAGACTAAAAGGCTGAAGTTTGCACTATTGTGCTTCGGTCTATATTCTTTTTTGAAACTCGACCACTGGTCCTTAATTTTACTTGGAATGCTGTTTAAGTAAATTGTGCACTATTGTCGTTTGCTTGGAATGCTTTCTGGTTGGAAGGAAGGACTGCGACATAGCGATTAATATATTGGATTGATCAAACAGCTTGCATGGTACTATTATCTGTATCTGTTCTCTTTTCAGTTATATGAATTGCTGTGTTATTACTTTGCTATTATTGAATACATATATGTAATACAACAACAAGTCTGCATTTCATATCACTATTGAATGTTTTGTGATTTGTTATCTTTCACTCATGTATGTATCAATGATATAAATGACTGAGTGCAGTAATTCGCTATTATAGCTCTGCGTAACTACTTACGCAGAGCAATCTCAAATGATTAAACATCTATGCTTGTTGTTAGTGTCATCTATATGCCTGTCATTAAGCATAGTTTATCAAACGCTGTACTGTCTGAATTGATAAGTCCCGGGATTAGCTTATAGTTTTTGTATTTCTTTTATAGTTTAGTTATTTGTTTATTATCATTTCATATCTTAAATCATCCATCCATCCCGTTCACTTATAATCTTTGGGAAACTGGTCCCGTTATCCCCAGTCGGAGCCACTATTCCAAACGGAAAAGGAGCTGCACTAAGTTCCGGACCGGGTGGTTTCCCCGATGTTGTTGCAACGAATTTCGGGGCATCAACAGGTTGTTAAATAAAATTTACAATTCCAATCCTTCTAATGTAAATATTGATCACTATAGAATTAAAGTTCTAAATTAATATAAGAAAATTTGATATATACAAATAATTATTGATTTTATTATTATAAATTAAACTTCATAAAAATTAAAAGCATTTAAGTTAAACACATCCACCATATCAAGATAAATACGTACCTCACCTCCTGATTACATGTAAAGCCATGAATGGAAAATAAAAAACAAATCTAAGGAGGGCGGTAGAAGAAGGCGATGATCGCCAAAAGGGATTACTTATTCCGAGCCTGCAGAGACAGATGGGGGGGAATTTGCTGGAAGAGGAGGACGGGAATGAGAGTTAGAGATCTGAATCAGAGCTGGGATTCCATTATTCTTGAAGCTTTTGGGCACGGGGGACCGAAATACTCCAATTGGGAGGTATTTTGGAGCTGAGTACCAAGGTTGTGCTCAGCTTGGCTGGGTGGTTTTGGTCTTTTGGTATCGGGAGCAGGAGGAAATTGGGATTGTCTTCAAGCTAATTTCTAGGTATTCCTCTGCAAATTTTCTTCAAATTCTATATCTGTTTCATGATAATCTCAAGGTAAATCATGGATGTTGATATACATATATACACATATATATATATATATATATATATATATATATATATATATATGAAGACCTCACAGCTTTGACGGAGATCAATCCAACTAGTCGTTGGAGAATTTTTCTATAAATGAGAGGTCTCTCTTCATTATTTGCATCTGATTTCTAAATCGTGTACTTGCTCTAAGAAAGCTCTTGTAACTTTTTTTGGTTAATAAAATGCAAAGACTTTGGTGTTTCAGACCGTGGTGTTCCTCTTTCAGATTTATGTGGTAATATTGTTCTTAATACTCTGTTGCTTTTATTTGCATTTGCTGGTTAATAGCCTTTGAGGATTGATCTGTGTACAGGTTTCTTGCACAGATTCATGGGATTTTAGAATATCATTTTGATTTCATAGAAATAGCAGGTATCTCTATTTCTTGATGATTTTATGATCATTTTTCAATCTCTATTAACATAACAATCAAATCTAAGTGTGCAGAGGTTATCATTCAGGGTTTGGGTATTTGGGGAAGTTCTCAGCTGGACCAACTCTCAGTTTACATAATATAAAGAACCTGTTGTCTTTTTTTAATTTCTGAAGTCATTTTATAAAGTATTTTACTTGCAGGGTTTTACATGGGCTTGTGCCTTTTTAAAATTTCACATTTATTTCTAAATTTGTGTAAAATTTGTTTAAAACTAGCCAATAGAGGGCCTTGATCTGCAGATCTGCTAGATTTGTAGAATATTATTATAGATTTGTAAATATCAAATTTCTAATTCATTGGGATTTTGGGTATTTCATATTTTTGTATATACATGCTTTGGGGTTTTTATCTTTTGTTTGTGCAAGAACAACCACTGAATACTGCAGGCAATTTTTGTGGATTGAGACATATCTAGGCCCCGAAGGGCATCCGCATTTTGTTTGCAAGTTAAAGAGAAAGTTCAGAAGGATCATGTGCAAATTGTTTGAGGGCCTGGAGGCCCTGCGCTGGCCACATCCAGCGCCTTCTCGGCCTCCCTTTCTCTTTTTGGCCTACCTGCTCCCCTCCCGGTTTGCTCCTTTCTTCCTCGCAGCCCCTCCTCCTTATCCCTCCAGCCTTACGGCCCTCACTCTCGGCCTCCCTCTTCCTACCCTCGGCCTCCATTCCCTATCTCCTTCACGACTTCCTCTTTCCTCTCATCCCCTCATCCCTCTACTAGCCTTACAACCTCCCTCTCCTCACCTTCAAGCCCTTTCTTCTTTCACTCCCTATCACCATAAATTCTTCTCATAAATTTTCCTAAAAATTTTAACATTTTTTAACAAAAAATTCTCAAAAAAATTCTGAATTTGGCATTTGGAATTGGAGGATTTTTAGTGATTCAGGCAACATATCTCCAAGTAGCTTCAAGCCCCTAAGGGTTGACTGGTGCACACCCTCTAACATTTCCTCATTTCATTTATCTGATTGAAACACTGGTATAGATTTGAAATTAGTTGGAGTTTAGCAGCAAATTTACTTTACATCTTTTATTGTTGTACATTGCAGAAATAGAAGATATTTTCAATAACTTTTTTCATGTTAATTTCTGAACATTGTTTCACTATTGTTCAGTAATTTATTTCTGAGTTTTTAGATCAAAAGCATAAGTAGATTAGAAATATTTAAACTCTGAAATTTTCTGAATTGTTAGTTATTAGTTTGTCAAGTGAAGTTCATGTTGTTATATAAGGAAGAAATCTAAATTTTGCATGGTTATAGGACTGTCGATTAGGAATATATTGTTGGCATTAACATTTGATTTAAGAGCAAATTACTAGACTGATATTTCATTAATGTAATCTGAATTTAAACACTTAGTTTAATTTTTGAAATTAATTTGTTTTTGCATGCTTAAGCAAGTAGGACTAATCTAGTTTTACTTATGCATTTGATAATCTTTGATTGAGTACCTCATACAAATGGATTTCTGAATTTAAAGTGTTTTATTTCCAGCATTTTACATTTCAGTCCTATTGTACATTTGAGTAATTATTTGTACAAATTCTACATTTTACATTGCTAGTATAAATACTTGTGTTCACATTAAGATCACCATTTTTCTGAGCCTTAAGTTAAATAACATTTAAGACATATTTCAGAAATAATTTTAGGCCCTCATTTAACTAAAGTTAACCAAGTCCTTGCATTTCACATAGTTTTAAGTTTTGCACTTGCATATGTGACAATCAAATCATTTAGCAGCAGTTTCCCATCCTTTACTTGGACTTCATCTCCTCGCAAGATAGTTGACTCCACAAAGCATTGGTATCATTTTCCTCAAATTAAATTGAATCCTTTGAAATCTTGCACAATCTAAACAAGTATTGGTTGCTTAACTGTGTCTCCCGAACCAGTTGGTTCCCAACTAGTAGTTTTCTTTCATTCAATTTCTATAGGGTCTACCCCGCTTAGTCTGTTATAGGGAGACAACTCAAACGGAGTGATTGGGGATCAATGTGACAACCCTCAATCTGAGTAGTTGTCACGGTGCCTAGACATTCTGTGCGACAACAATATCATTTGCCACCAACCACTTGAAGGATGTACCATGGACATGTCACCCCCTTTAGAAGTTGAAAACACCTAATAGGGTCCTTAATTAACCCCTATTGAGCTTGGAGACAATTGTACATGCCAAAGCCCACTATGGAAGGGCGTGCCACCATGAAGTGCCCCATTGGTTCAATGAATTGTACGCTCTTTTCCTTGATTATTTTGATGATTTGTTGTATTGGAGAGAAAGGGAACACATTGGATCTTATGCATGATTGCAGATGGGTCTCCATTTGGGGACTGGTCTCCCTATATGGGGTCCTAGCCCTCCACAGGGGCTACATTGGCACTTGTAGGGTCTGCGTTGAAATCCAAAGGCCTCCACCATAGCAGAAAGTACTTCATGGATCCCCAGCACCACTCATTGATTGCTCAAGTTTGTGAAAATTCCAAACTGGAATCTTATTGCAGGAACTGGAAATTATTCTCCTAATTGTTAATTTTATTTAACAATTTATTTGTTGTTTGCTATGGCAAATATTGAATAAATCACACTGCAATCTACACAAATAAAATTGCAGAAGAATAAACGCTGGAAGAAATGCTAGCACACACACATAAAAATAACACATTATTTTTGGACAAAAGTTCCCAAAAAAACCCAACTTGGGAAATTCGGTGTAGCAGCTGAGGGTTTTATTATTAATCAGCATTGAAATAATGTAAGTACAATCTGGATTCTATGAAAAAAATCGGCAATAATCACATCAAGAAACATTTGTCCATGTGTTTCAAATCACGAAAACCTAAACTTGATTATTACAATCTGGATGTCGAAAATGGCAATCCTACAGAGAAATACTGGAAAAAATCTAAAGAGGAATTTTCCTCACCCACAAGCAATCTCTCGGCACAGCTTACCCTCAAAATTTCGGCCCTCTGAGCCTCTGCGCTGCTCCGCGTAGCTAGCTAGACTTATTGCCTCGAACTGGACTCTAATGAAGTTGTTTTGCCTTCTGTTGACCAGAAAGACACTTCTCCGGCACCCTGGGACTCCTTCCCGACCTCTGGAACTGAAAACGTCAATCTCTCCCAACAAATCGACTTTTCCTCTAGAGGCTACTACGCTGTCCCAACGTCAACCTCTTTGTGGCTCTTTTGCCTCTCTGCAAATGCACTCACTGAAACTGGAATCCTTCCTTTGGCTTCACTATCTTTTCCCCACTCACTGCTTCGATCTCTAGCTCTCTTCCCGCCAACTGACTATCGCTACTCAGGAAATTGATCTACTCAAAATCCGAACGTTGAAGTGTCTTCTCCATCACCACATCGACCTACTCTTATAATCCTCTGTTGGAGCACCAACGGCCAAGATGAAGACATAATCGATGGCTAGGATCATCTCTAGATCGATCCGTGTGAGTTTGTAGATGATTCTCGCCTTGACTTAATTAACACTGATTAATTAACTATATTCCCTAAGTTTAGACTTAGGAAATATTTAAAAACTGTTAATAATCTAATTAAGTCATTTTTAGGTGGAATTTCCAGAAACGATTTATGGGTTTTGGAGATCTCATGTATTCTAGCCTTTTCACAAAATTTCATGGCTAGAACACATCTGGTGCTATAAAAAATAACAAAGTTCCACCTTTGGATGAGGATGATGGACCTGGTTCACCGTGTCCAGTCAGCTCCACACTCGCACCATACACTTAGTAGATGTTCCAGGTCCAGAGGATGTCCCCCACTATGAAGGGAGGGCTTATGTCGTCATCCTAGCCCTTACAAATGGTCTATAGGAATTTTCAATCTACTTGAAGACCCATGAGGATGTCCTTGCGCCCAACACCCACTTTGGAGCACCACAGGTTCTTGCTTGGAAAACAAGGGGCCAACCCCTTGTCCACTATGTTTGGGGCCCATTTTCACATCATGGCACCCCTTGGACTTCATTAGGCCTCCTCAAAGACCCAACGACTCACTATATTAATCATTCTGCCCTCTTAAGAGGCTTATTCTTATGTTATTGAGCTATTTTTGTGGGCTTGTCGCCAAAAGTATTGTTATTATGAACATTATTTTATTTTAGGGGCATTATTAGTCCAAATTAGGTCATTCAAATCACTTAGAGGATTGATAAATAGAAGAGAGGCATTCTCTCTCATTCATCATCACTTGGATTGGGTTATTATCTCTTGTGATATTTTCGCTATCCCTTTTGGAGGATGGGTTTAGATGTTATGGATGAATTTTTATGTTTGGATATCTCCCTCTTGTCCTAGAGCTTCATTATTTGCATAATATGGTGATTGGAAGTACTCTTTTGTACATGTAAGTGCTATTTTAATGGCTTATTCTTATCCTAAGTTGCACAAAATGTTTTGAAGTTTCTGAAACAGGTATGTTTAGAAACGTCACCTCCCAAAAATGGAAATGTCGGCTATAATATATATATATATATATATATATATATATATATATATATATATATAAGTGAATAACACATTGTCTTGCAAGAAAAAAGGGAACAAGAACCATAGAGGGCAATTTAGAAGGAAAACCAAGTCTATATTAACTCTCATAGATGATTACATGATTGTCGAGTTTCAGTTACGGGTACAGCCTGAAACGTCAAGTTCCTAGAAGTTTCGTGCAACATAGTTCTTATCATTTACTTTTTTCACATGAATGTTTCTAGGATTTTCGCCATATAAGTCAGAAATTTACTGCTTTTCTATACAAATTGGTCAAAATTGCCATCTTTTATAGTGTTGCATCATGTCATGGGCCATGTATGAATGGGTGAATGTTCCTAGAGATAATTTGTGTTAATTCATCTCGATAAGTCATCAATTATTGCAAATAGAAGTATAATGTCCTAGAAGTAGTTGCTCTCACGCCTTAATGCCATGCGAGGTTGTTTGATGGCCTCCTTGGTTGGGTGAACTCATTCCAAACCATAAATTCTCCTTGACTCCATCTCTCCCAAAGGACAAGGCACTAATCCTCCATATGTGATCACTTTTAAAGCTTATTTCTCTCACCTCCCCTTCATTTTCTAAGCCTAGTCTCCATAGATCACCTAGGGCATCACTTTCCTCACGATTTAGCCAACAAAATAATTTGATCTCTTGCCCACAACTGTGTTGGTGTGTCCTCTAGAAGCCCTCCAAATTTCACAAAATTTCAACGGTGGGATCTTGAGATATCTCAAGCCCTAGCTCGAAGATTGATTCTTTCCCTTGGTTTCCCATTGGCTAGTGACCTCATTAGGATCATAACATTAAATTACCTAAAGAATATTCTTTCCTTGATCCTCTTCCCTCCCCTAATTGGATCAAGCCCATTCTTGGTTGATAAACTCCGTACCCTTCACCTAATTGTGGGTCCACTTGGCCTTTTGTGGTCCCACAACTTATTGATTCCAATTTCACAAAGATCACATAAGAGCCAAGTCTCCACAAGGATCCCTAGGTCTAGGAACCATCTTGGCAAATCATACTCCCATAACCTACCCCTAAGGATCTTCTTGGCCCTTCCTGGAGAGCCCATCACCTTTCTTCCAAAGCAAGCAAGCCATACAATTGACTCTCTCTCGTGAATAGGCCTTGGGAATCACCTTTCATCATTTTCATTGGCATATCCATTATCGTGATTCCTCTCATACCAGGTCTCCTCCTGTCGGTGAAAGTGCGTAAAAAAAAGGGAGCCTTAGCTGAGGTGACAATGGGCTATTGCTCCATTGTTGCCCTTGACCTAGTAGTTGCTCCATAGGATCCCCTCCTAAGACCCGTGCTAGTTTGAGCGGTAACATTTTGACATTGTTGTCGGGGAAAAGAGACGTGTGTTTTGTTCACCATATGACATATTGACATATCATTATTGGTGACTCCATTGGAAGAACAAAGCCCTAGTTCTTCATTGAGCTTCAAAGTTAATGCTTGTAAGGTGAAGCAAGCATCTATCAAGGCACTTTAATTCACCCTGGCGACTCCATTTTAATCCTAATATGCAAATCATGAAAAATGGAGATTAATCTTGATTCTACATTTGCAAAACTCAATGACCAAGACATTCAAGAACTGCAAAAGGATGTGGATAAATATGCTGAATTTTATCAAGATTTATTGGAGGATATGGATAAGGAATTCATGCTCAGGTTTCATAGGTCAACACAAAAGCAACTCTACATAATGAGGTGTGCCTATGAGAAGGATCCTAGTCGTCTCCTTGACTTTGCTAGCCTAACCTGTGCTTTTAATATTCTGACTGACCTAATCAATGACAAATATTATAAGCAATTGCAAAGCCCCAAAAAGGGTAATCAATTGGATGATCAAGGTGACATTGAAGAAAGTTCAAATGTGAAGGATCATCATGAAAGAGGAATATATGGAAGAGTGGAATCAATCTAAAGAAGATAGTGATGAGGACCTTCAGAATGAAAATTTAAGGACTGAGAATATGCATGGCATGAGTGAAGCCCTATTAAAGCCTATGAAGATGAACACGATGAAGCAGGGACTTTCATTCAAGAAAGGGTGCTTGAGGATATGAATATTGTAGCTCCCTGTGAAGATGACAGTTCTGATTTCTTGTGTATTAGTGAGGGAAAATGGGATGTGGGCAACCATCATTTTAATAGTGACACTATTTATGATACTGACACAAAAAATGAGATTGAAACTGATTCTCCTTTTCTCCAGGACATTACTCATAATGATATCCCTATTCACACCATTGAAAGGGAGGATTGCGGTTTTCCCTCACATGAAGAAGTTTTATTGGAAATGGTAAGCCCCATTTATGCCACCGATGATGACACTAATGAAGACCTTGTTTTCCCATACCTTCCCCAAGATCCCGATAGCATAGCTAAATTACCCCTGAGCCCGTGCCTTGACCTTTCTCACATTAGCACCATCATTGATGATCCTTTTTCCCCTCCTAGGTATGATGTTGAGGAAGAACCATCCATTAGTTGTATCCCTCCTCCCCCCTCATACCCTCAAGATTCTGAATATGATCATCATGAGAAACCTATTTGTTGTGTCTCCCCTTGTCATCAATCTCCTTTTCCTCCCAGTAATGACCCTATGGTGATCAAAAAGCATGACATTAATGATGGGGACCATAATGGGGATGATATGCCTGAGGTTGCTATCCACCAGAGGTTTATGAGCTTAATTGTTGATATCTCTATATTTTGGTTGGAAGAAAGGATCATGTGGAATAGATTGCATCCCTTGGCTCCCTTTTTCCCTGTGATACTCCATGCATGCTCACTTCGTTTTCTCGCCTCCCACCCTCGTGGCCTTCCATGTTTTCATTCCTACCCCTGCCTTTGGATCTGTTGCATGAGTAAGCAAAACGGCAATTGTTTTCGTATCAACTGGATGATTTGTTGGTTGCATTGGGTCTATGATTACACTTAGTGTTGGGGTGAGTAACATGCATGGTAGGGTAAGATGCATTGCATGCTCATTTTCTAAAGCAACAAAATTGTAGTTTGCTGACTTTGAATGTTAAAATACATAAATGTATTTATAAATTATATTTTATTAATAAGATGAATGTGCAAGGATGATTGAATGTTACAATGAGGACCTACATATATACCTAGGCAGGTGCCCCTTGATGACTGGCCATGTCTTTTTAGACATGCCTTTTCATTAAACTAATGATTATTAAAATAATCACTATTTTGATTATTTATTATTTACATTTATTTTTATTTATTTTATTTGTTATGAATTATATTCATAACATTGCCCCTTTCTTCAAAAGCTTTGTCCTCGAAGCTTAATCGTTGACAAGTCCCTTTATCTTGCCCACTCATTTCGACATGTGTAAGGGGTACTGTGGAGTTTAATCCATTTTTCCTCTTTCTTTCTTTTTTTTAAAGAACTTATACAAATTAATTATAAAATGACTTTATAATTTAATAAAGTGACTTTATAATGAGATTATAAGCAACTTCAATAATTTGTTAAGTTGTTATATTTATTTAATGGTTTTAATTATTAGTTTTATTTATTCCTTTGCCCAATATTTGTTGTATTGTTTCATACCGTCACAACCAGCTGGAAATGACGTTTTGTGAAATATTCATTTTTTTTCTTTTTTAATAGTAGATAGTGCCCAAATGTCACGTTGAAGTGTCAATTTGCCTCAGTATATGTTTGTCCTTTATCAAACCCTGTCGGCCTCTCTTCAATCTTACCATGTTGCAAAAACAAGCTGACAAGTGGACCGGACCCCTTGCCTAATGGATTATTACCCACGTAATTCTTCCATGCACCAAAGTCAGCCTGTGGCTGGGAATGGTCAAAATTCGACGAGGGTAAACTAGAAAACGGCTATGTCGCCATTGATCCTTCTGCTAGGCTCTTCAAGGCATTGAGGAGCGTTAATGTGCCTAAAGATGTCGAAGTCGTATCCCTTACTCCTAGTTCTTTTGTCCATGATCACAACGCTTTTATCCAATTAGCCGAAAAGAGAGAATATGACAGTGACAGACTGTGTGTTTGTCTTCAAGTTGAGACCCCGCAATAGTAGGTTTCTGAGAAGAGTGATTTTCATAGTGAGCGACCACAACTGATCCTGAGCATACCGATGTTCAGTCGCTGCTTCATGCAGAACCTCAATCAGCTGCTCAGAATTTAAGAGATTTAAAATGTTTTTGTCTGTTTTTCATTGTCAAATCCTCCACACAGTTTTCTTCTTCCTCTCTGTTTCTTGAAGACAACTTCACTTCTGGATTCTCAACTGTCTGAGTCAATGTTGCACGAAGCAGGGGCGAAGCGGAAGCGTTTTTTGGAAGCGGGGATGCAGAAGCGTCATTTTCCAAAAATCTAGGAAGCGAAGCGTCCGCGGAAGCGTTTTTATATATATATATATATATATATATATATATATATATATATATATATATATATATTTATTTATTTATTTATTTATATTTTTTTTTGCATTTATACTCAAAACAAACATCCCAAATAGCAAATTAATTGTAGAAGACATGAAAACATGCATATTTTTGCATAAATCAAGATAGATATAACATCCATTGTACATTAATGATTAATTATTCGAGCATCAACCATTTAGATGCATCAACCATCTAGAATCTAGATTCTTCTCCTCTTGTCTAGCCTTTGCCTCTACCTCGATTGTCTAGGGATATTAGTCAACATTGCCAGTTTTGATCAAACTACCTAATTCAAGACTTAAAATATGGTACAAAAAGCTTAACATGCTTGATCAATGATTTTGACTTGATTGAAAGGTAATTTTTTGCTAAGGGCGTGCTGCGTGACAAAGGAGTTCAACAATTAATACCAGCAACACTAGGGTACATATAGGGCTTGGTGCTCTTGATTAAATGCTAATCGCATACCTTCATACTTGATATAATCTAATGAAATGCCACAATCCCATTGATCCTGAATTCCTGAAAACTGTTAAGTCTGATGAATTTTGAATAGGATATGAAATTCTATTTCCTCCATATGAAGTCCAATGACGCTGGAACCACTCTCAAACATCCTGAGTCATTTCATGGTAATGTTAAAAATTTAAGTAAAAGGATGAAAATGAAAAATAAAGGAGAATGTCACTTTTACTTCAAGAATTTAACATTACCACGAGGGATCATCTGCTATATTTATATTTCTTTTTTCTTTCATTCGTCACCCTAACCCAAGGTGGACCCACCCCCAACAAGCAAACTCACCTAAAATTAAAAAAAAAATTGAAAAAAAATGATTTTCTAAACGCTTTTCAGGAAGCGTACGCTTCCTCCTCCAAAGCGCCACGCTTCCGACGCCCGAAGCGTCGTACGAAGCGCGCTTCGGTGCTTCGGAAGCGGCGCTTCGGTGCTTCGGAAGCGGCGCTTCCGTACCACACTTTCGAATTTCCAGGAAGCTTCCGGCCAAGCTTCCTAGGCACTTCCGTACGGGACGCGCTTCAGGGCTTGGAACCGTGGGGGGAGGGCTTCGTGCAACATTGGTCTGAGTGTCCTCACCAAGCTTTCAGGATCACAGTGAATACCAACAAAACAACCATTTACAAAAACTTTTATTGTTTTCGGAATGACTGTTGGAGATATTTGCTCAAAACATTTTGTGCTCCACTCTTCCAAGAATTCCAAAATTAGATTAGGAGAAGAACCAACAATGATGTAAACCATAAGGAAAAAAATTGCAAGCCCACAAGCCTGTCCTTCTGGGGTTTCTCCAAGACACATCATACCCTTGTGTGAATTATGCAACTGTTTGGGTTTTGCCAACTTTTCTTCACGACTAGTTGGAGAGTCTAACCTTCTTAAAAGTGATCAAGTTGATGCAAATGTCAGACGATTTAAAACCTATGATACTCCAGCCCTTGTGCCAATTGCATTTGCTTGGCCTCAGTTTCTAGTAGCCAAGGAGTATTTCAAGCCACTAAAAATTGTTTTTGCTTTGATTGCAAATTGTAGATTTACATCTTTTCCAAAATCAACACACTTTTGCAAGTGAAACTTCACATCTCTGGTAAACTTCCAGAAAATCATTCCGAACAGTCCTCCAAGAAGAGGACCGGCCAAATCTAATTTGTGTTCCCATAGTGATCCCTATCATCCTCTGTCCGTCGACCAAGAGCACATAATAGAAGTCGATGGATGATGTACCCAAAAAAGTAAGCTTTCTTCATCTCATAAAGCGCTCCAACACAAACATGAGGTAACATTTATTTCTACAAAATGTCTTTTGCATACTTTATACGCTTTTCTTTAGTTACACCAACAGTGGCACCACGTTCTCCAACGTAATCCAAAGCAATCTGTTGATTCTGAATGACAAATGCTTCCTCTAGTGATGGTCTCAACAACTACATCATTGCAGTGTCACTAAAGTCATAACATATATGTTTTAAAATATCTTTGTCATCAACAAAACCCAATGCTCAAAATATAATAATAATAGGAATGTCAGAATGGATATATGGCAGTGTTGCTTGAATACACTGCAACCCGCTTTTGCCCTAGCTCTTGAAAGCATGCAACAAACATACTAGGTGGTTTGTTTTGTGCCTCACCCATTGACCTTAATTCAGCAATATAAGAGAATGTATTCGGTTGTCGCTTCTTAAAAACGTACACATGGCTTGTACTCATTTTTTCTTGGGCAATCAAAACTTTCTCACTACCATTGATAATGAAGTATTCACCTTGATCATATGGACACTCTCCAAGCTCTTGCAGATCTTTTTTATTCATAGGAGATAATGTGCAATATGTAGAATGCAGCATTATTGGTACCTTCCCAATGAAAACTCTCGAAAGATCTTGTTGTTAAACTGGCTCTTCACAGCAAGGACTTTCTTAAACACTTGTTTAGTAACATCCACATATAGTGGAGTTGCATAGGTCAAATTTCTTAATCGTGTTGCATTCGGAAACAAGGTATTAGTTTCCCCATCAGATTCTATCGTCATAAGTTTACTGCTATATATTTAACCAAAACTGATCTTGGAAACAGTCTCTGTGAAGTCAATTTGTCTCCCGGGATTATGTTGAGATTCGGATCGAATCTCGATGACGAATGACTCTTCCATGATTTCCTGCATGGTATTCTGAATAAATTCATCGAAGGTATCAAGTTGTTGGCAGACCAGCCCCTTCTCTTCAACGTAGGCGTTGATAACTACCCACACATCTTCCTGCATTATCTCTTCATATTCATTAATATATGCTTCAGGTTCATCGTCAAAATCATAAATCTTGAAATCTTCATCATCTACAACTTTGTTTACATCCTCAGTTGTCATATACCCATTTTGATCATCAGGCTCATTCATGTCACCCTGAGAAGATCCCAATTTAACATGTTCAATGTCAATTTCTCGATTAGAACATTCTTTAATGTTAGTTCCTTTCATGTCAATGTATTCTTCCTTTAGACACATTGAATATTCTGTAGAAAAAAAAATTAATTGCTAAAACGATTCTCGAATTTCACTTAACTGTTTAATGAATTCAGGCCATAAACTTAATGGCATATTGTGCAATGGATAACGTCCAAAGGCTTGCATGGCTCTAATACCACTGAAGCAACAAAACCGTAGCTTGTTGACTTTGAATGTTAAAATACACAAATGTATTTATAAATAATATTTTATTAATGAGATGAATGTACAAGGATGGTTGAATGTTACAATGAGGACCCGCATAAATACCTAGGCAGGTGCCTCTTGATGACTGGCCATGTCTTTTTAGACATGCCTTTTCATTAAACTAATGACTATTAAAATAATCACTACTTTGATTATTTATTATTTACATTTATTTTTATTTATTTTATTTGTTATGAATTATATTCATAACATTTTCTCATTAGAACTAACATCATATGATATTTTCATAATAGATCAGTTGCATTTAGATTAAAATTTCATTTTTACTTTCTTGTTTATTTTTTATGGCCGAATACTAAGCATGGGTGATCATAAGACACCACAAAAACATGTTGCCCCGTGTGCATGGTCTTTGATATGTGCAGGTAATAGGCATGTGGTACCAAGAGATTGTTGGTGTTCTCATGACCTCTCGTTCGAGTAGCTTCATGCACCTCTCTGAGAGCTCATGTCCCAGTTAGAGCCAGATATTACCCACCACTGAGAGTAGTGTATATAGGAGAAAATTTTGCTCCAAGATGGTCCTCAGCCGGCAGCCCCTTGCAGCCACCAAACAGCTTGATGTGCCATCATCTCTGCCACTTGAGCTAGCCATGTGGTCCCTCACCCACTTGTTATGATTGTATGTTTGAAGATGGGCCTCCCAACCCCGAAGGTATGGCTTTTCATTGATATAATTGAGTAATTTTCCTTACTTGTCATGGGCACTTTTGGGCATGGATTGGTGGGGGCATTCGATAGAAAGAGTGGACTAGGTTTGTATTCTTGTCTCCATTGCCCGATTCTGTAGTTACCCTTGTACCCTAGTCTCGTGGGATCTCCTTTACTAGTCACTAGCCTTATGGTGGGCACTACTTGGGAAATCCCGACTTTGGTTGCGTGGTCCCGCTTCCCGACACCACATACATCACCCCCTTCCACTCATTTTAGCCCTATTCATCTCTTTTCCCATCTGGTTCCACATTGGGTTAGCCTCCCCCTCCCCTTGTCCAAACCTTGGGTCGGGCCTGGAACGATGCCCCAGAGGTTAGTGCAGCTAAAAAGAAAAGAAAAAGCATAATTTGGCCACTCCTAATAGGAAACGTACCACAAAATGCAGAAGATGGTAAGGACATACAAATTTAGCTCATGGACAAAAGCCAAACATGAGCTCTACCCCTTATCCATGGCCACCACCCTGGTTCCTATGGGCCCTAGATGAGCCCCCTCCATTATTAAGGAACCCATGATTGTCCCAACCCCTGGTGGGCGATGAACCACCCCAGCTCAAGGGGGTATCCACTGCCATATACTACACATCATGCTCTCATTCCCTGGAGCCCCGAGCAGTTATGAAGAAAAATCAATCAAAGGCAAAAGGCATATGAAGAAGGGAGGAAAAACAAAGGTCGGGATAACTCATGTGCCATGATTTGATCCCTCCTAACCTCATATACCCAGGTGTGGGCTTCCCTCATTATAGCTACCCTTGCACCATGACATGTGTTCTGGATGATTCCCCTGATCCCCACTCCGTTCCATTACTATATCACTTTCCACCTACCACTTGAAGGATGTACCATGTGTTGAAGAATCTAGGGCATCTAGGTTAAAATGAGATTCTTTTGATGATGATAACTATTTGTGAGGTACTTTTTACAATCTTCTCTTATTATTGTTAGTGTGTGTACTCTTACTTCATCAAATAGTTACCAAAAACAAAAGAGACAAGAACACAAGATGTTGCTCTCAACCAAGGCAAAACCTCTCTCTCCTCGAGAGGAAAACCCTTTTGTAAATTTCTCTTATTGAAGCTTCAATTGACAAATTCCAAACCCTAGACCCTTGAACAGTAGATCCTCCAAGCACAAGACACAATCTTTCTTTTGCAACTTCCTTTTTGAGTTGCACCTTGATCTCTTTCTTCACACTTCTTCCGGCAAATGATGGCACTTTCCTTTGCTCTTCTAATGGCAACTGCAGAAACCCTAGGTCTCTTTAGAGACCTCTTCCTTGGTGCCTTACTTTCCTTCGCTTGGCTCGACTAAAATTGACTTTTGACCACTTAGGTTAGTGAAATTCACTCTTTTTAGACACAAAATGTGAACAAACCTTCACATTGTTGGCTAAGTCTAGATGCTCCTGCATCACTGATTTTCCAACATTTTCTTCTAATTCATTCTCTCATCAAATGATTATCGTGTTCTTATAATTCATGTGGTATTTGAGTTAATTTTTATCATTATCAAGGGTTCAATTATATAGCTTTTAATTATGGTCCATATTCTCATGAAATGAAGGCATGTGAAGAACTTTTATATGCTTATTATGATTGAAGGTACATGTGTGACTTAATATTCATTGTGTGAGTACTTTCTCTTGAGCCCACACCAATGACATAAAAGGAAAGAAAATTATAGGGCCTATAAGAAAGCCTAAAAATGTTTGGAAATATGCATTGTAAAACCTAATTAAGGAAACAACTAAAACTATGAAGATCCAAATTGTAACAATCATTAGACATGGTTATAAAGACCAAGAAACTTATGTGAAAGCATGATTTTCCTCAACCCCTCATACATAAACAAGTAAATGTAAATTATGCACAATAAATTTTAGAACTGGGTTCTAATACTTGACCACATATTAATACATATTAAACATATTAAATATTTTTGAATATAAATATAGATAATGAAATTCCATTAAATTGAATAAAATAGGTGCTTACCTGGATGGAATCACATTTCAATGACATTGTATGCTCAATATTTTTGTCTTTCATATTATTTTTCATAACATGAATTTTCTTGTCATTTATAATGACCCTGATTACTCCATATTTATAAATTCAATAATAAATCAAACGAAACAGTCTCATGTAAAATATACAATTCCCATGAAACCCATAAAATAAAATTTATATCAAAGTTGTAATCTTTTAAACAATTTCCATCCATGCATCAAAACACAATTACAAGAATCACCACATAATTTATAACCATATTAATCATGTAATTCAATCCTAAAAATGTGTCGCAACTAACAAAAATGGTATCATGTAAATAACAATAAACTCAAATCACATACAAATTGGCTCAGAGTTGACATTTATGAGACAATCCCTGTCTTCTTAAAGGACTTGAAAATATAGTATACTTGTAATTTAAAAATTAATTTATTTTTCTTATTTCATTATACATAACTCTCACATGGTGCCAAACATATACCCAACAATTTGAACCTCTAAGTAATCATTGATTACTTGTATTTTTTATAATAATAAATATTTTCTATAAGACTCACAATTTCTATTAGCAATGATATCTCAAGAACAAGTTGGTTATCTAAAAAGAAAGTCAATTATGGATTCAATGGGATCGATAAAAGAGAAACTACATTTTTTGTTAAATTTTATTTTTCAAAGGCTATGACAATGTGGGTTGTTTATATATCAAGCATATCTTGTTGAATGTATGTTTTGGGGTGCATTTCATTCAAGAGGTTGAGCACTAGTTTTCATCAACTTCAATTGAAATTTTGATTGATGTATTGGCCTTCCCATTTTTAGAAACCGCTAGAAACCTTAGGCAAGGATATCTATCACAAACATATAGTTTGCACAATTGTTTTATTTGCAAGCTTGAGGTTCTCTTAAGTATATTTGAGCACATAAGGTTTTGTAGCACTACCTTACCTCAACCATGTGGGATTTTCCAGCCCACACTTACTACAACTAGAGTACACCTTTTCACATATATTATCCCCAAAACTTCATCTTATGATACAATATATCAAATGTAGCTAAGTCCTACTCATCCAAGTTCATTTAGCAATAGGAGTATCTCTAAATTCACACTTTAAAACATCGAAGGGGTACTTCACTTTGTCAATATTCCAATATTTATCCAACACAATGTATTACAAGGGACAATAACATTCAACACATAAATAATCCACAACACAAATGTCTAGGTGACACCTAAGGCAATTGCCTAATCTTTATTGGTGTAAAGAATATTACAATAAATGCAACTAGTGATTGTGACCTCTTTCTATAAACTCTATCATGGATGTATATTATTTATAAGTCAATATTCCTTCTACCCACTTCCAAACTAACTTGTACAATCCAAACTCTGAAGCATATATAGGCCAACACATCATATGTCTTGACTATCCTGAGTCCACTCCCACAAACATCCAAAGAGTCCATTGTGCCAACCCCTAAATATATAATAAACCATATAACTCTTAAATACCCTTACTTGAATAACCAAGATTGAGATGATGAATTTTCACTTCATAGGCATCCTCTTGATATAGTAGTTATTTCCTTATGCTTTCCTTCTTTTAAGGTGACTTGCAATCCACTCCAGTTCCAAAGTGGATGAAACATGCAATCCACTTGTCTATCTACAAAGTCTTGCAACACTTGGGTCTATACATTGGGATTGTGTGCATAAGGCATCCAAAGTATCTCATGCATCGATTGGTCAACAATCTTGCTTAAATGATGTTCAAGGCACTCTTTTATTTTCCTTGGCTTTCCATGTCAAGCATCCATCCAACATGTGATGTATGCCCAACTACCAAGGCGCTATTGTCCATGTACCATGGTGTTCTTCCACAAGACAAATCATTTCTTCATGTGTTCCCATGAACCAAGGAATGTCCAACATCCAAGTCATTATAAAAATCTTATAAGAAATCCAAAATTAAATCTCTTATATTATTACTATACTTATCCAAATTGCTTTCCAGGCTATTTGGTACCTAGGAATTCCTTTCCAAAGTGCAAGACTACCAAAGACATGCTTTTCCAAGCTTGCAACATGTTGCCACAACTAACTGAAGATTGACTAATGTTTATCATGTGCCTTACCTTCCTAGAAGGGTGTTGAAGAAACTGTAACTAGGTTCGATCTTCATAATGACATGATATTTGTAAATGATGAAATAAAAAGATATAAAATTAGTTTTGTATGCCTTGTTGCATGGGTTTCATGAGAAAGAGGTTTATTTGTTAGTAGCTCCCATTGAGAGCCTTAGGATTTATTTTAAATCAAAGAGTCAATGTCATGTATGAAGAAGCTCTTCTTGAGCCTATTTTTAACGTATTCAAGTCTATAGAAATATGTAGAATCCCTTCAAAGACAAGCATAATCCCTCTTCAAGAAGTCGGCCTATAAATGAATTAAATACACTCATGTCGGCTCACTTGAAGTGATACATCTCTTCATGAATGCAAGTCAGCTTATTATGGAGACGAAAACACTATAAATACCCAGCTACGTTTTGTGAAAAAGTACAGGATAGTAACTCAGATCCTCTGAAACTTCAGATAAGTACAGTGGTTCAGGATTTTCAGACAAGTACAGTGGTTCAGGATTTTCAAACAAGTACACTAGTACATTGTTTCAGATAGGCATCTATGTTTTCAGATGGGTACCACAGTCTTGGCATATAAGTGATGATGAAGACTTCAGATGTGGAGTGAACACAATCACAACCTCAACATACTAAACAGTCTCAACATACTTATGATGATGTAGATCTAGCAGGGAGAAAAACTTAGTCACAGTCTTATCCTAGTTGTGATGATGAGGATCTAAGTAATACACTATCGGCATACTAGAAACAGTTATAATCTCATCATAATCTCGTCATAATGTGAAGGTGAAGATGCAGCAAGGTGAAATGATCTCGGTGATGCAATAATGATGACTTCAATGTAGCAGCAGTGATGACTTAAATAGCAATGATGATGATCTCATCTATTATGAAGAATAGGATTGGTGTCTTGGTCTTGGAGTGGCCTAATAGGTCAAGGGTCATGGTATTGATATTCATCAATTGGAATCTCTATAAGAAGAATTTTGTGCAGGTTTTCCTCTCAAAGAGTGAGAGGTTTTGGCCCTGGTAGAAAGCCAACATCTTGTGTTCTTGTCTCTTTATTTTGGTAGTTATTTGATGAACTAAGAAGACACACTCTGATATTAAAGATTTTTCTAATAAGAAAAATTAAAAACACCTCACAAATAGTTACCATGACTAGTATGGTCAGGCCCTGAAGACAAAGATTGTAAAGTATTGAGATAAGGGGATTGAAAAAATGGAGCTCTGGTAGAAACCCTCGATGGGAGGTCCTGGGGCTCATTGCCACGACCGATGGTGGCACGCATCCATTTTTGCTTTCCTGCACCTGCCCCCATAACTTGTGAACAACCCAAGCTCCCCTCAGCATTACCTTGCTCCAGTAAACTGTTTGACCGTCTCTAGTTGTTGCGGTATCCCTCTGCCTCTCAGGTTTATAGTTTTTCCCGGTTACTAACCTCCACAGTTTTCTATAGTGTTTTTGTCCTTTTCTGGCAACTGTCATAACATTTACTTATAGTCATGGATGACCTGGGTGACTTTCCAGATCCTTCGGAGGATGTGCCCATATGGACACCCACTAGGACCACCACTACCGGTTTTTTCCCATTCATGTCCGACCTCACCGACGAGATAGAAGCTCTCCCACTGTTATCTCACCCTCACATTTCATCGGTTTCTCTCCCTGAAGAAGCAGCCTCCCCCCCTAAGTTCATCTCTCAACCTCTCTCGCCATGCTCCTTGGCTCTTATCGTCCCTCCACCTAAGTCTGACTACCCAACCCTCGGTGTCATTTCTAGTCATAACCCTCCTCCGGCAGTGACTAGCCCTATTCCCTCTGATTTCCCCCAGGGCTCAACTGTCCTTGGTCTAATCTCTTCTGCTCCGTAGATCACCTCAGCTCCCTCTTGGGGCATTTCATAGGCATTGGACCAATTTCTGGCATTTTTGCAACCATTCCACAGGAGGTGACTGAAAACCCTACAGTTTCTCCATCACCGGGACCTTCACATCCCTCCTCGACTCAGGAAGCGTTGGCCACTGGGGGTTCTGGGCTTTCGAGAAAGAAAAGGGGTCCAAAGCTTCGAGCTTGTGCAACGCCCGTCAACTTTGCAGAAGATATTAAATTATTGGACACCATGGACATAGCAGAGAAGGTCTTAGTTGGTTGGGTGCGCGACAGAAACTACAGTGTGGCAAAATTACAGCAATGGGTCTCAGAGGTTTGGGGCGAAAACCTGAAGGATATCTCGAAGGTACAAACCCTAGTCAAAGGATGGTTTGCTTTGCATTTTAGCTATTTGGAGCACACCAACTGGGTGCTATCCACGGTCTGGCACCTTGACCTGGCTGTCGTTCTCCTCAGAAGATGGACTCCCCTTTTTGACCCGGAGCGGGGGAGGGTCGATGCAAGTCCTATATGGGTACGTTTACTCGGCTTACCCTTGCATTTCTGGACGGAAGATGTCTTCAAGTGCATTGGAAATGCCCTCGGTGTCTACCTCACATTTGACGATTCATACCAGACTTCGGGGAAATTAGCATATGCCAGGATATTGGTTCATTTGGACCTTTTAGAGAGCTTGCTCAAGTTCATAGACATCCATTGGAGGAACCACACTAGAAGGCAATTTCCAGACTATGAGGGCATCCCATTTCGATGTCGAAGGTGCCATAAGGTTGGGCATCTCTATAAAGACTGCCCCCTGCTGAGCAAAAATAAAAATCAGGCCTCAGCTCCGGATATCGCCTCCCACCCGCATTCTCAACAGGACGCTCAGCCTAAGAGACAGGCTCCTATGGCCCCACAGGACCCGACTGCTTCTGAGATCCTGGCCAGCCAGCAAAAGAACCCAGCAGAAGAGATAGTGGCTCCTCCACAGCCGAAGAAGCGAGGGCGGCCTCCCAACCGTTCTCAACCACCTCCACCGTCTCGACCTCAGTCGCCATCCGAGGGCCTGCCCTCATCGGGTATGATTACTCCCTCCATCCCTGTTTCCTCTTGCTGCTCATCTCATTTTGATTGCATTTTATCTAGTTCTTTCTCTAAACTACATGTCATGAACCCTTCATCTGATCATCTGGGTCAGGGTTTGGATTCCGCCCCCCCTTTCACTGCTCCACTCACCTGCCCGATTTCATCTGCCCCCATTTTCTCACCTGCACCCTCCTCGACTTCTCCCTCTCACCTCCCGTCCACTACTCCTTCCCTCCAGGTCCCCCCACCTGGGAGATACTTGACTCGCTCGAAAACAAAGAGACAAGCCCAAGACCATATTAGGCTTGAGATACTCCACTCTCCCCCCCCACCCCCCCCCCCCCCCCCCCCCCCCCCCCCCCACCCACAAACTCCATAGGGGTCGACCTTACAATATTTCTAAAGCCCAAGGCACAGCTAAAGATGAGCTTTCTTTGAGGGTTCAATCTACCATCCCAAGGACACTTAGAGCCAGAGAATCCCAGCCTGCCCCCCCTCCATGAATATTTTCTCTTACAATTGTAGAGGGTTGGCTAGGCTGGATAAAAAACTAGCTC
Organism: Pinus tabuliformis; assembly: GCA_031772625.1. Classification (NCBI taxonomy): domain Eukaryota; kingdom Viridiplantae; phylum Streptophyta; class Pinopsida; order Pinales; family Pinaceae; genus Pinus; species Pinus tabuliformis. Next base: position 1,602,150,336 of record CM062817.1, read on the forward strand.
TTCTATGTCTGTTAAAAAATGTTCCGCTTGATATTATCTTTCTACAAGAAACCTTGGGACCTATTTTAGACATTTCACAGTCCCTCCAAAACATGCTTCCTGGTTGGATCTTTATTGGACTTGATGCGCATGGGAGGTCGGGAGGTTTAGCTTTGGGCTATAACTCCCATACCATAAAAATGCTCAATTGCTGGGGTGGTCTAGGACATCTTGGAGTAGACATCAGATCTGCAGACCTGGGGATGAATTTTCGGATATTAAATGTCTACGGCCCGTGCCAGAACAGACCAGCATTTTGGCAAAACCTCCTGAGTTCTGATTCATTTTTGACTGACCACCTGATCCTGGGTGGGGACCTTAATTTTTCCATCGGACATTCTGAATCCTGGGGACACAGGGCACAACGAGACTCCCTTTCGGATTACTTTTTATCTAAATTGGACACTCACCATCTAATTGATATCCCCTCTGCAAAACCCCAAGCGACTTGGAGGAACAACAGGACTGGGGAAGACAGTCTGGACAACAGACTTGACCGCTTCCTTGTCAAAGAAAAGGTGTTGGACTTGGGTCTACATATCAAACATTGGGTAGGTTCTGGTGGGATCTCTGATCACCTACCCATTTACCTGGAAATCGAAGGTGGGCAAGCAAAACCTAAAGGACCCTTCAATTTATGTTCTGTTTGGCTCAAGGATGATTCATATAAAAGATTGGTCACTGATTTCTGGAAAGCAAACCCCCCTGGGAGAAGAGAAGACAGTGCTAGAAGATTTATACAAAATATTACAAACCTTAAGAGGATGTCCAAACTTTGGGCACATAACAAAAGAATACAGGAGGAACAAACTCTCTGTAGGATTGAATCTGAAATTGTTGCATTTGAAAATGATCTTGGAGGATTATACACCTCAGAAGATCAGAAGCAAAGGATGGTTTCTCATTGTACTGAAAGGGAAAAATTACTCAAGGATAAGGAAGATACTTGGCGCCTAAGAAGCAGAGCCATCTGGATGCTTGAAGGGGATGAAAACACTAAATTCTATCGCAAATTTTCCAATGGAAGAAAGGCGATCAACACCATTTGGCAGCTACAGAATGAGCAGGGGCAGATTGTTAATTCATTCCCGCAACTTGTTGAACTTGCCTCCTCTCACTTCAAAAATACATACCGAGCCCCTAGGGAGACAAACTTAGCAGAGATTATCAAGGTTTCACAACTCTTTCCTAGATTTGTGGATCCTGTGGAAGGAGATGAATTAATAAAGGTAGTCTCTCTGGAGGAATTGGAACACACCTTAAAGTGGTTCAAAAAGGATAAGAGTCTGGGGCCTGATGGCTGGTCGATTGAATTTTACTTGGCCTTCCTTGACATCATTGGGGAAGACCTGCTCAGAATTGTCGAGGACTCGAGGATCAGAGGTTTTCTTGAAACCTCAATCACCTCAACCTTCATTGCACTCATACCAAAGAAAGACAACCCAGACTCATTTGGGGACTTTCGTCCCATATTTCTCTACAACTGCATATATAATATCATAGCTAAGATCATTGCAAACGGGATGAAACCTATTCTTTCTAATCATATTTCTCCGGAGCAATTCGCTTTCCTACAGGACAGACAGATCCATGAAGCTGTAGGCACCACTCCGGAAGTAATTCATACTCTACACTCAAGGCGAGGCAAAGGTATGATTATGAAGGTCGATTTATCAAAAGCATTTGACAGAGTAAATTGGCTTTATATTAGAATGTTGTTAACCCATTTAGGTTTCCCTTACTTATTCATCAAATGGATCATGAGTTGCATTACTAACATCCCTTTCAGTGTTCTAGTGAATGGAAGTGCATCTCCTTTTTTTACCTCTAAAAGGGGAATGAGACAGGGATGTCCCCTCTTTCCATTGCTCTTCTTGCTCGTTATGGAAGGTCTTAGAAATCTCATCAAAGAAGAGCATCAAAGGGGCAGATTAAAGGGTATAAATATAGCATAAGGTTGCATCTTGACTCATCTTCTCTTTGTATATGATATCTTGGTTTTCATCAATGGCAGTATTGGGGACATTAGTATCATCAAAGCCAATTTCACCCTCTTCCAAGAAGCAACGGGTATGATCATAAATGACAGCAAGTCCACATTAACAGCAGTTGAATGTACTCCGCATGAGATCTATTTTGCACTACAGCGTTTCCACTTCACTCAGCTGCAATTAGCTGATGGTTTAAAATATCTGGGGTACAAGTTGAAGCCACTTGGATACAAAATTGCTGACTGGACTTGGCTCATCTCCAAGATGGAGAAAAGACTTAACACCTGGTACCTCAAATATCTTTCGTGGGCAGGACGACTCACTCTAATCAAAAGTGTCCTGGAGGCCACTCCTGTATATTGGATGTCCCTGGCTTGGATACCCAGAGGCATTCTCAATAGAATACAAGCCCTCTGCTGCAGGTTTCTTTGGCAAGGGAACAAACAGGGCAGGATTTTTGCTTGGGTCAGGTGGGAGGCCCTGAACCTACCAAAAAAATGGGGAGGTTGGGGCCTAAAAAAGTTAGAAGATTTCTCATTAGCACTTGCCGCAAAACTTGGCTGGAAATTAGTATCAGCAGACAGCCTTTGGACGAGGGTCACATATGCCAAATATATTGCTCCAATGCACATCATGGACTGGATTAGAAGAACCCATCTAAGTACCTCAAGCATCTCAATTATCTGGAAGGCTGTTCTAAAGGCTTTGAACCCGATCAGGGAGGGCCTCACCTGGAGAATTCGATCTGGGCACACTGTTCGCATTGGCCTTGATCCATGGGTGGGATGTGGGGACATGCACCGCCTACCCAGGGATCTCACACAGTATCTCCAGCAATAGAACATCTCTTATATAGCACAAATTGCAGACCTGGAGAATTCCTCCTTCCTTCAACAAGCCTGGAAATCTGCACATCAGTTAAACATTCCTCCTAATTGGACACAGCACTGGGAGGAATACACTCAAGCCCTCACTGAAGCTCACATCCGTATCCTTGATGGTGATGATGAGATTATATGGGCTCTTTCAAAAAATGGCAGGTACACACCAAAAGATGGATATCTGACATTGTCGGCGCCAAGGAAGCCTCTGCTGCTTGTTGACTGGTGGAGACATCTTTGGAAACTCAAGGCTCCCCCCAGAACTAGACTCTTAATGTGGACCATCCTCTGGAACAAAATCCCTACTGGTGAAAACCTCCTCAAACAAGCACATTATGGACCACATTGGTGCAGCTTCTGCAAGTAGGCAAATGAGTCCACTTCTCACCTTTTTTTAGAATGTACAGCAATTTGTAACCTATGGAAACTTATCCTATAGCCCATTGCACCCTCTGCAATCTGGGCTAGAAATTCTATACTTGTAGCTTAGCAATCTTGGTTTTACACTTCCTCATCTCAAAAGCTTCAGAACCTGCCCCTTCTGATCTGCTGGACAATATGGATTGCCAGGAACCGCATCATTTTTCAGGACACAGTGCCGAACTAGGCTGTGCTGGTGACTAAAGTCATGGCTGATTTCTCCCTCATTCCGGATGATCCTCCCCCCGTAATCCGTGCACTCCCTCTCCTATTCAAATAAACTACAACAAACCTTGGGCTTTCTTTGACGGTGCAGCTCAAGAGCAAGGCTGTGGAGGGGGGGCTATACTTCACATATCCCATCATCATTCTTATAGCATGCTCATAGGATTCCGCAGATGCACAAACAATTCAGCTGAGCTCCTTGCCACTAAACATCTCATACATTTCGCCTTGGAGAAAAACTGCACAGATCTACAACTATTTGGGGACTCTAAAATTATTTGTGACTAGCTGAACAGGAAAACTAGATGTTCTTCATATGCATTAATGCACATCTTGGAAGAGACATTGAGATTGATCTCATCTTTTGACACATTTACTTGCTCACATATTTACAGGGAGCAAAACGGAGTTGCCAACAGCCTATCCAAAGAGACTGCAATCGGGGAGCCAGGCGTCTAGTTGATTAGAGAACGGAATGGGGAAGATTTCTACCAATATTATCATCGGCCTTTTATGGAACTACATGTATAATTCATGAAAATATTCTAGTTATGTTTTGATCAAGCACAAGCCTTTTTTGTTTGTATATGTTGTCACTGAACATGATAACAGACTGTTTATCATATGGCTCATAGTTTTGTGTTTATTATTGTTGACCCCTACGTGGATCAATGGAAACAATACTATTTATACATGATATGATCATGCACTACATATGCACTAGCATCTACAGAATGTAATTTCCTCTTTTTAATGAAATTACGATTTTTCCTTATGGGAAAAAAAGTTATCATGACTAGAAGAATCTTATTAACCTACATTTCCCTAGATTCTTCAACATGGTATTAGAGCTAAGGTGTTGAAGTCAAAGGAAGGGCAGCAAAAATATATATTCAAGGATTAGCGTCAAGAAAGGGCATCAAAGTAACTTGAAGGGATTTGTAAAAATTGAAAGATCAGTCTACAACAGCAAGGGTTTTTGTCTATATAATCAAGGATACAGTCTACAACATCAAGGCAACTCAGGATAATTTCGATGCCAGGATCAAGTAATCTCAGTCAAAAGATGAAGCATTCAAAACTTGGGTACATGAAAACAGTTTTGGTGCCTCCCACAAATTCGGTCTATGTCATACAATGATCTCAATAATAGCATGATCTCATCATACCAAGATCATCTACAGCATAGCACTCAGAAATAGGTCCAAGTACTATAAGGTTATCGTAGCAAATAACCTTGATGTCTTATGATTCTACACGATGTTGTATACTATAAGGTTCACTTGTGTGGTAGCAATATAGTGTCATCTCAAATCATAAGGATAGATGTATAATTTGTAGTAACTTGAAGGCAAGCCTTCTATCATTACAACAAGGATCTCACTAGAGGAAGCATCAATGCATCTGCTTCAACCACTTTCAACATGATCAAGGTGAAGACTTTATCTTCACATATCAAGTAAGTATTTTCATTAATCAATTTGGTAAAATGACTTCATGATTGCAAGGAGATCTATAGGTTGGATGGGTCATCAAAGGTCCTTGCCTGGAATAAGAAGGATTGTCATAATCCTCATAAATAAGAGAAGTCAGTGAACATATCAAGGAAAAAGGTCTCCTTTGAATTCGTGGGAGGGAAATCTTAAGGACCTCTCATCCCTATGTAGCAGGAGAGGAGACATCAAAGAGATATGTGACATACTAGAATATATATTCTCTGAAAATGTAGTAAAGAAGGTTACATCACTTAGACCTGATTGAAGGTATTAAAGAATGAAAGGATATCTTCATAAGATTTAAATTGGGAGATCTGGGAGAGATGATAAGAAATAATCATCATTTTTCTAACTAATAAGAAAGGAAACAAATTTCCATAAACCAGGATTACCTCATTCAAAAATTTGTGGTATCTATGTTAGATAGATAAAGACAAGTTGAGGGCAGAAGTGTTGAAGGTTAAAGGGCTCAAACATGTGCAGAAAGGAAAGGGAAGTTTGGTCCTCAAACAAGATAGAATAGTATAGCTAAGATTCAATGCTATGAAAAGATTATGGAAATAATCTCATATCACCATAAATATGGAGGAAGATGAAGAAAAGAGCCAAGGAAGAGGAAGTAATAGATCTCTACTATGATTGAGATAGTATCCCTCACAAAAGGGTCCTATCATAAGATAATAAATATTTTGTTATAGATATTACCATGATAATAAGATGCATCATGGCATCATGGAAGCATTAGAAACAAGAGCTCGTGACATCACCATTGGAATCATGAAGGACAAAATCCATGGAAGACAAACATGAAGGATATAGCTCTTGGGAACCTCATTAGACATTGAAGGAAAGGAAGATGTCATCCAGAACTAGGATCATCATACAACAAGACAAAAAGGAAACATCTGCCAGATGGGGATATGCGATATCCTCAAGATTATTTGATGGAATCATCATCAAAAGATTCACTAATCTAGAGAGGAAGAAAGTGTTTCATCAAGAACTCCAACTTATGGAATTCATGGGATGATGGTGTGATGACATGAAGCCGATCAAGGGATTGAAAATCTTTTCAATCAAGGAAGTTGTTGGAAGAAGCCTAGATGACCTAAAGGTAAAATGAGGTATGTATGCTTGTATTTAATATTATAATGTCATGAAGTATGGTTGAAGGTAACAAGGACCATTACTTCTATCTTGAGAAGCATGATAAAGAGAAAAAGGATATCCTCCTATGAAAGGATGTAGCAAGGAATAAGTCACACTATATTAAATCAACATAATATGTCCTCATATGAAGTATGAGGTGGTTGACTATAATTAAGAAACTCTTATTGAAATCTCCTTGGAAAGGAATGTGTGAGGAAGGGAGAGATCGTGAGATATGCAACCATGATGAAGGCAATCAACATCCAAAGGACCAAGAATGTTTGACTAGGAAATCTCCCAAAAAGATATGGAAACTCTGATGGAAGTCTGAAAAATATGGAGACCCTTGACAATGGATATCTTTGGGATATGTGTCAACATGTATGCAAGATTTTGATACCTACAGGAAGATGTCATGATGAAGAGCCATCTCTAAAGGTACAATTTGATTTAATGTTATGTTTTTATTTCTTGAATAATATCTAGATGAGTCCATGCATGGCTACTGGCACAAGAGTTGTAAGTACAAGTACAACTATAATTCATGTGGTGGATGGAAACTCTTGAAAGAATGTGATGAGGAAGAAGTAGCCATATGAAGAAGGTTCCATATATGTATCAAGAAGGCCACTTTCCATGAAGAAAGGAATGACATGAAGAACCAAGAATGAAAGTGATGGATGGCTAATGCCCTACAAGGAAGAAACTCAAGAAATTTCATGACATCAAGAAAATAAATTGATCAAGCAATTGAAGGATCCATAAAGAAGAAGTTGTTGATGAAAAGGAGAGTCCCTTGTTAAGAGGGAGCTCTGACAGGTTCCTGATCAAGAGGAATCTTGGATTGAGTCACCCCTAATTAAGAAAGAGTGATAGTTGTGTATTTATGTTTCATGTGTCATGCACTAGGACTAACAATTGTAAGTCTTAGTGAAGGCCATGAAGATAAATGTAAACACATGATGGATGTATCCTCTCTAATTGAGAGGGAGAGATAGACATAACATTTTTTTCTTCACTTTGGAAGAAAGAATGGAGGATTGGGTAATCATCTGGCATCTGATGCTCTTTGAGGATGTGTAGGGCATCCAAGATAAGAGTAGGAAAAAGGATTGATATTCTTTGAGGGTTGGGAACCCAAGATAAGAATAGTCCTAGAATGTCATACTCAACGAACACCTGGGTGGGTATGTACCTTGAGATACAATGATGAAGGTATCTATAGTCATTGGTCTCGCCAAGAATTATATCTCATGGTATCATGGAGAGATGGAGTTGTTATTCAAGGCCTTGCACTGTGACAATGTTGGTTGATATGATTCTATACATATGGGTTACCAATCTGATTCTTATTGTGAGAAATTCTTCAAATTGAGAATGACCAAGTACCATTATGAATACGTCCCTAGTTAAGAGGGAGTGTTGAAGAAAGTGTAACTAGGTTTGATCTTCATAATGACATGATATTTGTAAATGATGAAATAAAAAGAAATATAATTATTTTTGTATGCCTTGATGCATGGGTTTCATGAGCAAGAGGTTTATTTGTTAGTGGCTCCCATTGAGAGCCTTAGGATTTATTTTAAGTCAAAGAGTCAATGTCATGTATGAAGAAGCTCTTCTTGAGCCTATGTTTAATGTATTCAAGTCTATATAAATATGTAGGAGCCCTCCAAAGACAAGCATAATCCCTCTTGAAGAAGTCGGCCTACAAATGAGATAAATACACTCATGTTGGCTCACTTGAAGTGACACAGCTATTCATGAATGAAATTAAACTTATTATGGATATGAAACCACTATAAATACCCAAATAGGGTCTGCGTAAAAGTACAAGACAATAACTCAGATCCTTTGAAACTTTGGACAAGTACATTGGTTCAGGATTTTCGGACAAGTACAGTGGTTTAGGATTTTCAGACAACTACAGTGGTTCATAATTTTCAGACAAGTACAGTATTATAGTGTTTTGGACAAGAATCTTTGTTTTCCGATGGGTACCACAGTCTTGGCATATCTGTGATGACGAAGACTTCGGATGTGGAGAGAACACAATCATTGTTTCAGCAATTAAACAGTCTCAGCATACTTATGATGATGTAGATCTCGATGTAGGGAGAAAAACTCAGCCACAGTCTTGGCCTAGTTGTGATGATGAGGATCTAAGTAATACACTCTCGGAATACTAGACACATTCATAATCTCGGCATAATGTGAAGGTGAATATGTAGCAAGGTGCAATGATCTCAATGATGCAATAATGATGACTTCAATGTAGCAAGAGTGATGACTTCGGTAGAAATGATGATGATCTCATCTATGATGAAGAAGAGGATTGGTGTCTTGGTCTTGGAATGGCCTAATAATTCAAGGGTCATGGTCTTGGTATTCGTTAATTGGAATCTCTATAAGAAAAATTGTGTGTGGGCTTTCCTCTCAAAGAGTGAGAATTTTTGGCCCTGGTAGAAAGCCAACATCTTATGTTCTTGTCTCTTTATTTTGATAGCTATTTGATGAACTAAGAAGACACACTCTAATATTAAATATTGTGCAAATAAGAAAAATTAAAAACACCTCATAAATAGTTATCATGACTAGAAGAATATTATTAACCTACATTTCCCTAGATTCTTCAACAAAGGGCACCCTACAAGTGTATGGTATACCTTGCAGTCATGCAAGGGTTCCCAAGACAACTCATTTTTACAACCAACCTACTTCTACATATGTCCATACTAACCAATAACTATTGAACTGATAATGTAATGGAGGTACCCAAAGTCATTCAAGGTTGTAGTCTTACATCCTCTCTAACTTAAATTTGTTTCCATCCTTGACAACATCCTCCAGAACCTACTCTTCTCCAAGCCTGCTACCCAGACTCATGCATCCATCTATAGTTGATTCCTTTAACCACCATGTATTGTCACTTCCATATCCATTGTGAAACTAACCATTATATAATTCTTCCTTTGAATAAATTATCTTTACCTAAATTTCATTAATAATTCCTCTTAAATATATATGTTGTTGTTATTTCCTTCTGCTATAGTAACCCAACCTTCATTAAAAAGGTCATGCAATTGTCCAAATGTTGCACTTTTCCAAACTTGGTGTTGCATCTATACTCTTAACCAATTCTCCCACACTTCTTCACATTGAACTCCAAATTCATTGAACCAATTAAGTGGTAACTTTGAATATAATGTCGAAGCCATAAGAATGCACCTATTCATGCCTATAATGATCACTTCCTTTTTCACTTCAATCTGTCTATACAATTCCATTATACAAAGGCAAGATCACCACTGTGGCAACCCCAAGCTAATTACCCTTATTGTAAATATTTAATATACTTTGATTATAATTAAAAATGCACGAGAATTGGGACACATATTCCAGAGTTTGAGGAAGTAGGTTGTTTCAGATTTGAAGGGAACTTGGCTTGTTTTATTATAGCCATGAATGGTTGGCAGGTATGCTTCAATTTATATTTATCACACCAGTTAATAGAGTTGAGCACGAGGACAAAGGAACCATGCCTTCCTTGGAAGAATTCACAAGGAAAGGAGGAAAAAAATATTAAAGAAACGCATGGGCTACTCTTGCAAGACAACATTCCCATATTCCCCAATAGTTGAATCAAGTGAGGGGATACACATAGAGTGGGGAACAAGAACATAACCATTGGGGCCAAGCTGAAAATATAGGCGGCTGGGGTGTCTACCCATGCATCCAAAAATGGTTGCAACAAGATAGTGAAAAAAACAGCAAAGAAGGAACACAAGGGGGACATCCATTCTTCCATTCAAAATGGGTAGGGTCAGTGCAAGGGAAAAGAAAGCAATAAATTCATCACGAAAAGGAAGGGAACAGGAAAAGGAAATTCAACAGAGAGGGAGAACTCAAATTGTAAACATATCAGTTAAATAAGTCAAGAAAGTTTGTTGGGGGAGGATAGAGAGTAGTGGATTTCCAAGGACTGATGAATCCACCAAAACTGGTTTGCCTTGGGCTGAAGAACCCACTGGGAATTTTGTGCATTGATGAAGCTACTAGCCAGGAGACAAAGATACTTAGGTACTTGGGGTGGATGATGAAACAATAGGTGTGGCCCTGGGTTGGGAATACTAGTGCTTGCATTGTCTGAAGAAATATCTAACAAGGGTGATATTTTTTCTCCCATGGTAGTTTATCTAGTTGAGGAACCTTTCCATGTTGAACTCTCATCCTCCTTTGGTTGTCTGGGGACTAAAGAAACTACCGAGTGTGGCTTGCCTTAGGAACTGAATAAACCACTAGGAATCTTGTGGTCTAAAGAACCTATTGATTTATCATTAGCTTTCCAACTAAAGAACCTTCCCATATTTGCATATTGAGCTCTCCTCTTCTTGTAATTGAGTAGTGGCTTGTCTAGGGCTGAAGAAACCACCAAGAGTGTCTTGTCTTAGTGATAAACCCTGATATAGTCTTAGGCTACCAACTTTAATTATCAATCTGGAGTTCGTACAAAATTAAGAGGGGTCGGAACTGTATGTGCAGTGGAAAACTTCCTCTTCCTAGTTTGACTCCCTTTGATGCAGGTGAAAGAAGGAAATGAAAGAACTTCAAGTGAGAAAATATCTAGGTAAGTCATCAGTCCTAAGTTGTAAAAGGTAAATATAAATAAGAAAACCTATTATAGTTTTGCTAGAAAGGAAATATATTCTATTTAGCATGAAATGAAATTCCTAGATTACTCTTGCATCAAGAAAATCACACTTTGCTTAAAGTAAATTGTGGAAAGGAAATCTAGACTAATTGCAGAAATGAACATGCAAGAAGCAAGCATTGTAAAAGCTAAATGGAAACCTAGCAATCCTCAACTCAATAAAAGTGGTCTCAGAGAATTCACAGGTATAAATCTACTTCTACCATGATTTTGGAGTGAATATGGGCAAGGGAAGAGCTCGAAAATAAACTGCTACAAGAAAAAAAAATTGCCACAGGATTGCTATAGGAAACTTTCAGTGAGTCCGTTTGTCGAGTTACCCTGCCAAATTCCCAAGCTGACCAAATGAAAACATTGTGGGGTAATTTTTTTTATTAATTTGAATGTTTTTAGGCTTCAATAAAAGTGGAATAAACTTGAAAGAGATTCATTATAAAGTGCTAAAATTTAGTATAATTGTACTACTAAAAACTAGAAATTTTAGAAAGTGTAGTAGTAAGTTGATCTAAGCACCCAAATGTCTAAGCTAATCAATTGAAAATACTATGGAGTAAATTTTGTTATTAATTGAATGTGTGGGGTAATTTTTTTTATTAATTTGTATGTTCTTAGGCTTCAATCCACATGGAATCAACTCAAAATAAACTCATTAACATGTGCTAAAACTCAGCAAAAAATTATTACGGTTTTGCTACAAGATACTTTAGAAATTCTAGAATTGTGAACTAGTAAACCAATCCCAATAGCTCAATAATGAATATGAATTTGCAGAGTTGTTCGAAGGGTGCATGATACTTGTAACCGTATAAATGACCTGCAAAACCACTTACTTCAATCATTTAACCAATCTAACCTACAACAAATGAAGTATGAATACTAAATGCAGAAATAGGAAATGCAAGTGAACAAGACATTCAAAGAATATAAATAATTAGTAAAGTAGGACTCTGAGGCTTCGGGGATGGCCAAGGACAAGGATACTCAGAGTCCTATGAAGAAAACCAAGCCTTAAAAGCTAAAAATGACACCAAACTTCATTATTAGAGTCAATTCAAGTACATCTCTATTGGAAATGAAAGTGGAAATGTTAATTAACAAGTTTTCTTCACAAGAAATCTAAAAAAATCCATGCCCTAAAGGCTTATTCAAATTGGTACTTATACAAATTAATGGGGAACCGACCTCCTTGAAATGAGGTAGCTTTCCCCTCCAAAATCCCTCAAAAAGTGGACATGGTTCCGAACAGTAGCAATATTCATTAAATACCGAGTTACGGATTCTCTTGTAGCAGGGAACACGTCCCTAGATTTTCTCAACCAGTGGAGCTCCAAAGTTTATTTAATAATTTCATAATATTATATTCATTTATTGGTCCATCCTGTATCATTCTATGGCAGGGAGTAAGTCCCTAAATTATATCATTCTATAGAACTTTAGAATTTACTCTCTTTTTTTGCTAAAGCAAGAGTGTTTCCTTCTCATTCAGTGGCTAAAAATTTACAAAACTATGTTACAAATCCCAGCATAAAAGTCAACGGGAGCAGTTGGTGATCGCCAAGCCTCAAAAATCAGGCCTCAGTTCCACATAACTCTGTGAACGCCTACGGCTATAGGATCTGAATCTGAAGAATCCACAGTTGGGGGTGAAAACAACAACTCAAAATGCCTACAAATTGACAAAAACCATGCACTTGAAAGGAAATTAAACCCAATTCAAGGGTTCAATCGGGTCCGTCCAGGGAGATAAATCTCGTGCTACTTTGACATCTGAAACCCAAGAGCCACCACGATGATCACGATAAGCTCGAAGGATAACGCATCCAACAAGCTCGATGAACTATGGTCGTAGATCTTCACCCGCCAAATCTGACGGTTGAGGAGAATATCGGGCGAAGAAGAAGCTCGAGGAAAACCCGCCCGATATAGGTGGTTTTCTCTCTCCGCCCGCCACCACGTGGTGATTGATGAATGGCATCGGAGGCAAACCATAAAAAACCGCTTGGGATCTTGGGGACGCCTGATAAACCACTAAACCGCTTGACCTCTGTTTTCTTTGAGAAAGGAAACCACTCTTTCTCCGCATCCTTCCATCCATTAGAAAGCTTCCATCGGGCCAATGTTGAGGTCTTCTGCGTGAGAACCTTTGTCCTCCATTCGCTTAATTTCCCAATTTCTACGTCTCCTTCATATTGTGATAATTCTCATTGTCTGTGCACGCCAGACTGTGGCATTCCTCTCGCAAATTCCCTGCAGGTGTTAGCTCCCACCTGTATATACTATGATCATTTTTACAGAGCACCCCTTCATTTGCTAGTCGGTCCGCTAATCTATTGGCATTTCTGCGCACATATATGAAACTTAGGGTTCTCAAGATTCTTAGATGCGATTGAATACGATGATAAACCTGCAAAAGTCGTCGGTGGTTCGAGACTTTCTCTAGTGCAGAGTGTTGAGCCTCAAACCTGCACCTTCCTATACACCCTCTCAGCCTTCTTTTTCCACTTACTTCATCCACCAAGCTGTTAAATCATTGCATTATAGTCTAAAAAGAGCTTCTGACATGGTTTTCTAACTATGCTTAAGACTATTGTTTGGTTTAGATTTTTGTTCAGGCAGCTGCGGAAACTTGTCAGTTTCCGCAGCCAGCACAGGTTTCCGCAGCCATTTTGTTAAAGGCTATGCTACAGGTGTCCTATGAAGAAACGAGCCACATGGGCAAGCTACAGGTGACGTGTACATGGAACGTGTCCCTTCAGATCAGCCAAATCATCCATAAACGGTCACGGTCAACAAGGGTCAAAGGAAAAGCCAACCAAGGAATTTAGCGGTGGCACGTCTCTGTTTTGAGCACGTGAAGGTTTACGTGGCACAGTCCTCAGCTCACGGAGATATCGGCACACCTGGAGATCAACCCCGTAACTTGTATCCAGCAGTTACCACTCCGAGGATTTAATGGACATGATGACCATTACGCTAGATCTCGGGCCGAGGAGATCTACGTGTCTCTGGCAACGCAGTTAACAGCATAGGATTTAGGAGTTAGTTACAGCACTTTTCATTATAAATAACGCGTTGATAAACGCTGTGTAAAGAAGTTTTTTGAGATGTAATTTTGACTGTTGTTATCACCCCACTGTACTCTGTTTTACGTGTTTTGTTGTTGCTTTAATACATGAGAAGACTACTTTCCTGAGCTCGTTTTTGTGACTGTTCGTTGACTGGCTAAGGTGGCAGAGGGCCCCTGCGCACTAAAGCTTTGTGTAGTTCCCATTTGATTTTATACTTAGACTAAAGAATTGAGGCTCTTCTTCCGGTATATCTCTGAGTTAGAGGATGATCCTCTTAACCCTACTGCAGACCCGATTTCTTCGCACGTGTGGTTGATCTAGGGCTTGAGATAGGCCTTTTTACTTGCTCCCTTCCTTCGCTAGATGTGGGACCTCCTTCACTTGAGATAGAGGCCTATTTGGAGTCTCTTCTTAGCCCAATTGAACTCTATTATGTTGCTGCCATTGTGGATCTGATGTGACTGCAAAACTGCCCTCCTTTCTTCGCATGTGTGACAGAATTAGGCCCTAAAACAAACCTATCAAACATGGTTTCTACTTTTCCTTCTTTGCTTCCCTAGAAGCACCTTTCTGCTGCTTTTTCACACCTCTTTCTTGACTCTCTTATTCGTTGATTTCAGAGACCACTTGATGGTCTAATTGTGAGGTCGAATGGCCCTATATATAGGAGTTTGTCCCTCCTATTGGGCCGAATTGAGCTAGTGAGGTCGACTTGACATTAAGTGCACCAAAATTCATTCTTTGAGCCGACTTGAAGAGGAGACTTGTCTTTGCTTTGGAGGATCTCTTTTTTCTTTGACTCTAATACATAGATTTACATAGTGTAACATGCCCACATGGGTCTTAAACAATTACATTGACTCCTTGACTTTCCTAGAAGCACTTAAACATGTGCTTGACCTATCAAATGGGCAAGAAACCCATTCTTGATAATGACAAAAATAATAATTCTTTTCTTTTACAAGTACAAAGATCAAAATTACATTTATGAAGACCGAACCTAGTTAAACTTTTTTCAACGCTCCCTCTTAACCAGGGAGGTCTTCATAAATCATTTTACAAGGTGTTTGGACATTTTCAATCTGAAGAATTCACATAAGAGAAATCGGATTGCCAATCCATATGTTCTAACACCATAGTAACCAACATTGTTTCCACAGCAAGGCCTTGACTGACAGCTTTGTCTCTCATTAGATCAGAGCACAATGTTGGTGAGACCAACGACTATAGACACCTTCATCACAATGTTTTAAAACTCCAACTCCGGTTCGGAAACGGCCGAGGGTCGGCTCCAACTCGATATCGACTCGGCCGGTTTGATTTCAATGACTCGGTCGTTGTAAAAAATACATTAAATATTTATTTTTTTATAAAAAAACATAATTTTAAAGATTTTCATTCATGTTTCCAAACACAAAGCTTTAGAATATAGAGAGAAGACAACATATGATCAAAGTAGGCTCATGAATATATCCATTATATCAAAATGGCACCCAGTGCACTGTCCAATACAAAGTTCATACCTAGCCACCAATTCCAGGATTCTTTTCCACCTCAATCTAACGAAAATCACTAGACTACAACAACAATAATACCAATTCTCTGCCCCTAATGAAGTCTCAAAGCCCTTGATTTAATTATGGTCAAGCTCCAGAACAATCATAGGTAAATATGTATTTATTAGTCCATTGCCAGAACGTTTGCCTTTTTAAAAACATTGTATGGCTCAATGCATTGTTTCAGTTTTCTCATTCATGCCACTAGGATAACCATACTCTGGCCTTGTAATTTTCAAAACTTTCTCAGATTAATTTAGGGCTATAAATATGTAATAAACAACAACCCAACCATTGATATGTAGGAGGCAAAACAACTTTTGACAAATGTGCTTCAGGATTTTTGTCAAAGAGTCGAGCAGGCTGAGTTGTTATCGAGTCGGCCGAGTCATTACCGCGTCAACCAAGTTGTTACCGAGTTGACCAAGTCAATGACTGGCTCAGTAACAACCCGGCCAGCCATTCTGTTTCAGCCACCGAGCTGACTCGACTAGGCATTGGCTCGGTCTGACTCGGCTGAGTCGAAGTCAACTCGATCATTTTTTAAAACAATGCTTCATCATTATCTCTCAAGGTACATACCCACCCGGGTGTTCACAGAGTATGACCTTCTAGGACTATTCTTGTCTTGGGTTCCCAGCACTCAAAGAATATCGGTCCTCTTGCCTACTCTTGTCTTAGATGCCCTACACATCATCAAAGAGCATCAGATGCCAGATGATTACCCAATCCTCCATTCTTACTTCCCAAGTGAAGACAAGAATGTTCTTGTCTATCTCTCCCTCTCAACTAGGGACTCTCATTTTTCATCAACAACTTCTTCTTTTTTGTGGGTCCTTTAGTTGCTTGATCACTTTCTTTCCTCGATGTCATGAAATTCAGTCGAGCTTCTTCCTTGTAGGGCATCAGCCATCGATCACTTTCCTTCTTGTCATGCCATTCCTTTCTTCATAGAAAGTGGCCTTCTTGGTACATATCTGAAACCTTCTTCATATGGTTACTTCTTTCTCATCATGCTTCTTTTAGGAATTTCCATCCACCACATGAATGCTAGTTGTACTTGTACTTAAAACCTTTGTTCCAGTAACCTTTGCATGAATTCATCCAGATATTATTCAAGAAATCATTAATAACATTAAATCAAATAGTACCTTATGAGATGGCTTTTCATCATGACATCTTTTGTTGAATTGAATCATCAACATCTTGCATGTTCATATCTCCAAGGCCTTCTCAAGTGTCAAGGGTCCTTTGATCTTTTTCTTCCTTTGTCAAAATTCTCATGCCTTCTTCCAGGAGATGCTTCAACAAATCTGTTGGATGTTGATTCCTAGTATCAATGGTGTCCTTTTTATCTTGATCTCTTTTCTCATATGCTTCTTTATAGGTTTCTTAATCAACCAACTCAGACTCCATATGAGGACATTTCTCATGTTGATCTTTATCAGTGTGTGAACCATGCCTTTGTGCATATTCTTAATGAAAGAGATCTACCCTATTCTTGACTATGCTACCAGAGCAATTCTACATGCTCATTGAGTCATTGATACAAGTGATGTCATGACTTTAACTGAAAACATAGATGCATACATACCTCATCTTAGTTCTTTCCTTGATCATCTCAGCTTCTTTTCACACCTTCCTAGATTGATATTATCTCAATCTCCTTTTCTTTGCTACATCTTTCCTTGCCTACATATCATCCTTTCTTGAATCCTCCATAAGTGGAATTCCTATCAAGACATCTGCTTTTCCTAAAAGTCATGAACCCTCTATTGAAGATTCCACCGGAGGATCCTTATAGTCCTCATCCTGCAAATGCTCCTTTCTGCTGATGATAGTGGCCTTCTAAGATGATTCTTCTTGATCATGATTATTTCTTTATTGATGAGGTTATCCAATGGCTACATCCTTCCTACATGAATATCTATATCTAAGTTGTCTCTACATAATGCTCCTATATTCCTAAAGATGCCATTCTCATAAACAATGCATTCTATCCTACTGCTACATGTTCCTATGATACCCAAAACTTTGAAGAAGACTTATGTGAAGAAGTTGATCTCAATCATAGTAGAGATCCAGAAGGGTTTCCTTCTTCTCCTTCTTCTCTTCTTGTTTCACTTATCGGGTAATGTGAGCCTCTTCTCGTTTCCTTTTATTGTTATCCTTCTTGAACTTAGGACAATCCCTCTTATAGTGTCCATACTCTTGGCAGCCAAAACATTGGACTTTGGACATATCTCTTTTACCCTTTCTTTGTGGACCAAAACTGCCAAATTTCCCTTTTCTCTTAGCCATAGCATCAAATGCTTGCTCCTTTGATCCCACACCATCCTTGGCTTTGAGTTCTTCAATTTTGCATAGGGACCAAAGTTCATTCAATAGGGTAGCTTCCTTCTTGGCATATACACTTGATGTGAAGTTGCCCCATTCCTCAGGTAATGCATTGAGCACTACAATAGTCATCTCTCTGTCTGACATAACTTCTCCTAGTTCTTGCACCTGGTCTCTCATCTCAGAGACGTTCATGAAGTAGGGAGTTATTCCTTCTTCCTTGGATATATTTATTTTATATTATTCATTACGCAAACAATATCACTTCTCCAGTTGTACTAACTGAGAATAGATCCACCAGCTTATCATAGATTTCTTTAGATGTTTCAAGTTTGGAAACATAAGGAATGAGAGGGACCTTGATGGATCCTATCAGAATCCTTTGAACCCTTTTTCATCCTTATTATACTTTGCTAGGGCTTGAATTTGTTCCTTTGCAGGAACAGTGACATTCCCCTTGATGTAGTCCATAACTTCATTTTCTTTGAGAAGTAGATCAGTCCTCTTTTTCCATGCAAGGAAATTAGCAGTCCCAACCAATTTGTTGCTCTCCTTGCAAAAAGACATTTTGATATGTTCAGAAGAGGACATAAAAACACTTACTTGAGAAAGTTAATGATGAAGAGATCTTTCTACTTCCTTGATGAATGAAGCTTCGACTTCTTGGATCTTGGAGTTCTTCAAGATGCTTCCTTCAAGGTGCCTTGTGAGAGATTTGCTTGTTGATGAAAACTTCTCAACGTGTAGATTTGGATATCTTCAATGATGGGCTTGGATCTGAGTACCTTCCTTTGAAAATGATGAGTCTTTGATGTAAACCCTTCTTGGATGAACCTTCTTGTAGATGCCTTTAAATGGATGGCTTTCTTCTTTCTTTGTTCCCAGGATGGTAGTCCTTCTTGATGGATTTGGAACCCTTGCTCAGGGATCTGATGCTTCGATCTTCTATGTGTTCTTGAGATGCCCTTCCTTGATGTGTTACCTTAGCTCTGATACCATGTTGAAGAATCTAGGGCATCTAGGTTAGGATGAGATTCTTCTGATGATGATAACTATTTGTGAGGTACTTTTTACAATCTTCTCTTATTATTATTAGTGTGCGTACTCTTACTTCATCAAATAGTTACCAAAAACAAAAGAGACAAGAACACAAGATGTTGGCTCTCAGCCAAGGCAAAAACTCTCTCTCCTAGAGAGGAAAACCCTTCTGCAAATTTCTCCTATTAAAGCCTCAATTGACAAATGTCAAACCCTAGATCCTTGACCAAAGGATCCTTCAAGCACAAGACACGGTTTTTCTTTTGCAACTTCCTTTTTGAGTTGCACCTTGATCTCCTTCTTCACACTTCTTCCAGCAACTGATGGCACTTTCTTTCGCTCTTTTTCTGGCAACTGCAGAAACCCTAGGTCTCCTTAGAGACCTCTTCCTTGGTGCCTTACTTTCCTTCGTTTGGCAATCTTCCTTCTCCTTGATACTTAGACTAGAGAATTGAGGCTCTTCTTCCGGTATATCTCTAAGTTAGAGGTTGATCCCCTTAACCCTACTGCAGACTTGATTTCTTCGCACATGTGGCTAATCTAGGGCTTGAGATAGGCCTTTTTACTTGCTCCCTTCTTCGCTAGATGTGGGACCTCCTTCGCTTGATATGGAGGCCTATTTGGAGTCTCTTCTTAGCACAATCGAACTCTATTATGTTGCTTCCCTTGTGGATCTGATGTGACTTCAGAACTGCCCTCCTTTCTTTGCACGTGTGACAGAATTAGGCCTAAAACAGTCCTCTCAAACATGGTTTCTACTTTTCCTTCTTTGCTGCCCTAGAAGCACCTTTCTGCTCCTTTTTCACACCTCTTTCTTGACTCTCTTCTTCACCAATTTCAAAGATCACTTGATGGTTTGATTGTGAGGTTGAATGGCCCTATATGTAGGACTTTGTCCCTCCTATTGGGCTAACTTGAGCTAGTGAGGCCGACTTGACTTTAAGTGCACCAAAAATTCATTCTTTGAGCCGACTTGAAGAGGAGACTTTACTTTGCTTTGGAGAATCTATTTTGACATATTTCTTTGACTCTAATACATAGATTTACATAGTGTAACATGCCCACATGGGTCTTCAACAATTACATTGACTCTTTGACTTTCCTATAAGCACTTAAACATGTGCTTGACCTATCAACTGGGCAAAAAACCCATTCTTGATAATGACAAAAATAATAATTCTTTTCTTTTACAAGTACAAAGATCAAAATTAAATTTATGAAGACCGAACCTAGTTACACTTTCTTCAACACCATGGACATGTCAACCCCTTTAGAGGTTGAAACCACCTAATAGGATAGTTGATTAACCCTTTATTGATCTTGGAGACATTTGTACATGCCAAAGCCCACTATGGAAGGGCGTGCAACCATGAAGTGCCTCATTGGTTCCATGACTTGTAAGCTCTTTTACTTGATTATTTGATGATTTGTTGTATTATAGGGAAAGCGGACGCATTAGATCTTATGCAGGAATGCATATGAGTTTCCATTTGGGGCCCGATCTCCCTATACGAGGTCCTAGCCCTCTAGAGGGGCCACATTGGCACTTGTAGGGTGTGCATTGAGATGCAAGATTGCAGATGAGTTTCCATTTGGGGCCCGATCTCCCTATACGAGGTCCTAGCCCTCTAGAGGGGCCACATTGGCACTTGTAGGGTGTGCATTGAGAGCCATAGGCCTCCACCATAGCAGAAAGTACTTCATGGATCCCTAGCACCACTCATTGATTGCTCGTGTTCCAACTATGGATGAGGATGATGCACCTGGTTCACCATGCCCAGACGGCTCCACACTTGCACCATACACTTGGCAGATGTTCCAGGGTCCTGTTGTAGCGGCTACAACCACCCTCCAAAATTTTGCCTTAGCTTCATTTTGGAGCCTCCCTTCCAACCTTCACAGCAGCATATCTCGCTTCGTCAAGTTCACCAGCTTCAATGTTTTGCTTGCACAAAGGCAGTTTGTCGATCAAAGCTTGATGCATTCCCCTCACAGGTTGTTCACCCGGACTTGGTCAAGCTGCAGGCTGAGCAGCTTCTCCTAGAAAACTGTGCATTTCTGGAGGGCAACCAACCTTCCCTCCAAAAATTGCGCAATCATGTCTAGCAGCCCGATGGGCTCCAGGATTGCGCAATCCTGCCAGTCAACACTCCCAACAGGAATTGCGCAATTTACCCCAGCAAGGCTACTCAGCCCAAAATTTCCGCAAATCTCGGCAGCAATAAGCTGCTCTGCCCGGAAATGCACTCTACCCAGAAATGTGCATTTCCTTCAAGCAGTCGAATAGCCTCTTGCATGTGCAATTGAGTTGATCGGTTCCCTCCGAGACCGAGCAAAACTGACTTGCATGCATGGGTTACTTCTCCCAAGGCAACATGCAAAGGCATCCCTTGTTTCAGGAATCTATGTTTAGCAGTTGGAGGTTACGTGCAAGGGTCATTTCAGAAACCTCCCAACAGGTGTCGCTTTCCCTAGATTTGTGGCATGCACGTCACAACCTCGATGTTATCAAAACTCATCAACCGGACGCTGCAAAGCTCATTCCTCACATCAACCTTGCAGCTCTGACATCCCACATCACATTTAGGAGCATTCGGCACATTCAGCTCAATTGTTTTGAGGTAAGCCTGCTTCCCATGCCTTGTGTTGGATTTTTGTCGCTTTTAGTGTTTTCGCTTGTATGAGTATTGTTTACTTGATTTCTTTGAATGCTTGTTGTCGTTTACATGTATATTAGCTTGTCCTAGAACCATTTCAGTTTTCGTCAACATATCACTGTTGTCGCATGCATGAAACTTTTTTCGCGAACGGTCGCCAATTCAGCGACTCGCCTCACCCACATGCATGTTGTTCCATTTTTTGAACCTTTCATTCACCATTTGCATGCATGATCATTCACTTATGCTTACACTCAATATCAACATGCATTCACACTCATATTCACTTGCAGTTGCCCATTGGCGAGTCTGGCCAACCTTGGCCCGGACTCTGCCCCACCAAGAGCCTCACCAAGACAACATTGCGCAATCCTAAGAGGGAAGGCTCTGCCTTCCTCTCTAGAAATGCGCATTTTTGCCCAACAACTGTTCCCCAAGCCTGCTTTGCGCAATCCCGAGGGATAGTGACTGTTGGCCAAGAAAATTGCAAAATGCAGTCACTGAGCCTGCAACCATTGCTAGTTGAGATTGCGCATTGTGCAATTCCAGCAGTCAGCAACCAGACTGGACTGTGCATTGCACAGTTTCAGCAGTCAGTCAGTCTCCCAGCATCCTAGACTATGCCTTGTGCTAGCCAAGAAAATTGCGAAATGCAGTCACTGAGCCTGCAGCCATTGCCAGCTGAGATTGCGCATTGCGCAATTCCAGCAGTCAGCAGCCAAACTGGACTGTGCATTGCGCAGTTCCAATAGTCAGTCAGTCTCCCAGCAGCCCAGACTATGCCTTGTATAGTCTTCGCAGTCGGTCTCCCAACCTCCGAGCTAAATTGCGCTACCTTCATGATCAGTCACACAGGTATGTTGCAAGTTAGTTCTCAAGTTCATTTTGGTTTTCGACTGACAGATTGCTTTCCATGAGTGTTGCCATGTCTCCAGGTATTGTAGGTGTTCATCTGCCTCTCAGCAGTGCAGGTACAATGGTTTCCAAGAGAGCGAAGTCGAAGACACCGTTCAGAGCACACCTAGAGATGCAGTCGATCAAATGTCTATGAGCTTGCCTACTCACGAAGATGTCAAGTTGTTCGTAGACAAGAACATCAAGATATCACAGCAAGCAACATCATGAACAGCAACTGAAGGCAGCATACCAAACGCAGTGAATGCAATGAATGCAAGAGGAAGGTTGTTGACAACACAAAGGCGGAACAAAGTTGCAAGATCAAGCAGATCCACTGATAATGAAAGAAACTTTGGAGACTCGGGCTATGAGGTGACGGCGCGACATGAAGATCGTGCGAAGACAGAGAATGGAACAGAGAAGGAGTTGCATGTGCTGAAGCAGCAACTCAGGAAGAACATGAAGCTGCACAGACAGACGAATGAGTTGCAGCAGGAACAGGAACAGCAGTGGGCGCAACATTCACTCACGGATGAAACTGCGTTGTACAAGTTAAAGATCCATCCCAGCAGCTGACATGGAGCAGACATGGTGAGCAATGTTGTTGATCACATGCAAGGGATTCAGCAACATGCATGTCATTGTGCACACGCATGCAATCCAACCCATTCAACACACTCACCAAGGCGAAGACAAGAAGCAAGTCCAACTGGAGCTGAACAGGTACTTCGGCAAGTTGATGCGCATGACCACCAACACACACTTGAAGATAAACACAGACACTATGCATCAGTGTGTTGTCAGTTCAACCGCACCCAAGAAGACCATGCGCATGTTAGCAGACAAGTTGGATGAAGGGGTCGAACCAATGCACTGGTTGCAATGGAGGCAAGAGTTCGCTTCAACAAGATGTCACCATGAGGTGCATACACACCATCACAGACGACCAAGCTTAGCATCAGCTCACCACCTTCACCATCACAAGCATGTCAAAGAGTTGGTCTCATCACAGCGGACTGAGTGTTAGTGATGTCTTGCAAGGCTTGCTCAAGCCATGTTGTCTCACATGAGTACATGTGCATTGTAATGTTGAGTCATGTCAAGTGTAAGTCAAGTGTCAATAGTTGGATGTAACAGTCATAGAGTAGGTGAAGAGTCATGAGGGTAGTTGAACTGTCACAAAGGGGAATGTCAAGGGTCACCCCACCCTTTGCTATAAATAGTCCCTCATAACTCATTGTATAGGCTTTTGGTCAGCCAAGCTTCTGATAAGACTATCTTGGAAAGAGCTTGGACAGTATTGTAACGCGCCTTGGCTTCTCCACTGCACGGAGCTAGTTCATCTCTTTGGAGGAGCAGGCGGATGTGGCTGTAACGTTCCACTGTTGGGGCTAGCAGGTTTACATGGATGTATTGTATGATTGGAACTTACACTTCTTTATATAATAAGAGCCAACACGTTTTCACACATGTATTGTATCTGTTGTAAGATTGATCTTTAACACTTGTAATGCATGTTGCTTTAACCTATGTTCTACATCTTAAATGTTTCATTTGTTGTAATGCATAATCTATTAATGGAAATGTGTTGTATATGTTGTTAATGTTGTCTCGTCCATGTCGATTACTCTACCGAAAATCAGACAAACCTTTCATATGAAGCTCGCTGTAACAACTATTGCACTCATTCGGACTGATCCGTGAGTGTTGTACGTGTTATCTTACCCTGTATTTTGTGATTGTCGCATCCATGTGGATTGCTCCGCCGGACGCTTTGTTCCTAACCGAGTTGGTATTGATCCCTTTCAACCTAGAACTCACCTTCACCCTCATATCAACCCACCTGTGTTAGAACCTCTCATAAACGTTCCTTGACTCACTACAGCGGTCACACCCATGCTACTGACAAAGTTATCTTACTTGCCTATGTGCGACATCGCGGTCAAGGCATTACCTTACAACCCACTGTTGGGACTCCTACACCAAACGGTCTGAGGTCTGATTGGGACTTCTTACCAGAGAGATCCCCTTACATGTTGGCGGGTCAAGCACCGTCAACAGGTCCAGAGGATGTCTCCCGCTACAGAGCGAGGGCTTATGTCATCATCCTGGCCCTTACAGATGGTCTACAGCCATTTTCGATCTACATGGAGACCCATGAGGATGTCCTTGTGCTCCCACACCCACTCCAAAGCACCACAGGTTCTTGCTTGGAAAACAAAGGGTCAACCCCTTGTCCATTATGTTTGGAATCCAATTTCACATCATGGCACCCCTTGGACTTCATTAGGCCTCCTCAAAGGCCCAACAACTCATTATATTGATCATTCTACCCTCTTGAGAGGCTTATTCTTATGTTATTGAGCTATTTTGGTGGGCTTGTCACTAAACGTATTGTTATTATGCATATTATTTTATTTTAGGGGCATTATTAAAACAAATTAGGCCATTCAAATCCCTTAGAAGATTGTATAAATAGAAGAGAGGCATTCTCTCTCATTCATAATCACTTGGATTGGGTTATTAGCTCTTATGATATTTTCGTTATCCCTTTTGGAGGATGAGTCTGGATGTTATGGATGAATTTTGATGTTTGGAGCTTCATTATTGGCTTAATATGATGATTGGATATACTCTTGTATACATGTAATTGCTCTTTTCATGCTTATTCTTATCATTTACTTTTTTCACATGAACATTGTTGGGATTTCCGCTATACAAGTCAGAAATTTATTGTTTTTCGATACGAATTGGTGGAAATTGTCATCTTTTATAGCGTTGCATCATGTAATGGGCTATGAATAGGGGAATGTTCCTAGAGATAATTTGTGTTAATTTCTTCTCGATAAGTCATCAATTATTGCAAATCGAAGTATAGAGTCCTTGAAGCAGCTACTCTCATGCCCTAATGCCATGAGAAGTTGTTTGAAGGCCTCCTTGATTGAGTGAACTCTTTCCAAACCATAAATTCTCCTTGACTCCATCTCTACCAAGGGACAAGGCACTAATCCTCCATAGGTGATCACTTTTAAAGCTTATTTCTCTCACCTCCCCTTCCTTTTTCTAAGCCTAACCTCCATGGGTCACCTAGGGCATCACTTTTCTCACGACTTAGCCATCAAAAGAATTCGATCTCTTGCCCACAACTGTGCTAGTATGTCCTCTAGAAGCCCTCCAAATTTTACGAAATTCCAACAATGGGATCTTGAGATATCTCAAGCCCTAGCTCGAAGATCGATTATTTCCCTTAGTTTCCCATTGGCTAGTGACCTCATTAGGACCATAGCATTTAATTACCCAAAGAATATTCTTTCCTTAATCCTCTTCCCTCCCCTAATTGGGTCAAGCCCATTCTTGGTTGATCAAATCCATACCCTTGACCTAATTGTGGTTCCACTTGGCCTTTTGTGGTCCCACAACTTGTCGATTCCAATTTCACAAAGATCACATAAGAGCCAAGTCTCCACAAGCATCCCTAGGTCTAGGAACCATCTTGGCAAAGCGTACTCCCATAGCCTAGCCCTGTGGATCTTATTGGCCCTTCCTGGAGAGCCCATCACCTTGTTTCCAAAGCAAGCAAGCCATACAATTAAGTCTCTCTCGTGAATAAGCATTGAGAATCACCTTTCATCATTTTCATTGACACCCATTATCATGATTCCTCTCGTACGAGGTCTCCTCCCATCGGTGAAAGTTCGTAAAGAGCAAGGAGCATTGGCTGAGGTGACAGTGGGCTATTTCTATTGTCAGGCCAAGAGGTAACTCCTCAAATGAAATTGTATTTCTTCATTAAGATTGCTCATGGATATATACGATGGAGAGACTCTTGGGCTTCACCTCCCAGTGTCTCTTCATATTCCTATTCTTCATTTTTACTATTTATATTATTTACAAATATTCAACCAATCCCAATGATTAGGTGTTAACATTCCCCCCCTTAATCTGAAGGGATGTTGGTGAGTCCAAGCATCATTCTGAACCTTTTGAACTTTTCTCTTCCAAGCACTTTGGTGAAGATGTCTACAATTTGCTCATTAGTGGAACAATGGCATAGATGGATTGTCTTGGCCTCAACATGATGTCGAATCAAATGGTATTTTTTATTGATGTGCTTCATTCGATCATGGAACTTTGGGTTCTTGGCTAACTTTATTGCAAAGGTGTTGTCAATCATGAGTGGAGTTGAATGCACTTGTTTCACCTGCAAATATTCCAGAATTTTCCTGAGCCACACAACTTCTTTTGTTGCCTCAACTGTTGCCACATATTCTACCTCTGTTGTGGAATCTATTGGAACTAATTATTTGTGTGATCTCCAAGAGACAGCTCCTGATCCAAGACTCATAGCTTAACTTGAAGTAGATACCCCAATTTCTTTGTCTCCATCGAAGTCTGAATCAGAGTATCCAATCAAGCTGAAGTCACCCACCTGTGTATACTTGAGTCCAAAGTATTGAGTTCCTTTCAAGTACTTTAGAACTCTTTTTGTAACATACCAATGTCCCTCACAAAGCTTTTGCATAAACTTGGAGAGGATTCCAACAGCAAATGAAATGTCTAGTCTGGTAGTAGTCAAGTAGTTGAGACTTCCTACAAGTTGTCTATACTTTGTTGCATCCTCAAATTATTTTCCTTCAATGGATGTGAGCTTCAAGTTTTGTTCCATTGGAGTAGTCAAAGGATTGCACTTAGCCATGCCAAACCTGTTCAACAAATCCAATGTACTTCTTTTGAGAGAGGAATATAGAATTCGGATGTTGAGTTACTTAAATACCAAGATAGTAGTGAACATAGCCCAAGTCAGTCATTTCAAAACCTTTCCTCAATTCTTTCTTTATGGATACAATGTAGCTCTCATTGTTCCTTGTCATCAAAAGATCATCTACATATACCACAAGATATACAACTATTTTGCCAACTTTCTTGACAAACAAAGTTGCATCATCAAGATCATAATGTTTGAAGTTGAGTTTCAAAAGATGCTCAGTTGACTTTTCATACTAGGCTCGCAGTGCTTGCTTGAGGCCATACAAGGATTTCACAAGTTTGCATACTTTATGTTCATGGCCCTTCACAACAAATCCTTCTGGTTGGGACATAAAAACATTCTCTTTTAGATCCCCATTCAAGAAAGCAGTTTTTACATCCATTTGATGGACTTTCCAACCATTCTGAGATGCCAAGGCAAAGAGTGTCCAGATGGTAGCCCATTTTGCTGTGGGGGCAAAAGTCTCCTCATAATCAACCCCTTCCTTCTGTGCAAAACCTTTTGCCACAAGCTTGGCTTTGTGCTTGTCAAGTGAGCCATCAGCTGTATACTTGTTCTTGTAGACCCACTTCAAGCCAATTGGTTGGGTTCCCAATGGAGGATCAACCAGCTTCCAAGCGCTATTCTTTATCAAGGCATCATACTCCTTTTGCATCAATTCTTTCCATTCATCATGAGGAGTGGCTTCTTTGAAGGAAGTTGGTTCAAAATCTGTAGACAAATTCAGTTCACAATCATAAGAAACATCCATATCAACAAATGAATCAGAATCATCTACATCACCTACATTTTTCCTAGTTGTACTTTGTGTTCTTATCTTTCCAACCTCATCAGGATGAACACTTTTAAGTGTCTTTGTCAACCATTTTGGAGGACCTTTCTGAGATGGTCCAGGCTGCTCAGTTCACTGAGTTGGAACTGAATCAAGATTGAGTCTCTCAATTTTGTCAATCACATCACTCAAAGTATCATCAGTGGTTGGAGCTTCATGTGGGGGAGAGAGTGCTTCAGAAGAAGATTCCACAGATTGATCCAGTATAGGAATCCCCCCTTCAAGATGTGGAATTTGATTATCAAATTCTTGAAATGATTTTGCATGTCTGAATCTATCCAAGCGATCAAGTTGCCGCTCAATAACATTGTCAGCTTTGGAAGATTCAAGAAAGATTACATCTCTAGATACAACAAACTTCTTATTAACTTCATCATAGAGACGGTATGCTTTGGAGGTATTTGAATACCCCAAGAAGATACACTTACGACTCCTTGCACCAAGTTTGTTTCTTTGTTCCTTTGGTATCAAGGCATAACAGGTGGAACCAAAGACCCTGAGATGCTTTACCGAAGGAATGTGGCCATACCACATTTCATAAGGAGTCTTGTTTCTAATAGAATTAGATGGACATCTATTCTTTACATACACAACACATAGAACTGCATCAGCGGCAAACATCAATTTTACATTCTTGAAAAACATCATGGAACATACCATATTTAAGAAATGTTCCACCAAGTTTCCGGGACGAGGAGGTGAGGGAGCGGGGACATGCAGGAGCGGCCTATGCAAAAGCTCCCCACCAATTTTTAGGAAACGTGGGGGTACGTCAGGGTCTTAAAAACTTATAACTATAAAATATAAATCAATGAACCATATAACTGAAATAAATTTAAAACGAAAAGCATGATCATTGATATCATTATCATATAAATTATAATCATACATCATACATGTAAGTTTGTAACTGTACAGTGTAACTACTAGTCTACTAACTTACTAACAATGCACAATGAAAATAAACTATAAAATTATAAATGTTTAAAGTTTAAATTAAACCATATTAATGTTCCACTTCCAACTATGAACGTTGAATACTGAATAATATAAAATTCAAGTATGATACATCAGCAGCAGTGTTCCGTTCAACGAAGGAGCAAACAGAAGGCTGCTTGGCGATGGCAGCATTGTTCAGTTCAACGAAGGAGCAAATAGAAAATGAAATGCGAAATTCACATAATGTAAACCCTTCCCGGTCGGTCAACAAATATTAAAAATTCCAATTTTTTTTTGTTTCATAAAAAAAATTGTGAATTTTTTCTAGGGAAATGACCCCAAAAAAGGAGGAAACAACCCCTTTCAAGTTTCCTCGCGTACCCTGTTTTTTGGGAGCGTGGGGAAACGTCCCCTTCTTGTCCCCAAGTCCTCGGAGCTCGAGGGAGCTAGGAAAGTAGACCCCCAAGTGGGGGACGAGACCTCGTGGAACACTGTATTTAAGATTGTCTTGTTCATTCTTTCAGCTACTCTGTTCTATTGGGGATTATAAGGCACAGTTGTTTGATGTTTGATCCCATGTTGGCGAAAATAGTTTTCAAATTCATTTGAAGTGTAATATTCTCCATTATCAGTGCAAATAGAGCCAATATGAGATTGTGCATCATTTTCAATCCATGTATAAAAGTTCTTGAATGTTTGAAAAGAATCAGATTTGTTCTTCAATAAATAAACCCAACACATTCAGGTGTAGTCATCAATAAATGTCATCATATATTTATTTCCATTTGCAGAAGGAACAGGGATTGGACCACATAAATCTAAATGAATGAGTTCAAGTTTTCTATGTGCTTTAGAATGTGAATCATGAAAAGATTGTTTGCTATGCTTTCCTAGAATACAAGCATCACATTGCTTAAGTTTCCTAGGAATTGTAGGCAAACCGGTAGCACCATTTTTCTTCAAGAAGTGAAGGTTGTCATAGTTCAAGTGTCCAAATCTAGCATGCCATAAAAGACTTGATGGAAATGTGCCTTCATCATAATGAGCACTGTATGAGAAGTTTTGTGCACGAATAGAGGTACCTTGCAGCTTCAAAAGTCTTTCTTCTTTTATCCCCGTCATGACAAGTGAGTGATCTGATGCTTTTCTGACCTCAAGCTTGCCATCAAACATATGAATGGAGTGTCCTTACTGATGGATGTGGACCAAAGACAACAAGTTTCTCCTCATATGTGAGAGATATAAAACATCATGCAGAAGAAAGTCTAGAAGACTAGGCAATTTGAGCCTGATGGTGCCAAGCCTCGATGGCTTGAATTTTGATTTGTCTCCAAAGTATACTACTCCATCAACATTGTCAGTAAATTCTTCAAAACAATCTCTTCTAAAATTCATGTGGCAAGTTGCTCCTGAATCAAGCAACCAATCATTTTTCCAAGAAGCAAATGAAGCATTAAACAAGTCTTCAGTTACTCCAATATTACAATGTGCCACAACATAGTGAGGGGATTCAGGTGGTTTACCTTTCTCTTTGTCATGGGTTTTACCTTTGGCTTGATTTCTTTCCTGCTCAATTTTGTCCCAAGGCAATTTACATGTAGATGCATCATGTCCATCTCTATTGCAACGTATGCAACGAAGATCGGAATTTTCTCCTTGAGAGTGTCTGCCCCCCTGCCTCTGAAATTTCTTCTTCCTCTTCCTCTTCGACCACCTCTTCCTCTAGAAGAATCTTGAGCATGATTGTTCTCTCTATGTGCAAGACACACAGCTTCTTCAAAAGACTGAGGAGTTGCCTTCTTCCCAAAAGCTTTCTCTCTTTCAACAAATTTCTTCACAAGGGAGTCAAAGGTAATCCCTTTGAGGTTTCCACTTGCTTGCAATGAGTCAAGAGAATTTGAATAAGAGGGATATAGTGCCTTGACAAAAGCTATGAGGGAATGTCTAGTTGAACATCAGTAGTTTTGATATCATGCATAATAGATTTACTTCTGACGCTAAAGCAAGAGGATCATCATTTTTCAATTCAAGACTGAACAATTTAATCATCAATTGGACAACTTCAAGTTCATAGTGTGAGTCATAGAGTTCCTTCAACTTCTGTAACGCTTCAAAAGCATTTGAAAATGGTGAAAGATGGTGACTCGCCTCTTCATTTACAGATGTTGCAATCAAGGCATAGGCCTTTTTGTTTTTGTTTTCCCAAATGGCGAACTCCTTATCTGAGGTGGGCTTTTCAGGTTCATTATCTCCTCCTACACAAACTCCTTCCCATAGCTCATTGAAAATGAGAATGTGTTTTATCTTTTGCGACCATTCTAGATAGTTCTTTTTCCCAGAGAGAACTACTCCAACTATAGAGACCAATGAATGCATTTAAAAATGTGTACTGTGTAAAAAGGTACTCTGCTACAATATATAAACAAATTCACTTCTGGTGGTAGAAATACAATTCTGATATATATAGCTGAGGTGTATATGGGGAGGGTGTATATAGGGAGGGTGTAAATGGGGAAGGTAGTATGGAGGAGGGCTTATGTGAGGGGAGGGTTTGGGCCCCACAGTTTGGATGCCCGTAGATGGCAGCGTAGGAAGCATACCCAACAACAGCTACATTCTTTCCCTTGACCTAGTAGTTTCTCCATAGGATCCTCTCCTAGGACCCTTGCTAGTTTGAGTGGTAACAGGACCTAGACAGGGAAAATGTGAAAAGGGCTTGTAATGAGTGAATGGGAGTGAGACATATGGTATCGGGAAGCGGGATCACGCACCAAAATCAGGGTTTCCCATGTAGCGCCACTCCTAAAGCTAGTAGCCAATAAAGGAGATCCCACGGGACCATGATATAGGATTAATCCTGAGGTAAGGGAACAAGAGTACAATCAAAGCCCTTCATTTTTCCAAGTCATCCAATAATCCATGCCCAAGTGCGCCCAAGAAAAGCAAGCATAAACATCCATTTACATAATGAAAAATCATACCTTCGGGGTTGGATGGCCCACCTTCAAACATACGATTATGACAGATGAGTGAGGGTACACATTGGCTAGCTTAGGTGGCGGAGAATGGTAGCATATCATAACTATCAAGTGGTTGCAAGAGGTTGTTGGCTACCAGCTAAAGACAAATATAGGAGAAAAATTCTCCTATAGGGGTCACCCACTAGTGGTGGGTAACAGGGTTATAGCAGGGGCACTACTAGGGAGACATGGATTGAAGTAGCATGTCCATGATATTCCATACTCACAAGTTTCGATCATTCCCTTGATGTCATCTTCGAGCATGTGGTCATTGGTTCATTGGGAATCGGGATTCGCATCCTTCTATCCTCATCCTTGAGTCTAGGTAGGAAACTTTTCCCTAGAGGTTGATGTGGCTAAAAGAATGTTAAAAACATAAAATGGCCACAATGAAAGAAAAAAAAAATGAAATGCAAAAGATGATCGAAACAATAATTAGTGTGTAGGAAAAAGTCTAGCATGAGCTCTACCCCCCTCATTAGCCATCACGCAGTTACTTAAGCATTTGATGTGCCATCACATAATAAAGGAACTCTTGCATGTCCCAACCCTAATGAGCAATAAACAGACTCATTATTAAAAGGTAAATAAGTGTTGAATCATTAAAAGCAAGCTTCGGTTCCTCAGTTATGCTCCTAGTCAAAATGTTATCAAAAAAGAAGTAGAGGCGCACGAAAGGGGTGGAAAAAGTAGGTTGACGAATGTTAGAAAATCATAAAGGAAAAAAGATTTTCTTATATATAGATAATTATTTGTGACTTTCTTATGTTTTCTTATGTTCCTCTTTTATCTTTAGTTCATCAAGCAATTATCAAAACAATAGCACAAAGATCACAAACACCAGATATAGGCGGACAGCCAGGGAAAAACCCCTATCTAGGGGAAAACCCAGTCAACAATTCTTCCTTAATAACTTCCTGAGATAATCCAAGACTCTTGACAGACTTCCTCCACACCAAGTTAGAGGTGAAAAATACCTAATTTGACTCAATAATAAATATTTTTACATTATTCAAAAGCCCAAGAAGGGTCTCTTTAAATGGACAATGACTCTAATGACTCAGAATAAATCTTAGAAATCCTCAACGGGGACTTGACCTAAAACATGATGACCCAAGCATGAAACCCATGCTTTAATAAGTCAATAATAATTAAAAAAAAAAAAAAATCAATCTTTAGATAGATACATTTCATTGTGACTCAAATACAATTTATGAAGGCCGAACCTAGTTACATTCTTCAACACTCACTCTTAACTAGGGAGATATTCATACTTACATATAAAAGTACATGGAAGATCTCAAAACACATGAACCATGAAGAGTTTAGGCACTTACGGTGCCACGGACTAGATTCCTAACTAGGGAAATCTATCCGGGTGGGACTAAGATGGACTAAAGCTTTCAGCCAGTGTAGGTACCATCAGGCTTACTTGCTAACCATCAACCCAGGGATCTAAGTGTGTGTCCAAGGTCAGAGCTCCATGACCAACGCCACCCGCCCTACTTCGGGATCTAGACATTAACACACACGTCAGCCAGATGTCCTCCCAGGCATTTACACAATGCCTCAACACATCAAAACTCTCTAACCTCAAGCATGCTTTTCAAAAACTTCAAGAGATTTACCTGAACAGTGACAACCCCAATCAATAGCAACTTTTCAAATACTCATCAGTAAATACAAACCTTCAGGGTCCTCTGACTTCTTGATGCTGCCTCACAATTCATCACAGTAGGACTTCAAGGCTTCCCAAACAAATCTTGACAAAGGTTTCTTCAATCATTCAGCTTCCTTTCCTACTTTTCATGCAGCAACCAAAACGTTCCTTCTTTCAGCAGCACCTTAATATGCATTCTCCAATTTCTTCTTCAAGGTATCCATCATGACTATAATATGCCCTCCCTCTCAACTCGGGAGATATACTCTTTTCTTTATCCAAACTCCCTCTTAACTTAGGGAGATCAACTTCTTTTCTATGACATCGAAGAATCTTTCATGGCTTCCATCCTTCTTGATCATCATCATTCATATAACTTCCTTCATCATGCTTATCAAATCAACTTTACTTACGAACATCTTCATCATCTTGAAGATTATGTACCTACACAACTTAGACAACAAGTACAACCAAATACATACATATAGAAGCATGAACTTAACTATATCAGAATCATACAATAATGGAAGCATTAGACTTTAGACAACAAAAACCTAAACTTAGTTACGTTCACAAACAATAAGAGACACATATTTTTATACTTCAACTTCTTAGATCACATTAGTAACTCAATCAAGATATCAGTCTCATTATATCTACTACAGTTTATTGCAAACACTAGAAGCAATTCAAACAAGTACATTTACAATGCATCTAACAACTTTATATGTTAGACTTCTACTAGGATTCAATGTAAACCCTAGATTCTATGTATGAGACACAACAATCAAAAACAATCACAACACAATCTAAGATTTCAACTAAATGACCAACTTCTACTAGGGTTTGCTGTCAACCCTAGATTTTATCATAATGGAAACCATATCACCATATCCTAGAATATCAAACTTCTACTAGGGCTTAATTACAAACCCTAGAACTTATCAACAAATAGGTTAGCACAAATACATATCTAGGATAATCATACACAAGCATATCACTATAATATCCGTTAGGTAAACCCAAGATGCAAATATCAATACATTTAAAGTCAAACATATAACAATCTTGATTAGACTAGGGTTTTGATTAGATGAACAAACATATGCCTAGGTTTTTATTCTTAGGAGCTTACTCTCAATATATATGGGTTTTACGTGCAAACCCTAATTTACCAAAACCTCAAGGTCTAGGAACATATTACCATCCAACCCTAAAAGACTAGGGTTCCCATGACAATATTAAAATTCCAAACATGACATCACCATCAAAACCCCAAATATCAAAAGAATAGTATTTTCTATATTTCATCAGTGACCCTAAGTAGACTAAGGATTTTCACATTAGCATTGACATACCCTTAGGTTAGGGTGTTATAGAGAACCTGTTAGGGTTCCACAAACATAATGATTTTAA
The DNA here is from genome assembly GCA_031772625.1 of Pinus tabuliformis. Classification (NCBI taxonomy): domain Eukaryota; kingdom Viridiplantae; phylum Streptophyta; class Pinopsida; order Pinales; family Pinaceae; genus Pinus; species Pinus tabuliformis. The sequence continues at coordinate 1,602,185,436 of CM062817.1, forward strand.
TGAGGGTAGATTCAATCTAATGATTAATCTCCCAAACAAGAATCTCTATGATTCAGAGGTCCTAGACATAACACTTGTTAGTAAAGTAAAGCAGATTTCTTAGAATCAATGAATATACCTTTATCACAAAGAGAAACAAAACTTATAGTCTAAAACATACCTTTGAGTTAGACAAACCTTATAGGACATCAATTTCAATGCTTTGTCTTATGAGATCTTCTCCATAGCCCTTGACCATACCAGCAAGCTTTTCCTAGACAAGGAAAATATAAAAAGAAATGTTATTAGCATCTAGTGTAAACACATCTAGATAAAAAAAAGGAAAACCAATATAAAAGATAATACATGGAGTAAGATACTTATCTTTGGAAAATAGTGAGGGCTCCCTCTTGGATACCTATAACAAAACAATTCAACAATGTTTTCCAAAGCATGTTTAAACCTATAAGTCCTAAAAATAAAAAATACAAAACAATTCAAAAACTTAGAGTAGAAGGAAATAGTCTCTAGGAGTCCCTAGCAAATAAGTCTTTGACTTCGGATTCTTCCTTCATGTTCTTCTTTGGTGGTCCTTCATCAACAACATTTGCATGTTCCCTTTCTCTCTTTTTATTTCTTGGATTCTCAAAACAATCACTTTTGTAGTGACCCATTCTTGTGACAATTGTAACATTCGATTTTGGATAGGTCTATCTTCTTTCTAGGCCCTTTAGACTTCTTGAATGATCATTTGTTCTTGTCATGAGCGGAATAGGCATTTGAAACTTTCTCCTCTTCATTCACTTTGTTGCTTACTAGAGAAATTCTGACTTCTTCCTGACTACATGCATTCCATAGTTGTTTGAATGTAGGGGTCTCCTTCCAACTGTTGAGACCTGATGAGAAGGCACTCCATGATGTTGGTAAACCTAGAAGTGCAGTGATTACAAGCTCCTTTTTCGGTACTATCTCATCAATTGCCTAGAGTTCATTTCTTAATCTAGCTATTCTCACAAAGAAGGATGCCACAGTGTCTTCCTTTGTCATCTTTATAGATCTTGGTTCATTTTAAGGCTTGCTATTTGACCAAGATTCTTGATAGTGAATAATTTTGATAAAATGCCTCATACATCTCTTGAGCAGAGTCTATATTGGATACATAGGGGATGAGGTTATCTTTTATTCCATCCACCATTAGTGTCATGGCCAATATTTCTATTTCCCTAAATTTTTCGTTTTCTGCATCACTTGACTCATTTGTACGCTTCTTCTTCCAAGCCCTGTAGTTAGATGCTCCTTCTAGTTTGTTTTCTCCCTTCATTGAGTTAGGCATTGTCCTTGAAGATGATAGATTTGACTTCTTATATGTTCCTTTTGATGACCTTTATTCAAAACTTCTTAGAACTCCTTATTCTCCTTTCAATAGATCTTTGAGCTGCCTTTTTCCCTTTTTCACCTTAGCTTTGATTCCATGTTAGAAAATCAAAATGGAAGAAAGGTTTTCTTATATATAGATAATTACTTGTGACTTTCTTATGTTTTCTTATGTTCCCCTTTTATCTTTAGCTCATCAAGCAATTATCAAATCAATAGCACAAAGATCACAGACACCAGATATAGGCGGACAGCCAAGACAAAACCCCTATCTAGGGGAAAACCGAGTCAACAACTCTTCCTTAATAACTTCTTGAGATAATCCAAGACTCTTGACAGACTTCCTCCACACCAAGTCAACATTTTCTTCTTTTTGTAGACGATAACCTTGTAGCAACAACAACTTCGACCCAGTAACTAGCCCAGCAACAACTTCGAACCACCAGTTAGCCCAACGACAACTTCAACCGAGTAGTTAGCCCAGCAACAACTTTGACCCAGCAGTTTAGACTTTGATCCAACAATTGCACTTCAATCCTCTAGTAGTAGACCAGAAACTCCACACATGTGAGAGAAACATGACCCAAAAACTTCGATCTTGTCTTTCCAGCACTTCTCCTTCTCTTCTTGGAATTTCGCACTTTTTTTGCCTCCTCCTCCTGGATATCGAACTTGTGAGTGAGATGTCTCCAAATGTATTAGAACTGATTATATATATAGGTTTCTAGTGAGATCGAATTACCCAATTTGAGGCTAACTTGGTGTGGAGGTGACAAATACATAATTTGACTCAATAATAAATTTGTTTACATGATTCAAAAGCCCAAGAAGGGTCTCTTTAAATGGACAATGACTCTAATGACTCAGAATAAATCCTAAACATCCTCAATGGGGACTTTGACCTAAAACATGATGACCCAAGCATGAAACCCATGCTTTAATAAGTCATATTAATAATAATAAAATTATTTTTCATTCTTTTGATGAATACATTTCATTGTGACTCATCCAATTTATGAAGATCGAACCTAGTTACATTATTCAACAAGGAAAGGGGTCGTGCCATCACGATCGCTCACTCCTTACATATATACACTCAAGATGATGGACCTCTATTAGATAGTTCCATGGCCATGGCAACTTGCTCCAAAGTACTTCCCCTCCATTTCCACTATTATCACAAACACCTATGGGTTCAAGGTTTGACCTAGGACCTGTCACCTCCCCTTAGGAGCTAGAAACACCTAATAGGGTTGACCATCTAGCCATCCCTAAGACAAGTAGGGTACACTTTTACAAGACTTTGTCTAGTTAGATATTTGAAGGTGATCTCAGTTTGAAGTGTTATTATGCCCTGTATGGTCCATTATGATGCATCTATGGTCATTGTCCCTAATGATTGGTGACTTTTACTTAATCTTGAGATGTTTTGCTAGGTGGTTCTTCACACAACACTAAAGGCCTTTGAGGGTACCATAGATCACTCCATCACACAGCATGCCCAAGTCGTGTTGCACCTTCCAGAGAGCAATGATGACCTTGCAAATGCAGTTTTGCCACTTTAGAGTAGAATGTTGGGCACATTGATGATTTCATAGGACACTTGACACCCCAAACTGTGAAAATTTAGCGACCCCGAATCCCTACTACAACAACTAATTAAACTTCTCCTACTTGTTAATTTCTGAATCAAGTTATTTACAGTGTTACACAGAAAACATCGAAATAAAATCTATTGCAGCCTTCACAACATAAAATACCATAGAAACAAAATACTGCACAAGAGAGAAATAAACACACACAATTACACCGTTGTTTTTGGACCAATGTCCCCAAGAAAAACCCAACTTGGGAAAATCGGTGCAGCAGTTGAGGGTTTTATTCTTATGCAGTAGTAATCTGAGTACAAATCATTGGATGCCCAAACTGGCTATCTAATATAGAGAATAAACTAGCAAAGAGGTAGTAAGAAAATATCTCACACTGTCACTGGAGATCTGACACTGATCTAGGCTCTAGATGAGCTGCCCTATGCTATCTTTGTGCAGTCTTTGTGTGGGCTCACACAATCACTACGTTACAGCTCAAGGGACTGTGTCACCTCCTCCTTATGATCTTCTGCCTCTGGAAACTCGACTCCCTGGCCTTCCGGACTCACACCCCGGCTTCTGGCACTGGATCTCGACTGCTCCTCAGCAAAATTGCGGACTCCCTCTGAAGCACTGTGTTGCCTCTCTGGACCTCTCGATGCCTTCTCTACCTTGCACTCACCGGGACTGGAAAAATCCCCTCCGGTCTACTATCCCTGCCCCTCACTGCAAGAAGATCACTCGATCTCTCTCTGGCAACTCAGCGCTGCTACTCTTGAGAAATTCAATCTCTAGATCTCACTATCTCAGTGTGTTCTCCAAGTGCCCATCAAGCTCCTTCTTATAATCTCTCGTTGGAGCACCAACGGCCAAGATTAAAACATAATCAAGGGCTAAGATTAACTGGGAGTTGATCCTCGTCTTTATCTAGAAGATTCACACCAAATTTAATTAATACCCTTTAATAAATCACATTTCCTAAGTTTAGACTTAGGAATACATTAAAAATGATTAATTATTTTAATTAAACCATCTCTAGGTGGAATTTTCCCAAACGATTTCTGGGTCTTGGAGAATGCATGTGTCTTAGCCTCTCTGCAAAATCTCGAGGCTAGAGCACATCCGATGCTACAGAAATCAACACAGAGCACCCCCAGATGTTGAAACGCTAAGCTCCTCTTGCTTGGTGTTAGATTTACTAGATGTCATACCCAGTAGACCCAATATGCCCACAAGCTAACCTTTCCACTGTTTGATGGGTGTTGCTTGTTTCGAAGATCACGTGATGATCGTCATCTCTGGGATGGCAAGGGAGGACTTGTACTCATTCCTGTAGCCCCTATATATTGTCAAAATCATTTCCTATATTGGGATCCTCAACATCAATATCACCTTCTAAGCACAAATCAAGATAGAAAAAGCTTAACATGTCCGATCGATATTTTGTTTGAGTGATAGGCACATTTTTACTAGGGTCATGACAGAGGAGTTCAACAATCATTGCCACCAACATTAAGGTACATAGAGGGCTTGGTGCTCACAATTAAAGGCCAGTTCCATACTCTCGTACATGACAGACTCCAATGGGAACATTGCAATCCCCCAATACTGAAATACCAAAAACTGTTAAGTCCACTGGATTTTCAATGGGATCTAAAATTCTACTTTCTCCATACGAAATCCGATGAGGTTGCAGCCACTCTCAAAATATCCTGAAACAATTAATGGTAGTGTTAGAATTTTAATTGAAAGGATGAAAATCTTTTTACATTAAGAATTTAACATTACCATTAATTTCATAGCATTAGTAGGGCCCTATGGTTGAATATTAGGTTGCCCCAACCATAAATTATTTCTTTAAAAAAAATTATTCCAAGGGTTCTTAGTCACATTGTACGAAACCAGTCAATTCCATACAAGAAGCGATAGGCTACTTATAATATTTTGTAATATCAAATAACTGCCCTTCTTTGGAGCAAGCATTTGTGGAGGAATATGGAGGAACCGCTTCCTCATAATGTTCAACATATGACTTCATCAATTTCACATTTCAGGTTTTTTGGATCAAGGGCATGGCCTCACAACTGGTGCATTGTGTATATGACCCTCCTACTCATTAAGTGAATGCAAGCACAAGTGCCATCTTTGATGAAATTCCTACTTATGGTCCACTGAGTTCTTTTCCACTGCTTCTTATATATGATTCTTAGCATCTTTCAGTGAATTCCCTTCATTTATATTATGATGCTTATCCTCCTACAAGTGTTTACTTAGAAATTCCTTCTACAGTGACAAGGCGCAGTGATGACAAGGACCTTATTGATGACTCATCCAAATCCTATATCGCAGTGGTCTCTTCCTCTATACCTCTGCTAGGGGCTATCTTCACCATCTTGTGGCATTGTGTAGGTGTGGAAAATATAATGCTCAAGGGGGATACTATGTAATGTCTTCAAGATATTACCGTTTTTCAACATTGAAGGGGGGTGTGTATCTTATTATGTAAATCATTCTCTCTGAGGCCCAGCGTTCAGAATAAAGCGTGCATTGTTAATAGATATGTAATCTGCTATTTCAACTATGACCAACCTTTTATTGAGATCGGTACCCACAAACCTGATCTCATTTTCATTTGTACTTGAGTTGGGTGTCCATAAACTTTCTCTAATTTTAATTTCTATTGAGTTGGGTATCCATAAACCCAATCTCGCTATCATTGAGTTGGGGTAGCCACAAACCCAATCTCACTATCATTTGTATTTGAGCTAGATATCCATAAAACCCACTCCTATTCTCACTGATATCAAGTTGGATATTCATAAACCTCCACTCATTTATATTTTAGCAAATACTAACCCTATCTTGAGTTGGGTATCCATAAACCCACTCTCATTTGTATTTCAGTTACAATCATCCTCATGTTGTGTTGGGTATCTATAACGCACCCTTATCTGTATTGCATATTTTCTTTATGTGGCCTCCTATTCAACTTAGGAATGGGTGTTGAGAATGGCGTAAGCTTCACTTTTTTGTACCGTGACCAACCTTACGTAATCATTATTATTCTGTTTGGCCAAGGCCAACCTAGTCAATAAGGGTTAGTTGTGTTAAATTTTAATGCATAACCACTCTTGCGGAAGTGCCAACTACTTGAGACAGGTATAAATAAACTGTTAAATTTAGGTATGTTCTATGCTAGAGTAATTTATTTCAATTTTCACAATTAGCTCAATATATTTTCCAGATTAGCAATCACATCAGCATTAAAGTAAACTGCAGATAGAACATAAATATAAATCGCAAAGAACAAGCCAAGACAAGAGGACACAAGATGTAGCACTAGCGAGGGACAAACCCCAATGTGGGGAACCCTTAAGCAATTCTTCTTATATGTTCTTCAATAGTTCAGCACAGAGAGAGAGAGAGAGAGAGAGAGATAGTACATTTACAACAAAAGTCAACACTTTGACTTTCTAGATAAGAGAATAGATCATCTCTAACAAGATGATACATGAGATCAGTTGAAGACATGTTGCTTCAACTGATTCTCCAAGGTGACTCCTACACCTATCATTGTGTTGCATCTCGTCATCATGTTGCACCTCATTGTGCAGCACCATGCTGCACATGCTTGCTGTCCCATTGTGCCACTGCTACACAATGTCATGGTTGTCTCGTTGTGCCACTGCTGCACTATGTCATGGTTGTCCCATTGTGCCACTGTTGCACAATGTCATGGTTGTCTTGTGTAGCCACCATGAACCATTGCAGCACTATGTACTTGTTGTCCTATGTATCCACCATGAAACATTGCAACACTAAGTACTAGTTGTCCCATGTTGTACCATTGTACCATTGTTGTCCCGTTGTGCACTATATGCCATCATTCTTCATGATGTCACTAGGGCTCTTCTCTTGCTGTGGTTAGGGCTGCCTTGCTGCGTATAGATTAGGGCAGCGTATAGGAGCAAGTATGGGCAGCGTATAGGAGCGGTTATGGCAACATATAAGAGTCTTTTTACTGCGGCGAGGGCATCCCTTTTTGCTGCGTCTAAGGGTTGTCTCAAACCCTTCCAAAACAGCGTATGAATTAGGGCATGACTACGTTTAGCTAGGCCCGCTTGATATGACCTGCGTTAGGGCATGATAGCACTGTGTTAGTCTATGAATAGACTGCGGCTAGGGCTCCAAGATTATGGCTATTGAAGCTCCCTTAAACAGTGGACAAAGCTCCCTTTGAACTGCGGCCAAACCTTCACAAGACCTGCGGCTAGGGCATCCTTCTTTTGCTGCGTATAGGGTCTCCTTCTAGACCTGCGATTTTCCCTTAGAGATTCTTCTTTCCACTAAAACCCAAAAAAAATGGAGAAGAAGAAATTTCAAGAGAGTTGTGTGTTCAAATGACTTGCAAGGCCCTTGTATTTATACCAAAACGTGGAGCACAAGTGTGGGCAGTTTAGTTGTTGGCCGACCTTGACAAATTGTCCCATAACACAAATAAATTCATATCTCCATGTATACTTATCGGAATCGGATGATCTGTAGATCAATCCTACACCTCTCAATGAGAGGGATCCAAGAAAAATATCAGCTGCCATAAATAAGATGACCCACATGGAGTTTTGCCCTAGTTGCCAATTTTAACACTCCCCCTCAACTAGGGAGAACTCCATTCGCTGATCCATATGTCCGATTGTACTATCTCTGCCATCAGTGCCTTGCACTGCTCTGCTCTGTTGAACCATGAAGAAGAAGAATTGATTAAGAATGTCTCATACCATTCTCTACTGACTCGAAGTCAGTTTCATCTGAACAAATTGTGTCATATAACTCTTATTGACCCGAAGTCAATTTTATTAATACCATATCAATGGAGGTCATCCTAGCATAGGGAGTATGGTAGATACAACGATGCGTCCATCAATAGTACTACTATGGTCCCTAACCCCATTTCCCTGCTCATTGATCAGATGAGAGGTACTTCCCATGAGTCCCAAACTGGATGGGTAGGATGCCCCGACAAGGGAACTAATCATCCTGTCCACAGGAGAACGAATCATCCTGTCCATTGTTCGTCACAAGAGAACTAATCATCCTGGCCCACAGAAGAACTAATCATCCTGGCTCACAGTCGCCACGGGAGAACTAATCATCCCGGCCCACAGGAGAACTAATCATCCTGTTCCATAGTTGCCACGAGAGAACTAATCATCCCGACCCACAAGAGAACCAATCATCCTATTCCATATTTACCACAGGAGAACTAATCATCCCGGCACACAGGAGAATTAATCATCCAGTTCCATAGTTTCCACGGGAGAACTAATCATCCCGACACACAAGAGAACTAATCATCCCGTTCCATAGTCGCCACGAGGTATCACAAGGAAAGGTTGAACCTGTCACCCTCTGCATAGCGCACCACCAGGGGATGGTGAGTCGCCTTGTGGTCGTATGTCGCTCCAGTAAGTACCCCAAGCCCCCCAAAGCTCCCAGAGCTCAATGCACGCAACATGCAGGAAGCTTGTACAAAGGTCTCTCAACGACTCCAAGTCATTCGGGAAAATCACAAATTTGACCTTTCCCCGGGGCTTTGACAAAGTGTCTGCGACTTGTACATCAGTCTCAATGCGATGGAACCTCCTCGCTTATTAACTTACCATATCCCAGATGAGGTAGTATCTGATGTCTATCTGTTGGGGCAATCATCAAACACGGGATTCCTCAATAATCGAATATCCCCCTGGTTGTCACAAAGAATCAAAGTGGTATTCATCATGTGTAAAAAACAGCTCACTGAAGAGCTTCCACAACTAGGCAACTTCACACGAGATCATACTCATAGCTATGTATTCGGTCTCGGCGGTGCTTATAGCAACCGACTTCTACTTCTTGCTCATCCATGATATCAAAGCAAAATCCAGAGAGAACCAGCACTGAGAAGTGCCCTAGCGATCCTCCACGCTGCCTGCCCAGTCAGCATTCGAATAATCATGTAGCTTCATATTTCCGGCAATGTATCTCAATCCATGAGAGATTGCACCCTGAAGATATATCAGAAGATTCTTGGCACCAGCCTAGTGAGGCTCAACCAAATATGAGCTCACCATGCTAACTGCAAAGCATATATACGGACTGAAGTTCACCAAGAACATCAATGCAGATGAGTTTATGAAACTCAGAGGCATTTCCCAAATCTAGTCCGCCATCACCACCATATAACTTCTAAAAGTTAAGATCCTCCAGGTAGTCACAGGCTTGCAGTTTACCATTCCATATTTGGAATCCAACTCCCTCTTACTTCTGCAAGTGAGAGGGTTTGCACCTGTTAGAAATAGGTCGTTTCTCAGAAGGTGTTGGTACGAGAGGTCTATCTTCCACAACCTTCAAATAATGGTTTGGATCGACTTCACTTTTAGTGAATCTCAACTTCATCAGACAGTTATCGATCCTCTCATATTAGGCCCGGGGTGTTTTACATCAAGCCATAGAGGGCTTTCTTCCACCTGTATACATGAGATTCCCAATCATGAATCTCAAACCCCTCGGGTTGTTCCAAACCTGTGGACCTGCTACATGAGGGGAATGGTCCCCTTGTAAGATTTTCCTCCGGTAAATCTTAAACATGTACCTTCATGCTCTTCTTGAATTCAGGCATCCCAGTCACCATTTGATTCACATCGTGTAGGGTCCTATAATAAGTAGACCTACGGTGCTATAGATGAGATGTGTCAACTGACATGGTCCACTATGATGCATCTATGGTCATTGTCCCTAATGATTGTGACTTTTACTTAATCTTGAGATGGTTTTGCTAGGTGGTTCTTCACACAACACTAAAGGCCTTTAAGGGCACCATAGATCACTCCATCACACAGCGTGCCCAAGTCGTGTTGCACCTTCCAGAGAGCAGTGATGACCTTGCAAATGTAGTTTTGCCACTTTAGAGTAGAATGTTGGGCACATTGATGATTTCATAGGATACTTGACACCCTAGACTGTGAAAATTCAGAGACCCCGAATCCCTACTACAACAACTGATTAAACTTCTCCTACTTGTTAATTTCTTAATCAAGTTATTTACAGTCTTACAGAGTAAACATCGAAATAAAATCTACTGCAGCCTTCACAACATAAAATATCGTGGAAACAAAATACTGCACAAGAGAGAAAATAAACACACACAATTACACTGTTGTTTTTGGACCAATGTCCCCAGAAAAAACCCAACTTGGGAAAATCGGTGCAACAGCTGAAGGTTTTATTATTATGCAGTAGTAATTTGAGTACAAATCATTGGATGCCCAAACTGGCTATCCGATACAAAGAATAAACTAGCAAAGAGGTAGTGAGAAAATATCTCACACTATCACTGGAGATCTGACACTGATCTAGGCTCTAGATGAGCTGCCCTACGCTATCTTTGCGCATTCTCTGTGTGGGCTCACACAGTCACTACGATACAGCTCAAGGGACTGTGTCACCTCCTCCTTCTAATCTTAAGCATTTGGAAACTCGACTCCCTGGCCTTCCGGACTCAGACTTCGGCTTCTGGCACTGGATCTCGACTGCTCCTCAGCAAAATTGCGGACTCCCTCTAAAGCATTGCGTTGCCTCTCTGGACCTCGCGATGCCTTCTCTGCCTTGCACTCACTGGGACTGGAAAAATCCCCTGCGGTCTACTATCTCTGCCCCTCAGTGCAACAAGATCACTCGATCTCTCTCTGGCAACTCAGCGTTGCTACTCTTGAGAAATTCAATCTCTAGATCTCACTATCTCAATGTGTTCTCCAAGAGCCCATCAAGCTCCTTCTTACAATCTCTCATTGGAGCACCAACAGCCAAGATTAAAACATAATCAAGGGCTAAGATTAACCGGGAGTTGATCCTCGTCTTTATCTAGAAGATTCACACCAAATTTAATTAATACCCTTTTAATAAATCACATTTCCTAAGTTTAGTCTTAGGATATAACGCTTGAATGTGAAACGGGCAATTATCATAGCTTTTGTCCTATTAGCTGTGTATCCTGGTTGTATCAAAAGATTGAAGACAATTTCTTTTTGGTAGTGGGCACAAAAACATGTGGTTATTTTCTCCAAAATGCACTTGGAGTTATGATTTTTGCAGAACCCCGCTATGTTGAGTCCTTATGTTTAACGTGGCCAGAATTGCACTATTTCAGAGGTTTATTATTAGTGGCTCAATCAAATATTAGAAAAAATATTATATTACCAGGCCACCAATCTATTCTTCATAATATGAAAGTGATTGGGAAGTTGTCAATAGTATGACCAGAATTCTTGGTTTCCTCAAGTTTTTCTCCAATAAACTTGCCTATCAATAAAATGGAGTCCCTTCAGAAATTACACATTAAAAATGATTAATTATTTTAATTAAACCATCTCTAGGTGGAATTTTCCCAAACGATTTCTGGGTTTTGGAGAATGCGTGTGTCTTAGCCTCTCTGCAAAATCTTGAGGCTAGAGCACACCCGATGCTTCAAAAATCAACACAGAGCACCCCCAGATGTTGAAACGCTAAGCTCCTCTTGCTTGGTGTTAGATATACTAGATGTCGTACCCAGCAGACCCAATATGCCCACAAGCTAACCTTTCCACTGTTTGATGGGTGTTGCTTGTTTCGAAGATCACGTGATGATGGTCATCTCTGGGATGGCAAGGGAGGACTTGTACTCATTCCTGTAGCCCCTATATATTGTCAAAATCATTTCCTATATTGGGATCCTCAACATCAATATCACCTTCTAAGCACAAATCAAGATGGAAAAAGCTTAACATGTCCGATCGATATTTTGTTTGAGTGATAGGCACATTTTTACTAGGGTCATAACAGAGGAGTTCAACAATCATTGCCACCAACATTGAGGTACATAGAGGGCTTGGTGCTCACAATTAAAGGCCAGTTCCATACTCTTGTACATGACAGACTCCAATGGGAACATTGCAATCCCCCAATACTGAAATACCAAAAACTGTTAAGTCCACTGCATTTTCAATGGGATCTAAAATTCTACTTTCTCCATACGAAATCCAATAAGGTTGGAGCCACTCTCAAAATATCCTGAAACAATTAATGGTAGTGTTAGAATTTTAATTGAAAGGATGAAAATCTTTTTACATTAAGAATTTAACATTACCATTAATTTTCAGATTTGTTCTTCAATAAATAAACCCAACACATTCAGGTGTAGTCATCAATAAATGTCATCATATATTTATTTCCATTTGCAGAAGGAACAGGGATTGGACCACATAAATCTAAATGAATGAGTTCAAGTTTTCTATGTGCTTTAGAATGTGAATCATGAAAAGATTGTTTGCTATGCTTTCCTAGAATACAAGCATCACATTGCTTAAGTTTCCTAGGAATTGTAGGCAAACCGGTAGCACCATTTTTCTTCAAGAAGTGAAGGTTGTCATAGTTCAAGTGTCCAAATCTAGCATGCCATAAAAGACTTGATGGAAATGTGCCTTCATCATAATGAGCACTGTATGAGAAGTTTTGTGCACGAATAGAGGTACCTTGCAGCTTCAGAAGTCTTTCTTCTTTTATCCCCGTCATGACAAGTGAGTGATCTGATGCTTTTCTGACCTCAAGCTTGCCATCAAACATATGAATGGAGTGTCCTTACTGTGGATGTGGACCAAAGACAACAAGTTTCTCCTCAAATGTGAGAGATATAAAACATCATGCAGAAGAAAGTCTAGAAGACTAGGCAATTTGAGCCTGATGGTGCCAAGCCTCGATGGCTTGAATTTTGATTTGTCTCCAAAGTATACTACTCCATCAACATTGTCAGTAAATTCTTCAAAAAAATCTCTTCTAAAATTCATGTGGCAAGTTGCTCCTGAATCAAGCAACCAATCATTTTTCCAAGAAGCAAGTGAAGCATTAAACAAGTCTTCAGTTACTCCAATATTACAATGTGCCACAACATAGTGAGTGGATTCAGGTGGTTTACCTTTCTCTTTGTCATGGGTTTTACCTTTGGCTTGATTTCTTTCCTGCTCAATTTTGTCCCAAGGCAATTTACATGTAGATGCATCATGTCCATCTCTATTGCAACGTATGCAATGAAGATCAGAATTTTCTCCTTGAGAGTGTCTGCCCCCCCTGCCTCTGAAATTTCTTCTTCCTCTTCCTCTTCGACCACCTCTTCCTCTAGAAGAATCTTGAGCATGATTCTTCTCTCTATGTGCAAGACACACAGCTTCTTCAAAAGACTGAGGAGTTGCCTTCTTCCCAAAAGCTTTCTCTCTTTCAACAAATTTCTTCACAAGGGAGTCAAAGGTAATCCCTTTGAGGTTTCCACTTGCTTGCAATGAGTCAAGAGAATTTGAATAAGAGGGATATAGTGCCTTGACAAAAGCTATGAGGGAATGTCTAGTTGAACATCAGTAGTTTTGATATCATGCATAATAGATCTTACTTCTGACGCTAAAGCAAGAGGATCATCATTTTTCAATTCAAGACTGAACAATTTAATCATCAATTGGACAACTTCAAGTTCATAGTGTGAGTCATAGAGTTCCTTCAACTTCTGTAACGCTTCAAAAGCATTTGAAAATGGTGAAAGATGGTGACTCGCCTCTTCATTTACAGATGTTGCAATCAAGGCATAGGCCTTTTTGTTTTTGTTTTCCCAAATGGCGAACTCCTTATCTGAGGTGGGCTTTTCAGGTTCATTATCTCCTCCTACACAAACTCCTTCCCATAGCTCATTGAAAATGAGAATGTGTTTTATCTTTTGCGACCATTCTAGATAGTTCTTTTTCCCAGAGAGAACTACTCCAACTATAGAGACCAATGAATGCATTTAAAAATGTGTACTGTGTAAAAAGGTACTCTGCTACAATATATAAACAAATTCACTTCTGGTGGTAGAAATACAATTCTGATATATATAGCTGAGGTGTATATGGGGAGGGTGTATATAGGGAGGGTGTAAATGGGGAAGGTAGTATGGAGGAGGGCTTATGTGAGGGGAGGGTTTGGGCCCCACAGTTTGGATGCCCGTAGATGGCAGCGTAGGAAGCATACCCAACAACAGCTACATTCTTTCCCTTGACCTAGTAGTTTCTCCATAGGATCCTCTCCTAGGACCCTTGCTAGTTTGAGTGGTAACAGGACCTAGACAGGGAAAATGTGAAAAGGGCTTGTAATGAGTGAATGGGAGTGAGACATATGGTATCGGGAAGCGGGATCACGCACCAAAATCAGGGTTTCCCATGTAGCGCCACTCCTAAAGCTAGTAGCCAATAAAGGAGATCCCACGGGACCATGATATAGGATTAATCCTGAGGTAAGGGAACAAGAGTACAATCAAAGCCCTTCATTTTTCCAAGTCATCCAATAATCCATGCCCAACTGCGCCCAAGAAAAACAAGCATAAACATCCATTTACATAATGAAAAATCATACCTTCGGGGTTGGATGGCCCACCTTCAAACATACGATTATGACAGATGAGTGAGGGTACACATTGGCTAGCTTAGGTGGCGGAGAATGGTAGCATATCATAACTATCAAGTGGTTGCAAGAGGTTGTTGGCTACCATCTAAAGACAAATATAGGAGAAAAATTCTCCTATAGGGGTCACCCACTAGTGGTGGGTAACAGGGTTATAGCAGGGGCACTACTAGGGAGACATGGATTGAAGTAGCATGTCCATGATATTCCATACTCACAAGTTCCGATCATTCCCTTGATGTCATCTTCGAGCATGTGGTCATTGGTTCATTGGGAATCGGGATTCGCATCCTTCTATCCTCATCCTTGAGTCTAGGTAGGAAACTTTTCCCTAGAGGTTGATGTGGCTAAAAGAATGTTAAAAACATAAAATGGCCACAATGAAAGAAAAAAAAATGAAATGCAAAAGATGATCGAAACAATAATTAGTGTGTAGGAAAAAGTCTAGCATGAGCTCTACCCCCCTCATTAGCCATCACGCAGTTACTTAAGCATTTGATGTGCCATCACATAATAAAGGAACTCTTGCATGTCCCAACCCTGATGAGCAATAAACAGACTCATTATTAAAAGGTAAATAAGTGTTGAATCATTAAAAGCAAGCTTCGGTTCCTCAGTTATGCTCCTAGTCAAAATGTTATCAAAAAAGAAGTAGAGGCGCACCAAAGGGGTGGAAAAAGTAGGTTGACGAATGTTAGAAAATCATAAAGGAAAAAAGATTTTCTTATATATAGATAATTATTTGTGACTTTCTTATGTTTTCTTATGTTCCTCTTTTATCTTTAGTTCATCAAGCAATTATCAAAACAATAGCACAAAGATCACAAACACCAGATATAGGCGGACAGCCAGGGAAAAACCCCTATCTAGGGGAAAACCCAGTCAACAATTCTTCCTTAATAACTTCCTGAGATAATCCAAGACTCTTGACAAACTTCCTCCACACCAAGTTAGAGGTGAAAAATACCTAATTTGACTCAATAATAAATATTTTTACATTATTCAAAAGCCCAAGAAGGGTCTCTTTAAATGGACAATGACTCTAATGACTCAGAATAAATCCTAGAAATCCTCAACGGGGACTTGACCTAAAACATGATGACCCAAGCATGAAACCCATGCTTTAATAAGTCATTAATAATTAAAAAAAAAAAATCAATCTTTAGATAAATACATTTCATTGTGACTCAAATACAATTTATGAAGGTCGAACCTAGTTACATTCTTCAACACTCACTCTTAACTAGGGATTTATTCATACTTACATATAAAAGTACATGGAAGATCTCAAAACACATGAACCATGAAGAGTTTAGGCACTTACGGTGCCACGGACTAGATTCCTAACTAGGGAAATCTATCCGGGTGGGACTAAGATGGACTAAAGCTTTCAGCCAGTGTAGGTACCATCAGGCTTACTTGCTAACCATCAACCCAGGGATCTAAGTGTGTGTCCAAGGTCAGAGCTCCATGACCAACGCCACCCGCCCTACTTCGGGATCTAGACATTAACACACACGTCAGCAAGATGTCCTCCCAGGCATTTACACAATGCCTCAACACATCAAAACTCTCTAACCTCAAGCATGCTTTTCAAAAACTTCAAGAGATTTACCTGAACAGTGACAACCCCAATCAATAGCAACTTTTCAAATACTCATCAGTAAATACAAACCTTCAGGGTCCTCTGACTTCTTGATGCTGCCTCACAATTCATCACAGTAGGACTTCAAGGCTTCCCAAACAAATCTTGACAAAGGTTTCTTCAATCATTCAGCTTCCTTTCCTACTTTTCATGCAGCAACCAAAACGTTCCTTCTTCCAGCAGCACCTTAATATGCATTCTCCAATTACTTCTTCAAGGTATCCATCATGACTATAATATGCCCTTCCTCTCAACTCGGGAGATATACTCTTTTCTTTATCCAAACTCCCTCTTAACTTAGGGAGATCAACATCTTTTCTATGACATCGAAGAATCTTTCATGGCTTCCATCCTTCTTGATCATCAGCATTCATATAACTTCCTTCATCATGCTTATCAAATCAACTTTACTTACGAACATCTCCATCAGCTTGAAGATTATGTACCTACACAACTTAGACAGCAAGTACAACCAAATACGTACATATAGAAGCATGAACTTAACTATATCAAAATCATACAATAATGGAAGCATTAGACTTTAGACAACAAAAACCTAAACTTAGTTACGTTCACAAACAATAAGAGACACATATTTTTATACTTCAACTTCTTAGATCACATTAGTAACTCAATCAAGATATCAGTCTCATTATATCTACTACAGTTTATTGCAAACACTAGAAGCAATTCAAACAAGTACATTTACAATGCATCTAACAACTTTATATGTTAGACTTCTACTAGGATTCAATGTAAACCCTAGATTCTATGTATGAGACACAACAATCAAAAACAATCACAACACAATCTAAGATTTCAACTAAATGACCAACTTCTACTAGGGTTTGTTGTCAACCCTAGATTTTATCATAATGGAAACCATATCACCATATCCTAGAATATCAAACTTCTACTAGGGCTTAATTACAAACCCTAGAACTTATCAACAAATAAGTTAGCACAAATACATATCTAGGATAATCATACACAATCATATCACTATAATATCCGTTAGGTAAACCCAAGATGCAAATATCAATACATTTAAAGTCAAACATATAACAATCTTGATTAGACTAGGGTTTTGATTAGATGAACAAACATATGCCTAGGTTTTTATTCTTAGGAGCTTACTCTCAGTATATAAGGGTTTTACGTGCAAACCCTAGTTTACCAAAACCTCAAGGTCTAGGAACATATTACCATCCAACCCTAAAAGACTAGGGTTCCCATGACAATATTAAAATTCCAAACATGACATCACCATCAAAACCCCAAATATCAAAAGAATAGTATTTTCTATATTTCATCAGTGACCCTAAGTAGACTAAGGATTTTCACATTAGCATTGACATACCCTTAGGTTAGGGTGTTATAGAGAACCTGTTAGGGTTCCACAAACATAATGATTTTAATGAGGGTAGATTCAATCTAATGATTAATCTCCCAAACAAGAATCTCTATGATTCAGAGGTCCTAGACATAACACTTGTTAGTAAAGTAAAGCAGATTTCTTAGAATCAATGAATATACCTTTATCACAAAGAGAAACAAAACTTATAGTCTAAAACATACCTTTGAGTTAGACAAACCTTATAGGACATCAATTTCAATGCTTTGTCTTATGAGATCTTCTCCATAGCCCTTGACCATACCAGCAAGCTTTTCCTAGACAAGGAAAATATAAAAAGAAATGTTATTAGCATCTAGTGTAAACACATCTAGATAAAAAAAAGGAAAACCAATATAAAAGATAGTACATGGAGTAAGATACTTATCTTTGGAAAATAGTGAGGGCTCCCTCTTGGATACCTATAACAAAACAATTCAACAATGTTTTCCAAAGCATGTTTAAACCTATAAGTACTAAAAATAAAAAATACAAAACAATTCAAAAACTTAGAGTAGAAGGAAATAGTCTCTAGGAGTCCCTAGCAAATAAGTCTTTGACTTCGGATTCTTCCTTCATGTTCTTCTTTGGTGGTCCTTCATCAACAACATTTGCATGTTCCCTTTCTCTCTTTTTATTTCTCGGATTCTCAAAACAATCACTTTTGTAGTGACCCATTCTTGTGACAATTGTAACATTCGATTTTGGATAGGTCTATCTTCTTTCTAGGCCCTTTAGACTTCTTGAATGATCATTTGTTCTTGTCATGAGCGGAATAGGCATTTGAAACTTTCTCCTCTTCATTCTCTTTGTTGCTTACTAGAGAAATTCTGACTTCTTCCTGACTACATGCATTCCATAGTTGTTTGAATGTAGGGGTCTCCTTCCAACTGTTGAGACCTGATGAGAAGGCACTCCATGATGTTGGTAAACCTAGAAGTGCAGTGATTACAAGCTCCTTTTTCGGTACTATCTCATCAATTGCCTAGAGTTCATCTCTTAATCTAGCTATTCTCACAAAGAAGGATGCCACAGTGTCTTCCTTTGTCATCTTTATAGATCTTGGTTCATTTTAAGGCTTGCTATTTGACCAAGATTCTTGATAGTGAATAATTTTGATAAAATGCCTCATACATCTCTTGAGCAGAGTCTATATTGGATACATAGGGGATGAGGTTATCTTTTATTCCATCCACCATTAGTGTCATGGCCAATATTTCTATTTCCCTAAATTTTTCCTTTTTTGCATCACTTGACTCATTTGTACGCTTCTTCACTTTTCCCTTGACTAGACCCAAAACTTTATTCTTTTCGAGGATGAGGTCTATCCTCTTCTTCCAAGCCCTGTAGTTAGATGCTCCTTCTAGTTTGTTTTCTCCCTTCATTGAGTTAGGCATTGTCCTTGAAGATGATAGATTTGACTTCTTATATGTTCCTTTTGATGACCTTTATTCAAAACTTCTTAGAACTCCTTATTCTCCTTTCAATAGATCTTTGAGCTGCCTTTTTCCCTTTTTCACCTTAGCTTTGATTCCATGTTAGAAAATCAAAATGGAAGAAAGGTTTTCTTATATATAGATAATTACTTGTGACTTTCTTATGTTTTCTTATGTTCCCCTTTTATCTTTAGCTCATCAAGCAATTATCAAATCAATAGCACAAAGATCACAGACACCAGATATAGGCGGACAGCCAAGACAAAACCCCTATCTAGGGGAAAACCGAGTCAACAACTCTTCCTTAATAACTTCTTGAGATAATCCAAGACTCTTGACAGACTTCCTCCACACCAAGTCAACCTTTTCTTCTTTTTGTCGGTGATAACCTTGTAGCAACAACAACTTCGACCCAGTAACTAGCCCAGCAACAACTTCGAACCACCAGTTAGCCCAACGACAACTTCAACCGAGTAGTTAGCCCAGCAACAACTTTGACCCAGCAGTTTAGACTTTGATCCAACAATTGCACTTCAATCCTCTAGTAGTAGACCAGAAACTCCACACATGTGAGAGAAACATGACCCAAAAACTTCGATCTTGTCTTTCCAGCACTTCTCCTTCTCTTCTTGGAATTTCGCACTTTTTTTGCCTCCTCCTCCTGGATATCGAACTTGTGAGTGAGATGTCTCCAAATGTATTAGAACTGATTATATATATAGGTTTCTAGTGAGATCGAATTACCCAATTTGAGGCTAACTTGGTGTGGAGGTGACAAATACATAATTTGACTCAATAATAAATTTGTTTACATGATTCAAAAGCCCAAGAAGGGTCTCTTTAAATGGACAATGACTCTAATGACTCAGAATAAATCCTAAACATCCTCAATGGGGACTTTGACCTAAAACATGATGACCCAAGCATGAAACCCATGCTTTAATAAGTCATATTAATAATAATAAAATTATTTTTCATTCTTTTGATGAATACATTTCATTGTGACTCATCCAATTTATGAAGATCGAACCTAGTTACATTATTCAACAAGGAAAGGGGTCGTGCCATCACGATCGCTCACTCCTTACATATATACACTCAAGATGATGGACCTCTATTAGATAGTTCCATGGCCATGGCAACTTGCTCCAAAGTCCTTCCCCTCCATTTCCACTATTATCACAAGCACCTATGGGTTCAAGGTTTGACCTAGGACCTGTCACCTCCCCTTAGGAGCTAGAAACACCTAATAGGGTTGACCATCTAGCCATCCCTAAGACAAGTAGGTTACACTTTTACAAGACTTTGTCTAGTTAGATATTTGAAGGTGATCTCAGTTTGAAGTGTTATTATGCCCTGTATGGTCCATTATGATGCATCTATGGTCATTGTCCCTAATGATTGGTGACTTTTACTTAATCTTGAGATGTTTTGCTAGGTGGTTCTTCACACAACACTAAAGGCCTTTGAGGGCACCATAGATCACTCCATCACACAGCATGCCCAAGTCGTGTTGCACCTTCCAGAGAGCAATGATGACCTTGCAAATGCAGTTTTGCCACTTTAGAGTAGAATGTTGGGCACATTGATGATTTCATAGGACACTTGACGCCCCAAACTGTGAAAATTTAGCGACCCCGAATCCCTACTACAACAACTAATTAAACTTCTCCTACTTGTTAATTTCTGAATCAAGTTATTTACAGTGTTACACAGAAAACATCGAAATAAAATCTACTGCAGCCTTCACAACATAAAATACCATAGAAACAAAATACTGCACAAGAGAGAAATAAACACACACAATTACACCGTTGTTTTTGGACCAATGTCCCCAAGAAAAACCCAACTTGGTAAAATCGGTGCAGCAGTTGAGGGTTTTATTCTTATGCAGTAGTAATCTGAGTACAAATCATTGGATGCCCAAACTGGCTATCTAATATAGAGAATAAACTAGCAGAGAGGTAGTAAGAAAATATCTCACACTGTCACTGGAGATCTGACACTGATCTAGGCTCTAGATGAGCTGCCCTATGCTATCTTTGTGCAGTCTTTGTGTGGGCTCACACAATCACTACGTTACAGCTCAAGGGACTGTGTCACCTCCTCCTTATGATCTTCTGCCTCTGGAAACTCGACTCCCTGGCCTTCCGGACTCACACCCCGGCTTCTGGCACTGGATCTCGACTGCTCCTCAGCAAAATTGCGGACTCCCTCTGAAGCACTGCGTTGCCTCTCTGGACCTCTCGATGCCTTCTCTACCTTGCACTCACCGGGACTGAAGAAATCCCCTCCGGTCTACTATCTCTGCCCCTCAGTGCAAGAAGATCACTCGATCTCTCTCTGGCAACTCAGCGCTGCTACTCTTGAGAAATTCAATCTCTAGATCTCACTATCTCAGTGTGTTCTCCAAGAGCCCATCAAGCTCCTTCTTACAATCTCTCGTTGGAGCACCAACGGCCAAGACTAAAACATAATCAAGGGCTAAGATTAACTGGGAGTTTATCCTCGTCTTTATCTAGAAGATTCACACCAAATTTAATTAATACCCTTTTAATAAATCACATTTCCTAAGTTTAGACTTAGGAATACATTAAAAATGATTAATTATTTTAATTAAACCATCTCTAGGTGGAAATTTCCCAAACGATTTCTGGGTCTTGGAGAATGCATGTGTCTTAGCCTCTCTGCAAAATCTCGAGGCTAGAGCACATCCGATGCTTCAGAAATCAACACAGAGCACCCCCAGATGTTGAAACGCTAAGCTCCTCTTGCTTGGTGTTAGATTTACTAGATGTCATACCCAGTAGACCCAATATGCCCACAAGCTAACCTTTCCACTGTTTGATGGGTGTTGCTTGTTTCGAAGATCACGTGATGATCGTCATCTCTGGGATGGCAAGGGAGGACTTGTACTCATTCCTGTAGCCCCTATATATTGTCAAAATCATTTCCTATATTGGGATCCTCAACATCAATATCACCTTCTAAGCACAAATCAAGATAGAAAAAGCTTAACATGTCCGATCGATATTTTGTTTGAGTGATAGGCACATTTTTACTAGGGTCATGACAGAGGAGTTCAACAATCATTGCCACCAACATTAAGGTACATAGAGGGCTTGGTGCTCACAATTAAAGGCCAGTTCCATACTCTCGTACATGACAGACTCCAATGGGAACATTGCAATCCCCCAATACTGAAATACCAAAAACTGTTAAGTCCACTGGATTTTCAATGGGATCTAAAATTCTACTTTCTCCATACGAAATCCGATGAGGTTGCAGCCACTCTCAAAATATCCTGAAACAATTAATGGTAGTGTTAGAATTTTAATTGAAAGGATGAAAATCTTTTTACATTAAGAATTTAACATTACCATTAATTTCATAGCATTAGTAGGGCCCTATGGTTGAATATTAGGTTGCCCCAACCATAAATTATTTCTTTAAAAAAAATTATTCCAAGGGTTCTTAGTCACATTGTACGAAACCAGTCAATTCCATACAAGAAGCGATAGGCTACTTATAATATTTTGTAATATCAAATAACTGCCCTTCTTTGGAGCAAGCATTTGTGGAGGAATATGGAGGAACCGCTTCCTCATAATGTTCAACATATGACTTCATCAATTTCACATTTCAGGTTTTTTGGATCAAGGGCATGGCCTCACAACTGGTGCATTGTGTATATGACCCTCCTACTCATTAAGTGAATGCAAGCACAAGTGCCATCTTTGATGAAATTCCTACTTATGGTCCACTGAGTTCTTTTCCACTGCTTCTTATATATGATTCTTAGCATCTTTCAGTGAATTCCCTTCATTTATATTATGATGCTTATCCTCCTACAAGTGTTTACTTAGAAATTCCTTCTACAGTGACAAGGCGCAGTGATGACAAGGACCTTATTGATGACTCATCCAAATCCTATATCGCAGTGGTCTCTTCCTCTATACCTCTGCTAGGGGCTATCTTCACCATCTTGTGGCATTGTGTAGGTGTGGAAAATATAATGCTCAAGGGGGATACTATGTAATGTCTTCAAGATATTACCGTTTTTCAACATTGAAGGGGGGTGTGTATCTTATTATGTAAATCATTCTCTCTGAGGCCCAGCGTTCAGAATAAAGCGTGCATTGTTAATAGATATGTAATCTGCTATTTCAACTATGACCAACCTTTTATTGAGATCGGTACCCACAAACCTGATCTCATTTTCATTTGTACTTGAGTTGGGTGTCCATAAACTTTCTCTAATTTTAATTTCTATTGAGTTGGGTATCCATAAACCCAATCTCGCTATCATTGAGTTGGGGTAGCCACAAACCCAATCTCACTATCATTTGTATTTGAGCTAGATATCCATAAAACCCACTCCTATTCTCACTGATATCAAGTTGGATATTCATAAACCTCCACTCATTTATATTTTAGCAAA
This sequence comes from Pinus tabuliformis, assembly GCA_031772625.1. Taxonomy (NCBI): domain Eukaryota; kingdom Viridiplantae; phylum Streptophyta; class Pinopsida; order Pinales; family Pinaceae; genus Pinus; species Pinus tabuliformis. The sequence continues at coordinate 1,602,208,786 of CM062817.1, forward strand.
TACTAACCCTATCTTGAGTTGGGTATCCATAAACCCACTCTCATTTGTATTTCAGTTACAATCATCCTCATGTTGTGTTGGGTATCTATAACGCACCCTTATCTGTATTGCATATTTTCTTTATGTGGCCTCCTATTCAACTTAGGAATGGGTGTTGAGAATGGCGTAAGCTTCACTTTTTTGTACCGTGACCAACCTTACGTAATCATTATTATTCTGTTTGGCCAAGGCCAACCTAGTCAATAAGGGTTAGTTGTGTTAAATTTTAATGCATAACCACTCTTGCGGAAGTGCCAACTACTTGAGACAGGTATAAATAAACTGTTAAATTTAGGTATGTTCTATGCTAGAGTAATTTATTTCAATTTTCACAATTAGCTCAATATATTTTCCAGATTAGCAATCACATCAGCATTAAAGTAAACTGCAGATAGAACATAAATATAAATCGCAAAGAACAAGCCAAGACAAGAGGACACAAGATGTAGCACTAGCGAGGGACAAACCCCAATGTGGGGAACCCTTAAGCAATTCTTCTTATATGTTCTTCAATAGTTCAGCAGAGAGAGAGAGAGAGAGATAGTACATTTACAACAAAAGTCAACACTTTGACTTTCTAGATAAGAGAATAGATCATCTCTAACAAGATGATACATGAGATCAGTTGAAGACATGTTGCTTCAACTGATTCTCCAAGGTGACTCCTTCACCTATCATTGTGTTGCATCTCGTCATCATGTTGCACCTCATTGTGCAGCACCATGCTGCACATGCTTGCTGTCCCATTGTGCCACTGCTACACAATGTCATGGTTGTCTCGTTGTGCCACTGCTGCACTATGTCATGGTTGTCCCATTGTGCCACTGTTGCACAATGTCATGGTTGTCTTGTGTAGCCACCATGAACCATTGCAGCACTATGTACTTGTTGTCCTATGTATCCACCATGAAACATTGCAACACTAAGTACTAGTTGTCCCATGTTGTACCATTGTACCATTGTTGTCCCGTTGTGCACTATATGCCATCATTCTTCATGATGTCACTAGGGCTCTTCTCTTGCTGTGGTTAGGGCTGCCTTGCTGCGTATAGATTAGGGCAGCATATAGGAGCAAGTATGGGCAGCGTATAGGAGCGGTTATGGCAACATATAAGAGTCTTTTTACTGCGGCGAGGGCATCCCTTTTTGCTGCGTCTAAGGGTTGTCTCAAACCCTTCCAAAACAGCGTATGAATTAGGGCATGACTACGTTTAGCTAGGCCCGCTTGATATGACCTGCGTTAGGGCATGATAGCACTGTGTTAGTCTATGAATAGACTGCGGCTAGGGCTCCAAGATTATGGCTATTGAAGCTCCCTTAAACAGTGGACAAAGCTCCCTTTGAACTGCGGCCAAACCTTCACAAGACCTGCGGCTAGGGCATCCTTCTTTTGCTGCGTATAGGGTCTCCTTCTAGACCTGCGATTTTCCCTTAGAGATTCTTCTTTCCACTAAAACCCAAAAAAAATGGAGAAGAAGAAATTTCAAGAGAGTTGTGTGTTCAAATGACTTGCAAGGCCCTTGTATTTATACCAAAACGTGGAGCACAAGTGTGGGCAGTTTAGTTGTTGGCCGACCTTGACAAATTGTCCCATAACACAAATAAATTCATATCTCCATGTATACTTATCGGAATCGGATGATCTGTAGATCAATCCTACACCTCTCAATGAGAGGGATCCAAGAAAAATATCAGCTGCCATAAATAAGATGACCCACATGGAGTTTTGCCCTAGTTGCCAATTTTAACACTCCCCCTCAACTAGGGAGAACTCCATTCGCTGATCCATATGTCCGATTGTACTATCTCTGCCATCAGTGCCTTGCACTGCTCTGCTCTGTTGAACCATGAAGAAGAAGAATTGATTAAGAATGTCTCATACCATTCTCTACTGACTCGAAGTCAGTTTCATCTGAACAAATTGTGTCATATAACTCTTATTGACCCGAAGTCAATTTTATTAATACCATATCAATGGAGGTCATCCTAGCATAGGGAGTATGGTAGATACAACGATGCGTCCATCAATAGTACTACTATGGTCCCTAACCCCATTTCCCTGCTCATTGATCAGATGAGAGGTACTTCCCATGAGTCCCAAACTGGATGCGTAGGATGCCCCGACAAGGGAACTAATCATCCTGTCCACAGGAGAACGAATCATCCTGTCCATTGTTCGTCACAAGAGAACTAATCATCCTGGCCCACAGAAGAACTAATCATCCTGGCTCACAGTCGCCACGGGAGAACTAATCATCCCGGCCCACAGGAGAACTAATCATCCTGTTCCATAGTTGCCACGAGAGAACTAATCATCCCGACCCACAAGAGAACCAATCATCCTATTCCATATTTACCACAGGAGAACTAATCATCCCGGCACACAGGAGAATTAATCATCCAGTTCCATAGTTTCCACGGGAGAACTAATCATCCCGACACACAAGAGAACTAATCATCCCGTTCCATAGTCGCCACGAGGTATCACAAGGAAAGGTTGAACCTGTCACCCTCTGCATAGCGCACCACCAGGGGATGGTGAGTCGCCTTGTGGTCGTATGTCGCTCCAGTAAGTACCCCAAGCCCCCCAAAGCTCCCAGAGCTCAATGCACGCAACATGCAGGAAGCTTGTACAAAGGTCTCTCAACGACTCCAAGTCATTCGGGAAAATCACAAATTTGACCTTTCCCCGGGGCTTTGACAAAGTGTCTGCGACTTGTACATCAGTCTCAATGCGATGGAACCTCCTCGCTTATTAACTTACCATATCCCAGATGAGGTAGTATCTGATGTCTATCTGTTGGGGCAATCATCAAACACGGGATTCCTCAATAATCGAATATCCCCCTGGTTGTCACAAAGAATCAAAGTGGTATTCATCATGTGTAAAAAACAGCTCACTGAAGAGCTTCCACAACTAGGCAACTTCACACGAGATCATACTCATAGCTATGTATTCGGTCTCGGCGGTGCTTATAGCAACCGACTTCTACTTCTTGCTCATCCATGATATCAAAGCAAAATCCAGAGAGAACCAGCACTGAGAAGTGCCCTAGCGATCCTCCACGCTGCCTGCCCAGTCAGCATTCGAATAATCATGTAGCTTCATATTTCCGGCAATGTATCTCAATCCATGAGAGATTGCACCCTGAAGATATATCAGAAGATTCTTGGCACCAGCCTAGTGAGGCTCAACCAAATATGAGCTCACCATGCTAACTGTAAAGCATATATACGGACTGAAGTTCACCAAGAACATCAATGCAGATGAGTTTATGAAACTCAGAGGCATGTCCCAAATCTAGTCCGCCATCACCACCATATAACTTCTAAAAGTTAAGATCCTCCAGGTAGTCACAGGCTTGCAGTTTACCATTCCATATTTGGAATCCAACTCCCTCTTACTTCTGCAAGTGAGAGGGTTTGCACCTGTTAGAAATAGGTCGTTTCTCAGAAGGTGTTGGTACGAGAGGTCTATCTTCCACAACCTTCAAATAATGGTTTGGATCGACTTCACTTTTAGTGAATCTCAACTTCATCAGACAGTTATCGATCCTCTCATATTAGGCCCGGGGTGTTTTACATCAAGCCATAGAGGGCTTTCTTCCACCTGTATACATGAGATTCCCAATCATGAATCTCAAACCCCTCGGGTTGTTCCAAACCTGTGGACCTGCTACATGAGGGGAATGGTCCCCTTGTAAGATTTTCCTCCGGTAAATCTTAAACATGTACCTTCATGCTCTTCTTGAATTCAGGCATCCCAGTCACCATTTGATTCACATCGTGTAGGGTCCTATAATAAGTAGACCTACGGTGCTATAGATGAGATGTGTCAACTGACATGGTCCACTATGATGCATCTATGGTCATTGTCCCTAATGATTGTGACTTTTACTTAATCTTGAGATGGTTTTGCTAGGTGGTTCTTCACACAACACTAAAGGCCTTTAAGGGCACCATAGATCACTCCATCACACAGCGTGCCCAAGTCGTGTTGCACCTTCCAGAGAGCAGTGATGACCTTGCAAATGTAGTTTTTCCACTTTAGAGTAGAATGTTGGGCACATTGATGATTTCAGAGGATACTTGACACCCTAGACTGTGAAAATTCAGAGACCCCGAATCCCTACTACAACAACTGATTAAACTTCTCCTACTTGTTAATTTCTGAATCAAGTTATTTACAGTCTTACAGAGTAAACATCGAAATAAAATCTACTGCAGCCTTCACAACATAAAATACCGTGGAAACAAAATACTGCACAAGAGAGAAAATAAACACACACAATTACACTGTTGTTTTTGGACCAATGTCCCCAGAAAAAACCCAACTTGGAAAAATCAGTGCAGCAGCTGAAGGTTTTATTATTATGCAGTAGTAATTTGAGTACAAATCATTGGATGCCCAAACTGGCTATCCGATACAAAGAATAAACTAGCAAAGAGGTAGTGAGAAAATATCTCACACTATCACTGGAGATCTGACACTGATCTAGGCTCTAGATGAGCTGCCCTACGCTATCTTTGCGCAGTCTCTGTGTGGGCTCACATAGTCACTACGATACAGCTCAAGGCACTGTGTCACCTCCTCCTTCTAATCTTCTGCATCTGGAAACTCGACTCCCTGGCCTTTCGGACTCACACTTCGACTTCTGGCACTGGATCTCGACTGCTCCTCAGCAAAATTGCGGACTCCCTCTGAAGCATTGCGTTGCCCCTCTGGACCTCGCGATGCCTTCTCTGCCTTGCACTCACTGGGACTGGAAAAATCCCCTGCGGTCTACTATCTCTGCCCCTCAGTGCAAGAAGATCACTCGATCTCTCTCTGGCAACTCAGCGTTGCTACTCTTGAGAAATTCAATCTCTAGATCTCACTATCTCATTGTGTTCTCCAAGAGCCCATCAAGCTCCTTCTTACAATCTCTCATTGGAGCACCAACAGCCAAGATTAAAACATAATCAAGGGCTAAGATTAACCGGGAGTTGATCCTCGTCTTTATCTAGAAGATTCACACCAAATTTAATTAATACCCTTTTAATAAATCACATTTCCTAAGTTTAGTCTTAGGATATAACGCTTGAATATGAAACGGGCAATTATCATAGCTTTTGTCCTATTAGCTGTGTATCCTGGTTGTATCAAAAGATTGAAGACAGTTTCTTTTTGGTAGTGGGCACAAAAACATGTGGTTATTTTCTCCAAAATGCACTTGGAGTTATGATTTTTGCAGAACCCCGCTATGTTGAGTCCTTATGTTTAACGTGGCCAGAATTGCACTATTTCAGAGGTTTATTATTAGTGGCTCAATCAAATATTAGAAAAAATATTATATTACCAGGCCACCAATCTATTCTTCATAATATGAAAGTGATTGGGAAGTTGTCAATAGTATGACCAGAATTCTTGGTTTCCTCAAGTTTTTCTCCAATAAACTTGCCTATCAATAAAATGGAGTCCCTTCAGAAATTACACATTAAAAATGATTAATTATTTTAATTAAACCATCTCTACGTGGAATTTTCCCAAACGATTTCTGGGTTTTGGAGAATGCATGTGTCTTAGCCTCTCTGCAAAATCTTGAGGCTAGAGCACACCCGATGCTTCAGAAATCAACACAGAGCACCCCCAGATGTTGAAACGCTAAGCTCCTCTTGCTTGGTGTTAGATATACTAGATGTCGTACCCAGCAGACCCAATATGCCCACAAGCTAACCTTTCCACTGTTTGATGGGTGTTGCTTGTTTCGAAGATCACGTGATGATGGTCATCTCTGGGATGGCAAGGGAGGACTTGTACTCATTCCTGTAGCCCCTATATATTGTCAAAATCATTTCCTATATTGGGATCCTCAACATCAATATCACCTTCTAAGCACAAATCAAGATGGAAAAAGCTTAACATGTCCGATCGATATTTTGTTTGAGTGATAGGCACATTTTTACTAGGGTCATAACAGAGGAGTTCAACAATCATTGCCACCAACATTGAGGTACATAGAGGGCTTGGTGCTCACAATTAAAGGCCAGTTCCATACTCTTGTACATGACAGACTCCAATGGGAACATTGCAATCCCCCAATACTGAAATACCAAAAACTGTTAAGTCCACTGGATTTTCAATGGGATCTAAAATTCTACTTTCTCCATACGAAATCCAATAAGGTTGGAGCCACTCTCAAAATATCCTGAAACAATTAATGGTAGTGTTAGAATTTTAATTGAAAGGATGAAAATCTTTTTACATTAAGAATTTAACATTACCATTAATTTCATAGCATTAGTAGGGCCCTATGGTTGAATATTAGGTTGCCCCAACCATAAATTATTTCTTTAAAAAAAAATTATTCCAAGGGTTCTTAGTCACATTGTACGAAACCAGTCAATTCCATACAAGAAGCGATAGGCTACTTATAATATTTTATCATATCAAATAACTGCCCTTCTTTGGAGCAAGCATTTGTGGAGGAATATGGAGGAACTGCTTCCTCATAATGTTCGACATGTGACTTCATCAATTTCACATTTCAGGTTTTTTGGATCAAGGGCATGGCCTCACAACTGGTATATTGTGTATATGACCCTCCTACTCATTAAGTGAATGCAAGCACAAGTGCCATCTTTGACGAAGTTCCTACTTATGGTCCACCGAGTTCTTTTCCGCTGCTTCTTATATATGATTCTTAGCATGTTTCAGTGGATTCCCTTCATTTATATTATGATGCTTATCCTCCTACAAGTGTTTACTCAGACATTCCTTCTACAGTGACAAGGCGCAGTGATGACAAGGACCTTATTGACGACTCATCCAAATCCTATATCGCAGTGATCTCTTCCTCTATACCTCTGCTAGGGGCTATCTTCACCATCTTGTGGCATTGTGTAGGTGTGGAAAATATAATGCTCAAGGGGGATACTATGTATTGTCTTCAAGATATTACCATTTTTCAACATTGAAGGGGGGTGTGTATCTTATTATGTAATTCATTCTCTCTGAGGCCCAGCGTTCAGAATAAAGTGTGCATTGTTAATAGAGATGTAATCTGCTATTTCAGCTATGACCAACCTTTTATTGAGCTCGGTACCCACAAACCTGATCTCATTCTCATTTGTACTTGAGTTGGGTGTCCATAAACTTTCTCTAATTTTCATTTCTATTGAGTTGGGTATCCATAAACCCAATCTTGCTATCATTGAGTTGGGTAGCCACAAACCCAATCTCACTATCATTTGTATTTGAGCTAGATATCCATAAAACCCACTCCTATTCTCACTGATATCAAGTTGGATATTCATAAACCTCCACTCATTTATATTTTAGCAAATACTAACCCTATCTTGAGTTGGGTATCCATAAACCCACTCTCATTTGTATTTCAGTTACAATCATCCTCATGTTGTGTTGGGTATCTATAACGCACCCTTATCTGTATTGCATATTTTCTTTATGTGGCCTCCTATTCTACTTAGGAATGGGTGTTGAGAATGGTGTAAGCTTCACTTTTTTGTACTGTGACCAACTTTACGTAATCATTATTATTGTGTTTGGCCAAGGCCAACCTAGTCAATAAGGGTTAGTTGTGTTAAATTTTAATGCATAACCACTCTTGCGGAAGTGCCAACAACTTGAGACAGGTATAAATAAACTGTTAAATTTAGGTATGTTCTATGCGAGAGCAATTTATTTCAATTTTCACAATTAGCTCAATATATTTTCCAGATTAGCAATCACATCAGCATTAAAGTAAACTACAGATAGAACATAAATATAAATCGCAGAGAACAAGCCAAGACAAGAGGACACAAGATGTGGCGCTAGCGATGGACAAACCCCAATGTGGGGAACCCTTGAGCAATTTTTCTTATATGTTCTTCAATAGTTCAGCACACAGAGAGAGAGTACATTTACAACAGAAGTCAACACTTTGACTTTCTAGATAAGAGAATAGATCTTCTCTAACAAGATGATACATGAGATCAGTTGAAGACATGTTGCTTCAATTTATTCTCCTAGGTGACTCCTACACCTATCATTGTGTTGCATCTCGTCATCATGTTGCACCTCATTGTGCAGCAACATGTTGCACATGCTTGCTGTCCCATTGTGCCACTGCTGCACAATGTCATGGTTGTCTCGTTGTGCCACTGCTGCACTATGTCATGGCTGTCCCATTGTGCCACTGCTGCACAATGTCATGGTTGTCTTGTGTAGCCACCATGAACAATTGCAGTACTATGTACTTGTTGTCCTATGTATCCACCATGAAACATTGCAGCGCTAAGTACAAGTTGTCCCATGTTGTACCATTGTACCATTGTTGTCTTGTTGTGCACTATATGCCATCATTCTTCATGATGTCACTAGGGCTCTTCTCTTGCTGTGGTTGGGGCTGCCTTGCTGCGTATAGATTAGGGCAGCGTATAGGAGCACGTATGGGCAGCGTATAGGAGAGGTTATGGGCAGCATATAGGAGTCTTTTTACTGCTGCTAGGGCATCCCTTTTTGCTGCATCTAAGGGCTGTCTCAAACCCTTCCAAAACAGCGTATGGATTATGGCATGACTGTGTTTAGCTAGGGCTTGATTTGAGCTGCGTTTAGGGCATTATAGGACTGCGTTAGTCTATGAATATACTGCGGCTAGGGCTCCAAGATTAGGGCTATTGAAGCTCCCTTAAATAGTGGACAGAGCTCCCTTTGAACTGCGGCCAAACCTTCACAAGACCTGCGGCCAGGGCATCCTTCTTTTGCTACGTATAGGGTCTCCTTCTAGACCTGCAATTTTCCCATAGAGATTCTTCTTTCCACTAAAACCCAAAACAAGTGGAGAAAAAGAAATCTCAAGAGAGTTGTGTGTTCAAATGACTTGCAAGGCACTTGTATTTATACCAAAACGTGGAGCACAAGTGGGGGAAATTTAGTTGCTGACCGACCTTGACAAATTGTCCCATAACACAAATAAATTCATATCTCCATGTATACTTATCGGAATCGGATGATCTTTACATCAATCCTACACCTCTCGATGAGAGGGATCCAAGAAAATATCAGCTGCCATAAATAAGATGACCCACATGGAGTTTGGCCCTAGTTGCCAATTTTAACACTCCCTCTCAACTAGGGAGAACTCCATCCGCTGATCCATATGTCTGATTGTACTATCTCTGCGATCAGTGCCTTGCACTGCTCTACTCTACTAAGCTCTGCTCTACTCTGTTGAACCATGAAGAAGAAGAATTGATTGAGAATGTCTCATACCATTCTCTACTGACTCGAAGTCAGTCTCATCTGAACAGATTGTGTCATATAACTCTTACTGACCCGAAGTCAATTTTATTAAGACCATATCAATGGAGGTCATCCTAGCATATGGAGCATGGTAGATACAACGATGCGTCCATCAATAGTACTACTATGGTCCCTAACCCCATTTCCCTGCTCATTGATCAGATGAGAGGTACTTCCCATGAGTCCCAGACTGGATGGGTAGGATGCCCCGACAAGGGAACTAATCATCCTGTCCATAGGAGAACGAATCATCCTGACCATTGTTCGTCACAAGAGAACTAATCATCCTGGACCACAGAAGAACTAATCATCCTGGCTCACAGTCGCCACGGGAGAACTAATCATCCCGGCCCATAGGAGAACTAATCATCCTGTTCCATAGTTGCCACGAAAGAACTAATCATCCTGGCCCACAGGAGAACCAATCATCCTGTTCCATATTTGCCACAGGAGAACTGATCATCCTGGCACACATGAGAATTAATCATCGAGTTCCATAGTTGCCACGGGAGAACTAATCATCCCGGCACACAGGAGAACTAATCATCCTGTTCCATAGTCGCCACGAGGTATCACAAGGAAAGGTTGAACCTGTCACCCAATACATAGCACACCACCAGGGGAGGGAGAGTCACCCTGTGGTCGTATGTCGCTCCAGTAAGTACCCCAAGCCCCCCATAGTTCCCAAAGCTCAATGCACGCAACATGCAGGACCCTTGTACAAAGGTCTCTCAACGACTCCAAGTCGTTCAGGAAAATCACAGATTTGACCTTTCCCTAGGGCTTTGACAAAGTTTCTACGACTTGTACATCAATCTCAATGCGATGGAGCCTCCTCGCTCATTGACTTACCATATCCCAGATGAGGTAGTATCTGATGTCTATCTGCTGGAGCAATCATCGAACACGGGATTCCTCAATAATCGAATCCCCCCTGGTTGTCACAAAGAATCAAAGTGGTATTCATCATGTGTACAAAACAGCTCACTGAAGAGCTTCCACAACTAGGCAACTTCACACGAGATCATACTCGTAGCTATGTATTCGGTCTCAGCGGTGCTTATAGCAACCGACTTCTGCTTCTTGCTCATCCATGATATCAAAGCAGAATCCAGAGAGAACTAGCACTGAGAAGTGCTTTAGCGATACTCCACACTGCCTATGCAGTCAGCATTCGAATAATCATGTAGCTTCATATTCCCGACAGTGTATCTCAATCCATGAGAGATTGTGCCCTGAAGATATCTCAGAAGATTCTTGGCACCAGCCTAGTGAGGCTCAACCAAATATGAGCTCACCATGCTAACTGCAAAGCATTTATACGGACGGAAGTTCACCAAGAACATCAATGCAGATGAGTTTAAGAAACTCAGAGGCATTTCCCAAATCTGGTTCGCCATCACCACCATATAACTTCTGAAAGTTAAGATCCTCTATGTAGTCACGGGCTTGCAGTTTACCATTCCATATCTGGAATCCAACTCCCTCTTACTTCTGCAAGTGAGAGGGTCTGCACCTGTCAGAAATAGGTTGTTTCTCAGAAGGTGCTGGTACGAGAGGTCTATCATCCACAACCTTCAAATAATGGTTTGGATCGGCTTCACTTTTAGTGAATCTCAACTTCATCAGACAGCTATCAATCCTCTCATATTAGGCCCGGGGTGTTTTACTTCAAGCCATAGAGGGCTTTCTTCCACCTGTATACATGAGATTCCCAATCATGAATCTCAAACCCCTCGGGTTGTTCCAAACCTATGGACCTGCTACATGAGGGGAATGGTCCCCTTGTAAGATTTTCCTTCGGTACATCTCAAACATGTACCTTCATGCTCTTCTTGAATTCAGGCATCCCAGTCACCATTTGACTCACATCGTGTAGGGTCCTATAATAAGTAGACCTCCGGTGCTATAGATGAGATGTGTCAACTGACATGGTCCCCAATGGACCATCCTGCAACTTGATACAAATTGCCAACCCTGAACCCATGAGTAAAAACATCTTTTGAAAATTCTATTTTCAAACACGTACCTTTCCATCGATGAATGCCACCCTGAAACCTTTGACTTCCATTGTCGAAATGGACACCAAGTTCTTCTTGTGATCAAGTACATAAAAGAGATTCTGTAAATGAATCGAGTTACCCTCATTCAATTGAGGGGTAATATTTCCTACACCCTTTCCGGGATAGGTGGCATCGGCTCCAAGTATAATCTCATGATTGTTTCCATCTCTACCAAATTAGAGAGAGCACCCTTCTATCCATTGAAGTGCTTTGGAGCACTACAATCAATAAGCCAAATTCCCAAAGAATCTGAAGGAGAGGGCCAATACAAGATAATGCTTCTTTATCTTATCAGAAACAACATTTGGTTCTTCATATCGAGGGTTCCTTGCTTTCTCTGAAGAGTTGGTCATTTCCTTGATGACCTGCATTACCTGTCATTCCTCTAACCATTGAAGATGTCCCTGGAATGATTGTTATCATCATCAAGTGATGTGTCCCAGCCATTTGGACACTCCTTCGCATAATGGTTGAACTTATTGCAACCAAGGCATCTGCCTTTCCTTCCACCCTTAGATCCGGATTTCCCATGAAGTGATCTTTAGGTAGGCCATCAGAAGTTTCCGCTGCACTATTCTGATAATATTCTCTGCTTTGATTTCACCCTTGGTGAATTTGAAGAGGGATGAGGAATCCATTGAGCCTTTTGTCCTTTCCCAACTGTTTTCGGCGATTTCTCTTTCACTCTTGCTTGGGCATTGTCTTCACCTTAACTCCGATACCATGTTAAATTTAGGTATGTTGTATGCTAGAGCAATTTATTTCAATTTTCACAGTTAGCTCAATATCTTTTCCAAATTACCAATCACATCAGCATTAAAGTAAACTGCAGATAGAACATAAATATAAATCGCAGAGGACAAGCCAAGATAAGAGGACACAAGATGTGGCGCTAGCCAGGGACAAACCCCAATGTGGGGAACCCTTGATCAATTCTTCTTATATGTTCTTCAATAGTTCTGTAGAGAGAGAGAGATAGTACATTTACAACAGAAGTCAACACTTTGACTTTCTAGATAAGAGAATAGATCATCTCTAACAAGATGATACATGAGATAAGTTGAAGATATGCTGCTTCAACTGATTCTCAAAGGTGACTCCTACACCTACCATTGTATTGCATCTCGTCATCATGCTGCACCTCACCATGCAGCACCATGCTGCACATGCTTGCTGTCCCATTGTGCCACTGCTGCACAATGTCATGGCTGTCTCGTTGTGCCACTGCTGCACTATGTCATGGCTGTCCCATTTTGCCACTGCTGCACAATGTCATGGTTGTCTTGGGTATCCACCATGAACCATTGCAGCACTATGTACTTGTTGTCCTATGTATCCACCATGAAACATTGCAGCACTAAGTACTAGTTGTCCCATGTTGTACCATTGTACCATTGCTGTCCCGTTGTGCACTATATGCCATTGACCATTGTTGTACCATATTTCACCAAGTTGCCTTTGCTGTCCCATTGCTTATCATTGCAGCACCATGTAGCATTGTTGTCCCACTGCTGCACCATACTTCTTGCTGTCCATACTGCTGCATGTCCATCATTACCATGCTGTCCCATTGCTGCACCATACTGCACAATGTTGCCTTCATCATGCTGCCACCGATCACATCATTATGCCGTTGTACTTACTGTGCACTGCTGCAATTCTGGGACTGGTTAGGGTACTAACCACAGTCCCTAACAGCCCATCAAAACTAGCCCAGAATTGCACTTAATGACTGATGTTGTCTTCCACAGAGATGCTGCCCTCCATGCTGCCCCTTTGAGGTAGTTTCAGGCCCAACACTTTTACCTATCTCCCTAACACAGCTGTGGCATCCAAATGCCTAACTAATAGCACTTGCCAGCACCCAAACACATTCATTCTTCATGCTGTCACTAGGGCTCTTCTCTTGCTGTGGTTAGGGCTGCCTTGCTGCGTATAGATTAGGGCAGCATATAGGAGCAGGTATGGGCAGCGTATAGGAGCGGTTATGGGCAGCATATAGGAGTCTTTTTACTGCGGCCAGGGCATCCCTTTTTGCTGCATCTAAGGGCTGTCTCAAACCCTTCCAAAACAGCGTATGGATTAGGGCATGACTGCGTTTAGCTAGGGCTTGATATGACCTGCGTTTAGGGCATGATAGGACTGCGTTAGTCTATGAATAGACTGTGGCCAGGGCTCCAAGATTAGGGCTATTGAAGCTCCCTTAAACAGTGGACAGAGCTCCCTTTGAACTGCGGCCAAACCTTCACAAGACCTGCGGCTAGGGCATCCTTCTTTTGCTGCGTATAGGGTCTCCTTCTAGACCTGCAATTTTCCCATAGAGATTCTTCTTTCCACTAAAACCCAAAACAAGTGGAGAAAAAGAAATATCAAGAGAGTTGTGTGTTCAAATGACTTGCAAGGCACTTGTATTTATACCAAAACGTGGAGCACAAGTGGGGGCAGTTTAGTTGCTGGCCGACCTTGACGAATTGTCCCATAACACAAATAAATTCATATCTCCGTGAATACTTATCAGAATCGGATAATCTTTAGATCAATCCTACACCTCTCGAGGAGAGGGATCCAAGAAAAATATCAGCTGCCATAAATAAGATGACCCACATGGAGTTTGGCCATAGTTTCCAATTTTAACATAAACCCCCTCTTGTTTATATATCACATCAAGTGATCATTTTCAATCTTTCCTTCTTTATACAAGTGATTAGCATGCGTACACTTTTACCCGTTTGCTCTCTTTTTTGGTTGCTATGGTTGTAAACTTCTATATTGAGTGTACTAATGGTTCAGCTCTAGTCCACTTGTTATGGTTTGTATGCTGCACTGACCTAGCACAGTTTTTTCAGTTGTTTATTGCCAAATTTAGGGTTTTCTGGTTGGTTCTGTTTTATCCTTTTCACACTTCTGAATCTTTACAAAGACTTGGTTAACCTCCCCATAAACTAATTAAGAAGTCAGAAGGGTCATCTGACCATGATACTAAGAACAATTTCCCAAGCAAACTATGACTTCTGAATAGTAATTAAGACTACTAAGAAAAGAGTTACTGTGCTAAACAACAAAAAAAATCACTTAAGCTTTACCTGCATAACATAAATTGAGGAGCCTGCAACAAACAGGCAACTACTACTATTTAGGACTGGGCTGATCTCCTCGGACGACACTGTAGGAAATTACAAAGGTTAGCTAACTATGGTACTAACAACAGCTTTCCAAATAAACTGTCACTTTTGATTGGAACATGGCATTAATAAACAAAACTTATGTTGCTGATTCAGAATTTAGAAGTAAATAAGGTTCATAAGCGAGACTATAATAAAAGAGCTTGCAAGTTTTCCTTTCTGTCAGAACCATTACTCTTTACCAAACAAATATTTACACTGTACAGAAACTGTGGAGAAGAAGTGGTCATTTAGTACCTTCAAAAAATTCTCTTTGGTTGACTTTTGCAATCTTGGATTAGTCCTAACTAATCATGGTAGTTGGTCAAACTGGTCTAGCGGGTACATGTTTAAGGGCTATTAATGTTACTTGAAAATTGTAATATAATTTTTCAGCCATAGTAAATCCATCACCAGCTCTAAGGATGATGAGAACTGTGGGTATCGCGACAATGACAACTGATCTGTCACTGTTGTTGACAAATGACAGCTATAACTGGTACATAAAGAACTCTGATGTCATCCAGCTTAGCCTTGTTATTGCATTGTGGACACTACACATTGTTTACAGAAATAAAAAAATTATAATCTCAAAGATTTGTTGCAACAAAAATGATAAAAAAATATTTAATCATTTACATGAACTAGTCATTTAACATGTTACCATGGGAAACAACAATTTGTATGCCTGAATATTCTTACCTTGCCAATATTGTTCTCATGTCGCTGAAGCCACTCTCTAATACAGGACATGCCAAACATGTGTCCACAGGCAAGGGAGCTACATTCCCAAGTTTCAAATGTTAGTCTTTTAGACATTTTAGATCTCTTATTAGAAAGAACAAAAAAATTATTTAAAGAAAAAGAAAAAAACATTTTGCTGTAAGAAAGATAATTTATCTTATTTCTCATAGCACAATATAGAGGGCTAAAGAAACAGCAAACAAACAGAAGACTACCAACTTAACTTGGGCTATGCACACTCTTGAAGAAACAACTAAGAAGAGAATTGGAACAATCAGTCATGGAAAGCAATATTGACAGGAAAGTCCTTCCCCAACAACTTCGATGCAAAGTGTTAGTCTGACACGATTATTTTCCTAGATAAATGTTCTATTGTTTAGGATCAATACATGTACAGAAAACAGTTTCTTCAGTAACATGTCTTGGAAGAAAGGAATGACAGGTATGAGGACATATTTTTCAGTTTTTGATTAGTTGTTACCATCCTACCTTTTTAACAAGAAAGAGACTCAAAAAGTGCATGTGATGCTTAGAGAGGTAAAGAAATAAGGAAAAGATTCAATATGACCAATCTCAATGGCCGCTAATGTGCTAGAAAAAATGAACTGATGCCATTATTGGAAGGAGGCAGGCACATTCATAATAATTTGTTCACTACTTACAAATTAGAAAAATTACTAATGACTCAGGACTCTTACAATATATTGATTACAGAAATGAAATGTGTTTTCCTTGTTGGGTACAACATGCCCTCCCCTTTAAAAATATTTTTCCTCAAAGGCTCATCAGGGGCCAGTACTGCTCACTGGATTGTTGCCCCTCCATGATGCTTCTTTCCTCAAACCTTTGCTTTATGTTGTTCGTCTTTTAATTGTATTCTGGAGCCCTTGTTTCTTTTCACATGTCTTCTACTCAATGTTATCAGGACCAGACTGGTGATCAAACATATCAATCCCAAACACTGAAACCAAACCAGAACCAGTAAAAAAATGGAAAACAAAACCTGTCGACCAAACAATACAGAAGATGCTTAAATTTTGATTTTTTATATATAGACACAAATATGCAAAGTTTTTTTCATGTATGTAGAATGTAAGGATGAATATTAAAAAATAGTGCCAAGTTGCAATCCATACTATTGGAAAATGTAACTAGGTTCGGTCATCATAATTATCATTGTACTTGTATCATTATGTATTTTATGTAAAAAGCAAAAAGAATAAAAAGAATTTTATTATTATTATTTCATTAGTTAAGCATGTTCTTCATGCTTCTAGGATTTATTGAGTCAAAGAGTCAAAGTCCTATTTGGACTTCTTGTAAAGAAAAAGGAAAAAGAATTTTTGAAAATGTAATTTGGGTAAATTCACCTCAAGAAGCCAAGTCGACCCTCCTAGATGTCAAGTCCGCTAACTTAAAGGATATGTCTTTTTGCATATGCGAACAACTATATATTGGCATGTGTCATCCACCAAATGGCAAGTAATTTGGTGCTCCTCTATGATAAGTTCTGAGGCAGAAAGGGATGTGAATTTCGGTAGCTGTTCTCTTGTGAAGGAATTCAAGTTTCCTGAAGTCATTTGTCTGCAATGTAATGCGAGCTTCCAGGATTATATACCTAAGGTAATGTTGGTTTCCTGTGGAAGATAATCTGAGACAATACAAGTGCTATAATCTGAATTTGGAGAGCTTGATTGGGCTTCTTGGAGGTTGGATTCTTAGGTCTTGGATTTCTCACTTTGATCTGATTCTATAAGAAGAAGAGATTTTCTGGGTTTTCCCCCTTGTGGCGTTTTTGCCCTAGCTTAGAGCCTATATCTTGTGTTTCTTGTTCTTTGTGATCTTCATAATTTTGTATTTTCGTAATTGCTTGATGAAAAGAAGAGAATATAAATTTAATAATTGAGCCAACAAATTCACAAGTAATTACCGTGATAGAGAAATCAATCATAATGCATAAGCACAATGATTTTTCAACATGGTTTCAGAGCTAAGGTTGAAGGATGGCAGTTTGAAGATTAACACTATTGGAATTCTCATCATTGTTGTAAAAGTCATCACTACATTTAAAAGGAGATCATCATCATCATCATGTCTGAAGTTTACATTCAAAAATGTCTGAAACTTTTACCTTTTGTTCAATGATTGAGGCTCGCATCCCGGATTATGTTATGTGGCTCGCTATATTATTTTGTGGCTCAGAGCATTACTTTTGTTTTTGGTTCTCTATGACATTGCTCTCCAACGATGGCTTGCTATCTTTCTGTGATTCGCATTATCTATGGTTCTCTATCTTTCTCTCAGTGGCACATATGCATCTCTGTGGCTCGCTTTATACACAGTAGCTCGTATCTTATACACAATAGTTCTCTTATATTTCCCTAAGGCTCACATTGCAATGGATCGTATATTTATTGTGGCTTGAAAATATTCCACTGAGGCTCACATTATTTGGTTGTCTTAATGGTTCTCATATCTTTCCTAAGGCTTGCATCTCTGTATTTCAGATACCCTGTGCCTCGCATTCCTGGAGCCATGATTTTTGTGGGTCGATACATATCCCTATGATTCGCAATAATCTCTGAGACTCGACATGTTATGAATGGCACATATTTTATATTTAGCAGAACGTATTGTATATACAACGACTCGTATTTGATGTTGTTATGGAACCAGCTCAAGAAAAGATAGATCAACGCCTTAGAATTCAGCCTCTTCGAGGGGGCAACCTCCTTTATATTACATAAATGAACAATTCTTGGATGATACAAATGAAAAGACCTCTTTTCTATATATAGGAGTCTAAGGGGTCATAACATAATCAGAGCCGACATAACAATAATAATGTAAGGGCACAATAATAACAATAGTGGGCTTCTATGGGGCACAATAGTAACAATATGGGCACTACATGGGTACAACAATATAATAATTGGGTTATACTAATAACAATAAGGGGTTACACTAGTAGTATAGGGGCCTAACATGCCCCTCTCCTTCAAAAAGCGTTGTCCTCAACGCTTGAGTAGTTCTTGATGCTTCTGTATAAAATTCTTGTCCTCCCATGTGGAATCTTCAGCGGGTAAGTTCTTCCACTTGATGAGATACTCGGAAATTGATCGATTTCATAGCTGTCAGGTTCTTGTTTCTGTGATTGCTCCAGGTTCCAATATGATTTTTCCTTCCTCTTCAATTTCTGGCAAAATTGTTTGAATTGGTATCTTTTGCAACTTTTGAATAAGTGGCCATACTTCTTCGTCCTTCTTCCATTCATCCCTTGCTTCGTTTATCCAATCTGGTTGGATAATATAAATAGAACAAAACAATGCTTCCACATCCTCATCCTTGAAGAGTCTTCCCATTCGGTAAGGTCGCCATTTTTAAGTGCATGTAGTATTGCCAACATTTCCTTCTCATAAATAGCTTGCTTGAGATGTAGCAGTAAAAATGCCCAATCACCTACATCAAAACATTTTTCACTACAATGTTTATCTACCTGTTGTTTCGTTTGATTTTGCACCGAAGTGGCGTTATCCTTTAAAAGTTGGAGAACTTGTTGTTGATGCTCGATGTGATCTTTCACTGCTTGAACCTTTTTCTTCTTGATATGTCCTTCTATCTCTAGAGTTTGAGGAGTGGTAATTTCTTCCAATCCTTTACAAGATATGGTCGGATTCATTTCTTGATGCTCGATGTGATCTTTCACTTCTTGAACATTTTTCTTCTTGATATGTCCTTCTATCTTGATAGTTTGAGGAGTGGTAATTTCGAACAATGAATTACAAGATATGGTTGGATTCATTTCTTCTTTCTCGATGTGATCTTTCACTTCTTGCACATTTTTCTTGATATGTCCTTCTATCTTGAGAGTTTGAGGAGTGGTAATTCTTGCAAATGCTTTACAAGATATGGTCTGATTCATTTCTTCTTTCTCTGGGGTGGGGTCCTGGCGTATATCTTCTTCTTTTGATGTTTCTTGATCCTTTTCTTCCTCCTCTTCATATTCTATGTAAAATAATTTCTTCTCAGCACACTTACGACCTTTAGTGCATTTGCTATCACAATTGTAACAAAGCCCTTTTCTCTTTTTTCTTCCAATTGTTGTGGTGTAACCCTTGTAGGTTGTGGAAGGCTAGGAGAAACAACACTTCCATCTTTATAGTTGTGAGGGGTACGCTTCTTGGTTTCCATAATTTTTCTTTCCACTATGTCACAAAGCCCTGCTACTCTTTCCAATTGTTGTGGTGTTGCTCTAAAGAAGGTGTTGCTCTTTGTATCCTCATAATGTGCTATCATTTCCTCTATAAAAACTGACCACGTAACCAGTTGTTTACGAGAACAAAGCCCTTCGTACCATAAAAATTGATCTGGTTCTAAATATGAAGATGCAATACATACCTTTTGTAATAGTTGTACACCATGTAGATCAAAATATTGCTCCATCTGAAGTATCCTATTTACTGGATCCTTGCCATCAAACTTCCTCATCTTGTTTTTTCTTGATTTTAGGAGCTCGACCTTGAAACGACTATAACTCTGTACTTTTAGATCTTTAAGTTCTGAAATTGCGACCTGTAGTAGCCCTCTGTTTCCTCTTTCCAATGCCACCAGTCTGATCCAAATTGGATTCTCTAAGAAAGAGTTATGCACAATCTCCCAAGATGACCTGATTATAGACCTTTCCAGAAGAGCGAACTTGTATGAAGTGCCACGTGTACAATTTTCGATCTTTGGTTCTGAAAAAGATATACAAGAAACCACAGTCCGTCCTCTTTCTGTAACTTCTTATGAAATTTCAATCTGATTCCCAGAGAGAATGTTATGATGATTTTCCCCAGGTCACCTGTTTTGAATGTAATTCAGGAGTCTGCAAAAATACCAACTTCCTCAGATCATATCTCCGCAAATATCGCGCGAAAAGCTCTGAAATTCGGACCCAAGGTTCAACGTGATTTCTTCTCAAATGGGTTTTTTTGCGACTTCTGAAACGTCACAGAAAAAAGTTATAGCAAAAATGCCACGATGACCTGTTTGGAGCAGCGAAACCCTAGAATCCAAAGCTCTGATACCAAATGTTATGGAACCAACTCAAGAAAAGATAGAAAAGATAGATCAACGCCTTAGAATTCAGCCTCTTCGAGGGGGCAACCTCCTTTACATTACATAAATGAACAATTCTTGGATGATACAAATGAAAAGACCTCCTTTCTATATATAGGAGTCTAAGGGGTCATAACATAATCAAAGCCGACATAACAATAATAATGTAAGGGCACAATAATAACAATAGTGGGCTTCTATGGGGCACAATAGTAACAATATGGGCACTACATGGGTACAACAATATAATAATTGGGTTATACTAATAAAAATAAGGGGTTACACTAGTAGTATAGGGGCCTAACAGATGTACTCGAGCTCAATAACAGTAGCTCGCATATAATGACGCATAATATTACACAATCTATCTGGCTCGCATTGCTTCACAGAGGTCATGGCTCCCATTCAGATAACAGTGGCTTGCATTTAATTGGTTATGACTCGAATTCTTTATGACATGTCCTCATTGTGGCTACTATACTCTATATCACCGTGACTTGACAATTAACACAGTGGCATCACTATTACTGTGGCATTGCATCCTACATAACATGGTTCGTTACAATGGCTCACTATAGTGGTTCGATACAATGGTTCATGGATCATTACCATGGCTCATTACAATGATTCGAATCCTTATCTCTGTAGATCGCTTTACTTCTTTGGCTTTGAGTCTCGCACTATACCCATTGGCATTATATTCCATGAGACAACACTCTTGACGATTGTATATATATGACGATGATCTTGATGCTATATCAGTGAACTATTATAGCAGTGACAATAATCTTATATGGCAATACCCTAGTCCCTTTTACAGTAACCCTAAACATGGTGGTAAACTATTATTATTATTACAATGACCTAAGTAACAGTGATACAGTGTCCTCAGGAATAATGTGATAGTGATGGCAGTGAGTTGTCAATCTATAGACAGTCACCTACTGTGATAATGATCTATAGACAACAATATCTGACAGTGACTTCACTCTGTTTGACACGACTTAAAGAAATGGCGTTGATGTTGAAGAATCTAGGGTAGTTAGCATTAGATAGATCCTTCTATACTTGATAACAATTTGTGAAATGCTTTTACTATTTATCTTATCTTGATCTTCTTCTTATTATGAGTGTGTGTGTTTACTTCATCAAACAACTACCAAAACAAAGAGAGAAGAACATAAGAAGTGGCATTCTGCCAGGGCCAAAACCTCTCCCTCTTGGAGAGGAAAACCCGCACATAATTCTTCTTATAGAGATTCCAATTGACGAACACCAAGACCATGACCCTTGACTGACTCCAAGACCAAGACATCAATCCTCTTCTTCATACTGCTGAAATCATCATCATCACTGTGCCTTTTCCAAGATCATCACTGTGTCTGCACCATCGAGATCTTCATTGTTTTCACCATAGCTTCCCCTTCATTGAGATTATATCCTTGAGACAGAGTCACCATTGAGATCATAACTATGCTTAAGGTTATGTTATGACTGCAGAGAGTAGCACTAAGACCCTTGTCTTCAGACTTATGTCGAGAAGGTAATCATCATAATAGTACTTATCTGAAATCACAGTGATATTATCCGAAGACTTATCCTTATGCGAAGAGACATAGTTCTGTACCCATCCAAGTTCCAGCACCTTGAACTTAACTGAGATCTCAAAGTGGAATGCAAAGGTATCACTGTACCTTATCACCGATATCCTACTCCTAATTATCCTATCTAAGAATATACCTCTTCAATATATGAGAAGTTGCAGACCTGGTTCTTATCGAGTTGCTTCAGAGAATGCGAGATTTTGTTCCTTCCATTTGCAGTGACCCTAGGTGGGTATATATAGTGGTCATGCCTCCATAATGAGCTGACATAACCAAGTGATCCGTTGTGTCTCTTTTGCTAGCCGACATGACTTCAATTTAAATTATTTTGCTGGCCAACATGACAAAGTTTTCCATCATTTTGCTTTCTTGTCTTCAGGAGGATTATGTTGGTCTTGGAGGGTTGTTCTTAGACACTAGGTAGCTTCATATACATTACAAATATGCTAAGGAAGAGCTCATGATTTTGACTCTTTGACTTTCCTAGACCTATGGAATGAGCAAGAAACTCATTCATATGATTTACAAAAATAATATTTCTTTTCTTTACAAGTACAAAGATCAAAATTGCATGTATAAATATCGAACCTAGTTACATTTTCTTCAACACTCCCTCTTAACTAGGGATGTATTTACAATGGTACTTAGTCATTCTCAATCTGAAGAATTTCTCATAAGAAGAATAGGATTGGTAATCTCATCTATATAGCATCATATCGACCAGCGTTGTCATAGTGCAAGGCCTCGACTAACAACTCCATCTCTCCACGAGATCATGAGCTACAATGTTGGCGAGACCAATGATTTATAGACACCTTCAACATTGTCTCTCAAGGTACATACCCACCCGGGTGTTCACTTAGTATGACCTTCTAAGACTATTCTTATCTTGGGTTCCCAGCCCTCAAAGAATATCGGTCCTCTTGCCTACTCTTGTCTTGGATGCCTTGCACATCCTCAAAGACCATCAGATGCCAGATGAATACCCAACCCTCCATTCTTTCTTCCCAGGTGAAGACAAGAATGTTGTGTCTATCATGTGTCTTCATTTCCATCCATGGCCTTCACCTAGACTTACCGTTGTTAGTCCTAGTCTAGTGCATGACACATGAAATAGAAAAACACAACTGTCACCCCTTTGTAGTTGGGGGTGATCTAATCCAAGCTCCCTCTTGATCAGGGACCTGTCAAAGCTCCCTCTTAGCTAGGGACTCTTCTATACATCAGCAACTTCTTCTTTGTGGGTCCTTCAGCTGCTTGATCAACTTTTCTCCTAGATGTCATGAAATTTAGTTGAGCTTCTTTCTTGTAGGGCAACTGCCACCGATCACTTTCCTTCTTAGTTCATCATGTCATTCCTTTCTTCATGGAAAGTGGTCTTCTTCATATCTGGAGCCTTTGTCATATGACTACTTCTTTCTCATCATGCTTCTTCCATTCATCACATGAATGTTAGTTGTACTTGTAAGTAGCCCCGCATGAACTTATCCAGATATTATTCAATAAATCAAGTATATCATTAAATCAAATCGTACCTTACTAGGTGGCTCTTCATCACGATATATTTTTGTAGATATCAACATCCTACACACATATTGACATATCTCCCAAAGATATCCATTGTAAAGGGTCTTCATCTTTTTCAAACTTTCATCAGAGTCTTTATATCTTTCTAGGATATTTCCTAGTCAAATCTTCTTGGTCTTTTGGATGTTGACTGCTTTCATCATGGTTACATATCTCATGATCTCTTCCTTCCTCACACATTCCATTTCCTCGAGCTTTTAATCAGAGTTTCTTAGTCAACTACCTCATACTTCATATGAGTACATAATATGTTGATTTCATCTAGTGTGACTTATGCCTTCCTGCATTCTTTCAGAAGAGAAAATCCTTTTCTCTTGATCATGCTTCTCAATATAGAAGTGATGATCCATTGTTACCTGCAACCATATGACATGACATTATAATATTAAATACAAACATACATACCTCATTTTACCTTTAGGTCATCTAGGCTTCTTCCAACAACTTCCTTGATTGAAGAGATCTTCAATCCCTTGATCTGCTTCATGTCATCACACCATTATCCCATGAATTCCATAAGTTGGAGTTCTTGATGAAACACTTGCTTCCTCTTTAGATTAGTGAACCCTTTGATGAGGATTCTATTTGAGAACCTTGAGGATCTTGCATATCCCCATCTGGCAGATGTTTCTTGATGTATGATGAGCCTTGTCCTGGATGACATCTTTCTTTCCTTTAATGTTCAATGAGATTCCCAAGAGCTATATCCTTCATGTTTGACTGCCATGGATTTTGTCCTTTTTGTCCTTCATGATTCCCACAGTGATGTCACGAGCTCTTGCTTCTAATGCTTTCATGATGCCATGATGCATCTTATTATCATTGTCATATCTTATAACACAAGATATAGGAGCTTACAATAGAATCCTTTTGTGAGGGATATTATCTTACTCATAGGAGAGATTTGACACTCCCTCTTTTCTTGGCCCTTTTCTCTAGCTTCCTCCATCTTTCAGTGATATGAACTTCCAAAATCTTTCTATAGCATACTATACTTATTTTTGTCTTTGCTTAAGGAACAACCTTGCCTTTCCTTTAATACTATACACTGCAACTTGTCTTTCTCTATATAGCATAGAGACCACAAATTGCCGGGTGAGGTAACCATCTTTGTTCATTGATATTTGTTACCTTGCTCATCAATGATGACTACCTTATTATCATCTTTCCTAGATCTTCATGAAGTTATTCCTTCATTCTTTGATACCTTTACTATTGTGTAGGTCTAAGTGACCTTCTTTACTTTAATTTCTGAGAGTCTATCTAGCATTTCATATATCTCTCTTTATGTCTCCTCTTCTGCTATTTAGGTATGAGAGAACTTTTGAGTGGTATCATATGAATCCTATGAATCTCTTGATGATTCAAACAATGCTTGACCTTCATAGACCTTTTCATAGATATCAATGATTTCTCTTTTCTATGAGGATTATGACAATCCTCCCTATTCTATGCAAGGAATTTCCATTATCTAGCCGATTTATGAATCCCCTTGCAATCATGAAATCATTTAACCAAATCTGATTATAAAATTGAAAGATACTTACTTGGTGTGTGAAGAGGAGATCTTCACCTTGATGCTTCTTTTGCTTGAGTTGCCCATCATTAGTATCATTTCATCACGACTTCCTTGGAGACCTTCTAGCACCATGAAATTAGTGGTCTTGACATCACCGAAACAGCTTCATGACCTTCCCAATTCATCTTTACGGTATTTTTGACTTCAACATATTGTTGACACGCTAGTGATACTATGTTCTGATCCAGACATCATGCTATTGAGATCATATTCATAGACAGAATTCGAGACTGTGACAAGTATATTGATGTGGCAATGCACAGTGATGTCTATGTGCATTGTGTAGAGAGGCAATGTATTGAGAACCCAAACTTGTCAATGAATGACATAACTAAATTGTGGATGGAATTGTATAGATAGACTGTCTCATCACCGAAACTACCTTAAAAATAACTATACTGAGATAGTGATGTAATCATGGATTGTGAGAGGTATTCCTTGGATTACTTCTGCAATATATATATATACCTGAGACTGTCTCTTATGTCATGGAGAAAGTCTTATGTGATGGAGAAAGTTCAGTGATTAAGAAGTGAGGATCACTGATATACTCCATGAAACTGAGCATGAGTTGAGTGCATGACTGTAATTACTGAAGTTGATACTCCATGATTGTTGTAGACCTGTTTGTTGTATACTTGCTCCTTTAATCCTTTCAACCTGTTTTGATGTTCTTGAAGACAGATCCTTGTATGTCTCTTTTGCTGCCCTTCATTGGACTTCAGCACCTTACCTCTCATACCATGTTGAAGAATCTAGGGCAATTAGCAATAGATAGATTCTTCTATACTTGATAACAATTTGTGAAATGCTTTTACTATTTATCTTATCTTGATCTTCTTCTTATAATCAGTGTGTGTGTTTACTTCATCTAACAACTACCAAAACAAAGAGACAAGAACACAAGAAGTGGCATTCTGCCAAGGCCAAAACCTCTCCCTCTTGGAGAGGAAAACCCGCACATAATTCTTCTTATAGAGATTCCAATTGACGAACACCAAGACCATGACCCTTGATTGACTGAACCACTCCAAGATCAAGACATCAATCCTCTTCTTCAAACTGCTGAAATCATCATCATCACTGTGCCTTTTCTGAGATCATCACTGTGTCTGCACCATCGAGATCTTCACTGTTTTCACCATAGCTGCCCCTTCATTGAGATTATATCCTTGAGACAGAGTCACCATTGAGATCATAACTATGCTTAAGGTTATGACTGCAGAGAGTAGCACCAAGACCCTTGTCTTTAGACTTATGTCGAGAAGGTAATCATCATAATAGTACTTATCTGAAATCACAGTGATATTATCCAAAGACTTATCCTTATGCAAATAGACATAGTTTTGTACCCATCCAAGTTCCAGCACCTTGAACTTAACTGAGATCTCAGAGTGGAATGTGAAGGTATCACCGTACCTTATCACCAATATCCTGCTCCTAATTATCCTATCTGAGAATATACTTCTTCAATATATGCGGAGTTGCAGACCTGGTTCTTATCCGAGTTGCTTCAGAAAATGCGAGATTATGTTCCTTCCATTTGCGGTGACCCTAGGTGGGTATATATAGTGGTCATGCCTCCATAATGAGCCGACATAACCAAGTGATCCTCTGTGTCACTTTTGCTAGCTGACATGACTTCAATTTAAATTATTTTGCTGGCCAACGTGACAGAATTTTCCATCGTTTTGCTTGCTTGTCTTCTAGAGGATTATGTTGGTCTTGGAGGGTTGTTCTTAGACACTAGGTAGCTTCATATACATTACAAAAATGATTAAGAAGAGCTCGTGATTTTGACTCTTTGACTTTCCTAGACCTATGGAATGAGCAAGAAACTCATTCATATGATTTTCAAAGATAATATTTCTTTTCTTTACAAGTACAAAGATCAAAATTGCATCTATAAATATCGAACCTAGTTACATTTTCTTCAACAGTTCACTCTAACATGGCAGTGAACCTTGGCATATCAATGACCTTGCTTCATGATGATTGTGACTTCGCTATATGATGACAGTGAGGAAGTAATTTATATGACAGCAAAATTGTAACCTACATAACAGAGCTTTGATGACACCTTGAGACTTCATTTTTACACGATGGATTTCACCATGAAGCCAATCCATTTGACATTGAAGCTTAAAATGAACAACACCTCTGTTCATGGAGGACGAAGATTAAAGTTCATTGTTCAAACTCTTGAAAGACCATATGAGGATCTAGTTACAGCAGTATGATCAGAGTTAGTAAAGGCATGATCCCTTGAATCAAAGGCAATAATGGAGATCAGGTAAGGTGGTAAAGGTATGTATAATTTTTGTATGCATATATGATCCATGTTGTTCACTAGGTCATTGTAATGATCACTTAAAATAAAAAAAGGGGGTCTGCATATATGTATATATTAAAGACTGTTGATATGAGTTCATGACATATGAAAGCTAGGTTTTATCATTAAGATTTTGCAGCATACTTGTAGAAGTCTTACAAGTCCTGAGGACTATGAAGGATGTAGGATTCGTAAACCCTAGCTATGATTTGAATTAGAAAACCCTAGAAACAGAAACCCTAATTGTTTCTGCTGTAAAAAGAACCTAGCTCTTGAGTTTGACAGGAATGACATCATAATGTTATGGACACAAGGTTGGTGAACAGGTCCAAGATTAAGAGGGAGCTAATCCTTCTCAAAAGATAAGTACTCTATATCTCCTTGTTTGCTATCTTTATGCCTTGTCCTTTTTGTTCTTCTAACAAAGGTAGCAGGTCAAGATAAGTTCTTTCTAAGGCTTGACTAGCAAAAAAAAGAAGTGGAAGAACGTGGAAAAGCATGAAGAAGAAGAGGAGAGTTTGAAGCTTACATCAAGGAAGTCAATTATATGACAAGAAGTTCACTTACCTCGGATGAAAAGAGGGAGCTATAAAGAGTCAAGACCCAGATGGATACAATATTAATTGAAACTTGTGACCAAAAGAGATGGTGTTTGATCTAGGGAAATGTCTTTAAGCAAAGAAGTTGAAGAGTTCTGATGTTGTTGTTCCAGCAGCTAATTGGTTCATTCCAGGGACACATTGATTGATGATTGAAAATTGAAGAGCATGAAGCAGAACTTTGTTGCTATATGGAGATAAACCATGCAAATGAATGTTGACCTTGTTGAAAAGTATAACTAGGTTCGGTCTTCATACTGACATGTAATTGTGAATTTTGTAAATGATGAAAAGAAGAAAATAAAATTATTATTGTAATACTTGCTTCATGGGTTTCATGAGCAAGAGATTTTATTTTTAGAGGGCTCCCAATGAGAGCCTTTAGGATTTGTCATTAAAGTCAAAGAGTCAATGTCATATATGAAGAACCCTTCTTGGGGATATTACAAATGTATATGAGTCTATGGAATTGTCTACAAGCCCTCCAAAGACAAGCTAAAGTTCTCCTATTCATGTCGGCCTCAAGATGAAGTAAAATCTCATGTCGGCTCACCTAAATGGGGACACACCTATTCAAATAGCACTGGTCGATTTATTTATATGGGACAACCACTATAAATAGGCGTGAAGGCTATTTGCATTTCCATAGTGAAGAGAATTCGGATCTCTCTGAAATTTCGGGTGACAAAGGACAGTGAGTTTGGATACTTCAAAAGTTCGGATGTCTCTCTGAGATTTTAGGTGAACAGTGGCAGTGAGAAGTTCTGATAATCTCTGAGATTCGGATGACTTTTTTAGAAAAGAATTTTTGGTGCCCTAAACTGAGAATCACAGTTCGATGAAGAGGCTATTATTAGGTGAGAAGTCAAGGAGTTTTGTTCACCTATGAAATTCGGATCACGGTTGTAATGACAAGCAAAGAAACAAGTTTGGATATCATTGACAGTGACAAGCATTTCAGTAAAAGGAACTCAGATTGCAGTAACAAGCACTTTGTTATTGCAGTGACAAGCTTGCAAAAGTCTCACCATAGTGCCACAATCTCGGTGGAATCTCAACAAGGGTCTAGGTGCTATATCTGTGCCATCATAGAAGTAAGATCTTGGTAATATGACAGCGTTGAGGTCTCACAGTAAAAAGAGATCTCAGTGTCAAGACAGTGATAAGATCTTGGTGGTGACTATGTCTTGATGCTAAGAAGGTCGAAGTGGAAGAGAAGTCAAGAAGAATGGTGACTGTCAAGAGAACTTGTGTCTTAGTCTTCGAGTGGCTAATATGTCAAGGGTCTTGGTCTTGGTATTCGTCAATTGGAATCTCTATAAGAAGAATTTGTGCAGGTTTTCCTCTCAAAGAGTGAGAGGTTTTGCCCCTGCCTCATAGCCTACTTTTTGTGTCTTTTGTCTATTTATGTTCATGCATTGCTAGTTGTTTGATGAAGAAGAACATTAATAACTTAAGCAACAAGAAGATCCTAATCTAGTAAGGCAAAAGGCACTCACAAGCAGTTACTAATTAAGAGAAATCACCTAATTCATGATGCACTAGATTTCTCAACATGGTATCAAAGCTAAGGTGACTAAGTTAAGGAAGGGCATCTCATCAAGGGGCACTCAAAAATCGAATCTCGAGAAAGACACTAAAGCAAGTTGAAGGATATCAAAGTGAAGTCAAGATCTACAACGAACCCTAGATCGAAGAAGAAGTCTACACCAACAAAAGTTTTGGATCCTCTGGTCATCATCAAAAGACCACAAAGACCCTCATCAAGTTGAAGAGAGCTACAAGTCAAGGTAGCTAGAAGTCTATTCATCCAAGAGGATCATTTCTAGGTCAAAGATCATATTATCTTGGAGAAAGTCAAAATCCTAGAAGTATTTCTGAGATCCATACTCTATCATCACCAATGGAAACCCCAAAGAGTTTGTAGTCTATTCAATCAAGAGAAACAAGATGAATAACTTAATCATTATCTTCAAAAGGTTTCATGGCAGTCTCCCCCTCATTGAAGAAAAGACCACCTTGTCCTTTAAAGAAGATCATCCGAGGAGCATCAAGACATCTTCATCAATCATCACCATCAAAGGGATCAATTTGAAGATTTCATCTTCACTTGTCAAGTAAGTATCTTTATTCTATAATCTAATCTAGTAAAATGACTTTGTTTTGCAAGGAGATCTATAAGTTGGTTGGGTCATCGAACTTCCTTGCATGGAAAAGGAGGATAAACATAACCCTCAAAGAAAGTGAAGTCATTGATCATATCAATGGAAAAGTCTCCAAACCATCCGAAGGTCCCCTCAATCCCTATATAGCAGGATTGGAGACATCAAAGAGATATATGATAAGTTGGTAGAACTATTCTCTGAAGATGCGATAAAGAAGGTCATATCACTTAGATATCATCTACACAAATTGAAGGTATCAAAGGATAACGGTTTATCCTCATAAGATCTCAACTGCAAGATCTAGGAGAGATGATTTCGGATAAGGAAATGATCTTCTTTCTTCTAAATTCACTAACTGACGAACAAGGTAACAAATGTTTGTGAGGATAAGAAAGTTATCCCATTCAACAACTTGTGGTTTCTATGCAAGATAGCAGATGACAAGTTGAGGGAAAAAAGTGATGAAGGATCAAATGAAAGGATTCAAACATTTACACAAAGGAAAGAAGAACATAGCTAAGATTCAATGCTATGAACAATAACAAGAAAGATAGAGAAAGAAGTCCATTTCACCAAAGAAGTGGAGGAAGCTGAAAGAAGGAAGTCCAAGGAAGAGGAAAAGCATTAGAAATAAGAGCTCGTGACATGAAGAATGTCTAGAACAAAATCTATGGCAGTCAACTATGTAGGACATAGCTCTTGGAAACCTCATTGAAAGCTCAAGTGATACTTATGGAAAAAGGAAGAAGTCATCTAGTATAAGGCTCATCATACATCAGTCAAAAGGAAACATATGTTGGATAGGGATATGCAAGATCCTCAAGATTCTCTGATGGAATCTTCATTGAAAGGTTCACCAATCTAGAGAGGAAGCAAGTGTTTCATCAATAACTCCAACTTGTGGAATTCATTATGATGACATAAGAGATTAAGCAAATGAAGGGGTTGAAGCTCTTTTTAATCAAGGAAGTTGTTGAAAGAAGCCTAGATGACCTAAAGGTAAATGAGGTATGTATACTTGTATTCAGTATTATAAAGTCATGTTGTATGGTTGTAGGTAACATGGATCACTGCTCAATCTTGAGAAGCATGATCAAAGGAAAGGAATCTCCTCCTATGAAAGGTTGTCGAAAGGCATGGGTCACACTAGATGAAATCAACATAATATGTCCTCATATGAAGTATGAGGTGGTTGACTACAATTGAGGAACTCTGATTGGAAGCTCCTGGGAATGAAATGTGTGAAGAAAGGAAGGAAGAGATCATGAGATATGCAACCATGGTAAAGGCAATCAACATCTGGAAGACCAAGAAGATTTGACTGGGAAATCTCCCGGAAAGATATGAAGACTCTCATGGAAGTTTGCAAAAGATGGAGACCTTTGACAATGGATATATTTGGGAGATATGTCAACACGTATGCAGTATGTTGATACAAACTGGAAGATGTCATGACGAAAGACCATCACAAAGGTAATTTTGATTTAAGTGTTAATTTCTTATTTTTGAACAAATATCTGGATGGGCTTATGCAAAACTGCCAAAGAAAGAACTATGGATGTCTTCCCAAAGAACCATGTAGAAGGATGTAAGATCCTTCCGAAGAAAATGGTATGAAGAAGGCAGCATGACATGAAGCAAGGCCAGACGTAGACTGATGGATCGCTTTTTTATGAAAGGAATGATGACATGAATAACTCGTGAATGAAAGTTATGGATGGTATGTGCCCTATGAAGAAGTCCCAAAAGATGAAGACTCTGTAACTAAGAAGAAATTCATGACATCGAATGAAGGAGTTCTTCAAGCAGTTGATTATCCCATCATCTCCACCTGACGAGTAGTTGTAGGTCCCTAATTAAGAGGGGGCCCAGAAACAAGTTTCTTACTTGGAAGAAACTTGAAAATTCCTAAGTCAAGAGGGAGCTTAGGTACATTCCTTTCATAGGAATGAGTGCATTCCTTTATTGGGATTGATATGTCCTCCCTAATTGAGAGGGAGAGATAGACACGTCATTTTGGTCTTCACCTGGGAAGATAGAATGGAGGATTGGGTAATAATCTGGCATCTAATGCTCTTTGAGGATGAGATAGGGCATCCAAGATAAAAGTAGTCGTACAGGACCGATATTATTTGAGGACTGGCTATCCAAGATATGAATAGTCCAAAGTAGGTCATACTCCGTGAACACCGGGTGGAGTATGTACCTTGAGAGACAATGATGATGGTGTCTATAAATCATTGGTCAGCACTGAGCTCAAATCTTGTGGAGAGATAGAGATGTTAGTCAAGGCCTTGCTATATAACAATGCTGGTTGATATGATACTATACAGATGGGTTACCAATTTGATTCTTCAGATTGAGAATGACCGAGTACCATTATGAATACTTCCCTAGTTAAGAGGGAGTGTTGAAAAGTATAACTAGGTTTGGTCTTCATAATGACATGTAATTGTGATTTTTGTAAATGATGAAAGCTCATGAAATAAACTTTGGTGTTTGCAACAACAACGTACAAGACCAAGGAAGGCTCTGAAATTGAGTGTATGCCAAAATTTTGGAGGGTTTCACGAGCAAGATATTTTATTTTTAGACGGCTCACATTGAGAGCCTTTAGGATTTGTCAGTAAAGTCAAAGAGTCAATGTCATGTATGAAGAACCCTTCTTAGGGATATTACAAATGTATATGATTCTATAGAATTGTCTAGAAGCCCTCCAAAGACAAGCACAAGTTCTCCTATTCATGTCGGCCTCAAGATGAAGTAAAGGCTCATGTCGACTCACCTAAATGGAGACACACCTATTCGAATAGCACTGGTCGGCTTATTTATATGGGACAACCACTGTAAATAGGTGTGTAGGGTATTTGCATTTCCACGGTGAAGAGAATTCAGATCTCTCTGAAATTTCAGGTGACAGAGGACAGTGAGTTCAGATACTTCAGAAGTTCGGATGTCTCTCCGAGATTTCGGGTGGACAATGGCAGTGAGAAGTTTAGATCATTTATGAGATTCGGATGACTATTTTAGAAAAGAAGTTTCGGTGCCCTAAACTGAGAATCACAGTTCGATGAAGAGGCTACTATTAGGTGAGAAGTCAAGGAGTTATGTTCAACTATGTAATTTGGATCACAGTGGTAATGACAAGCAAAGAAACAAGTTCCGATATCATCGATAGTGACAAGCATTTCAATAAAAGGAACTCAAATTGCAGTAACAAGCACTTCGGCATTGCAGTGACAAGTTTGCAGTATATACATAGTGATGAAGTCTCACCGCAGTGACACAATCTCAATGGAATCTCAGCAAGGGTCTAGGTGTTATATCTGTGCCATCATAGAAGTAAGATCTCGGTGTCAAGACAATGATAAGATCTCGGTGGTGACTGTCTCAACGCTAAGAAGGTTGAAGTGGAAGAGGAGTCAAGAAGAATGGCAACTGTCAAGAGAACTTGTGGCTTGGTCTTGGAGTGGCTAATAGGTCAAGGGTTTTGGTCTTGGTATTCATCAATTGGAATCTCTATAAGAAGAATTTGTGCGGGTTTTCCTCTCAAAGAGTGAGAGGTTTTGGCCCTAGCTCATAGCCTACATTTTGTGTCTCTTATCTATTTATGTTCATGCATTGGTAGTTGTTTGATGAAGAAGAACACTAATAACTTAAGAAACAAGAAGATCCTAATCTAATAAGGCAAAAGGCACTCACAAGCAGTTACTAATTAAGCAAAATCACCTAATTCATGATGCCCTAGATTTCTCAACAGTCCTCGGAGGGAGCAAGTAGCAAAATTTGACATGAAGGATCTCGCACCTT
This sequence comes from Pinus tabuliformis, assembly GCA_031772625.1. Taxonomy (NCBI): domain Eukaryota; kingdom Viridiplantae; phylum Streptophyta; class Pinopsida; order Pinales; family Pinaceae; genus Pinus; species Pinus tabuliformis. The sequence goes on from CM062817.1 coordinate 1,602,242,855, forward strand.
GATTAGAAACTATTATGATTTGGCAACCCTGTCAATGATGGAATATGGCTTGGCTCCCTAAAAGGATATTTTGCAGAATCACATGCAAAGGCTGGGAAAGATAGTAGTTGAGATAATTTGTTGAATGATATTGATGTACATACAATTATTTGATTTGATCAAGGAACACATGGACTGTGTGGACAGCACTATTGATGACTTGGAAGAGCATGATATGAGGCAAAACTCTGTTGTGAAGGATAAAAGGCATGTGCTAGCAGTTGTGAGAAAGTTTGGCTCCTTGAAGATTATAGATGAACCAATTGATGACAATGTTGCATGAAGATTGTCAAGATCTAGGAAGCTTGTATTTTGATATGATGTGATGTTGTTAGGAGTCGAGAAACCCTTTCATGAAGATAGATTGTGAAAAATTTTGGCTACGTAAAATGTTTGACATCCAGGAAGATCGAAGCTCAGGTATGATATGTTGATGTGAGATAGGATCCCTTGCAGCTACTACTAAGATCTCCATGAAAAAATAAGTAGTTGATGATTGGGACAAGCTAAAGATTGTGATAATGTCTCCCTGGTTAGGAGGGAGTAATGGATCTCCTCCCTGTTTGAGAGGGAATAAGAACTACCTCCCTAGTTGAGAGCGAGTGATGTGGGACACCGTATTCTCCATGTGCCATGCACTAGGCCAGGACTAACAACTGTAATTCTAGTGAAGGAACTGGTAAGGAGAATGGAGGATTGGATAAGCATATGGGAGCGATACTCCTTGAGGATTGGGAATCCAAGATAGGTAGTAGTCGCGTGGACCGATACTTTTTGAGGATAGGACAAGATATCCAAGATAAGAGTAGTCGAAGAGATCTGATATTCTTTGAAGATTGGGAATCCAAGATAAGAATAATCCTGTAAGGGCACCCCTGGTGAACATCTGAATGGGGTATGTGCCTTGAGAGGTGGTTGTGGTGGTGTCCAAATGTATGCCTCCCAGCATTATGCTCTAATCTCGTGGAGAGTTAGAGCTTGTCAGTTAAGGCCTTTCTATTTTGCAAATTGACAATGATGGTTATGACGTTGATGCTTAATGATGGCTTATCAATCTGACTCTTCTTATGAGAATATTTCAATTTGAGAGTATCCTTGCACTGGTTGTGGAATTATGAATACCTCCCTAGTTAAAAGGTAGTGTTGGAAAATGTAACTAGGTTTGGTCTTCATAATTACCATTGTACTTGTATAATTTTGTATTTTATGTAAAAAGCAAAAATAAGAAAAAAAAGTATTATTATTATTTCATTAGTTAAGCATGTTCATGTTTCTAGGATTTATCGAGTCAAAGAGTGAAAGTCCTATCTAGACTTCTTGTAAAGAAAAAGAAAAAATATTTTTTGAAAATGTAATTTGGGTAAATTCACCTCAAGAAGCCATGTCAGCCCTCTTAGATGTCAAGTCGGATCACTGAAAGGATGTGTCTTTTCGCATATGAGAACAACTATATCTTGACATGCGTCCTCCACCAAATGGAAAGTAATTTGGTGCTCCTCTGTGATAAGTTATGAGGCAGAAACAGAGGCAAATTTTAGTAGTTGCTCCCTTGTGAAGGAATGTGAGTTCCCTGAAGTCAAATGTTCGCGATGTAATGCGAGCTTCCTGGAATATATACCTGAGATAATGTTGGTTTCTTGTGGAAGATAATCTGAGACAATACAAGTGATATAATCTAAATTTGAAGGGTTTGACTGATCTTCTTGGAGGTTGGATTCTTAGGTCTTGGATTTCTCAATTTGATCTGATTCTATAAGAAGAGATTTTTTGGATTTTCCCCCTTGTGGGGTTTTTGCCCTAGTTGGAGTTTCTATCTTGTGTTTCTTGTTCTTTGTGATCTTCATACTTTTGCATTTTGGCAATTGCTTGATGAAAAGAAGAGAATATAAATTTAATAATTAAGCCAACAAATTCACAAGTAACTATCATGATAGAGAAATCAATCATAATACATAAGCACAATGATATCTCAACACATAACTGAACCAAAATACACTAGAGTAGATCCATCTTAACTTCAGATTTATCATACATTGAGAGGGATGCAATCCCTCAAGCTACAAATATTCCCTCAAGTTTTCTCGATGTAAAAAATGTTTCACCTTGAGGGACTTGATTTCTCTTTACATATGATAGATCTGGAGTTGAGATGGATTGATATTGGTTCTTGGTTCTTTATATGTGTGTGTGTGTGTGTAACATGTCAACTCCATGTTGAGCATGGAAGGAATTACACATCTCCCTCAAATGGAGCAATACACCATTGAAATGTTTTAACCATTAAAAATAATTTAGTTTCAATATATATATATATATATATATATATATACACACGTATATATATCAAGAGAGAGAGAGAGACTTTATTTATGGTTGACATTGAAATATTTTCTTGTTATTAAAAAAAATTTAAATGCACATGTCAACTCTATAAGGAAATACACATCACCTTCATACTAGGTTATAGAAACTTGAAAGCAGTGTTATCGGGACCGGTTCGACCGTTTGGAAGCAAAAATCAATTCGAACCAGTGACTTGAACTGTTTTTGGCCAGTTCAGTACGAATCGGCCGGTACGGTATTGGTTCCGTAAAGCCACGTAGAATGCACTAGCAAGTGGGACCTGCTTTTCTTTTGTTCTTTTGATTTTTGTCTTGGTTGGGCACTAGCCCACAAAACGTGCTTAATATTCAAGCTTATGGCCCTATTATTGCTATGCAATTCATGGTAATGTTTAATTCTTAAAGTAAAAGTCACTTCTCCCGCCGATCTGATCTACAGTATCTTCTCGCCTCTACTTTGTGGTGGGTCGTATTTAAATTCTGTTTTTCAATACGACCTCACGTGGGATCAATGGCCGAGTGTATGAACGGTGATTCCTCTGTTTTATAAAGTAACTCCTCCACAGGTGCGTCATCCAGAGCGATCTAGCAGCCCATTTGCACATACATTCCAACATTATCACAGTAGCGGAATTCACAAAGCAGAAGAAATTGAAATATGGAAAGCGGCTCTGTTCAGAATTTCTGATTTGTCAGGCTAGACACTCGACCACACAAACAGATATGAAGCGGCGTTGGTAAAGCGTGTAGTTTTGGACGTGCGCGAACATTGCAAAAGAAATTAGCCGAAGGATTAATAATTACGAATCGCTCAACTTGTGTGGTTACTACAGAATCTTGGTCCAGTAGTATTTTTGAAGGTAATTCCATTTCCCTTCACGGCTAGGTTTTAGATCTAATTTTTTACAGCTAGATCTAGATCTAGGCTGCTAAATCTAATTTTCTGCGGCCAGATCTAGATCTAATCTTATCTTCTGCCTTATTTTTCTAAGGCTGGGTTCTACGGGCAAGTAAAATATGGCTCCGAGCTTCGCAAAAATCACTGGTGGCTCATCCGCCTCTGGAGGGCAATCTCCTGCCCATATCGTCAGTGAAGCCCCAACTCCCACTATCCAAGTGGTCCAGGCCTCACTCGATGAAGCTTTGAAGTTTTCCGAAAGTGCCCTAATTTGTCGGTTCAATGGTTTTTGGCCGCGGCTGATAGCACTCCACAATTGGATTTCAGAGGTATGGAAGCCTGTCATTTCTGATGAAATTAATATCTACCCCTGTGCTAGGGGTTTCTTTATAGTAGATTTTGAAAATCCTGAAAGCAAACAATGTATTCTAGATTCCGGCCCTTGGTTTTGGGAAAAATCAGGCCTATTCATGAAGCCATGGGACCCATCATTCGATCCCTCTACAGCAGTGATAACCTCAGCACCAGTTTGGGTGAGATTGCCAAGCCTACCCTTGCATCTCTGGAATCTCTCCTCACTAAAAGCCATCGGAAATGCAATTGGGAAATTTTACTGCAGGTGCCCAGAAACAGAGGAATATGCTAGAACCACCTATGCACGCATCTGTGTGGAAATGGACTTCAGCGCCGGATTCCCAGCTGAAATAAACCTAACAAGTAAAGACTATGTATGGAACCAGAAACTTGATTATGAAAGTGTCCTCTTCAGATGTCGATCCTGCTTTGAGACAAGGCATCTAGCCAAAAATTGCCCAAAAGCCTCTGAGAAAAATTTTGCTAGAAAAAACCACCACAGATCTACATGGTGGAAAGGAGCACAAAAAGAACACTACACTGTCATCAAAGAAGAATATTCTAGAGAAAACTCTGAGTCACAAGAAAGCAAGGAAGAAAGAAACAACTCTCAAGACAAGCAAGGAGAAATCCCGCCCCAGCAAATCAACAGTTATGAGGATTCGAATACCGCAGAAAATAAATCTTCATTTAACAGCAAAGCAGATCTCCCAAACCAAACTTCTTCTCCGACTATCTTCAAAAGAAGGAACACAATAGATCGCGAAGCTAAGACACCAATGTCCCAAGAACCAGAAGAGATGAAGGAGATGCAAGATAAAGGAAGTTGGAAGACCGTAGAGAAAAAAAAGAAAGCTACAACACCAATCTCGCCAAGAAAGACGAGGAGCCAGACAAGTAAAAATTACGAAAATTGTAGGTCCGATAGACCAATTTGGTCTCAGTGGACGTTAACCATCATCATCATCGTCATTCATTTTCATCCTTTTACTTAAATTTTTAACATTACCATGAAATGACTCGGGATGTTTGAGAGTCGTTTCGACCTCATTAAATTTCATATGGAGTAAGTGGAATTTTATGTTCACTCAAAATCTACCAGACTTACATTTTTTCAGGATTTAAGGATTGGGAGGATTGCAATGTTTCATTGCGTTTTGTCACATATGAGGGTATCAAACTAGCATTTAATCAAGAGTACCAATCCCTCTATGTACCTTGATGTTAGTGGCATTGTTTGTTGAACTCCTCTATCATGATCCTATTAAAAATATTCTCATCACTCAAACAAAATCTTGAATTGACATGCTAAGCATTTTCTTTCCTATTTTAATGCTTAGAGGGTGATATAGATGACGAAGATCCCAATATAGGAAAAAAATTTGATGATATGTAGGTATTTGTTGTAGCGTGAATTTTTTTATGCTAGATGCCATCTAGGTCTTGGTTTTTGATGTATTTTCAGTTCAATTATTGATTGCACTCGGTGTTATTTTGGTTATGTGCATCCTTACATGCTCTATAAATGGGAATTTTTGCTTATATGTATAAATGGTTTGGATTCATATCGATGCACATGAATATATGTGGTTTTCTTTAAAATTTTAATATTTAAGGTGTTTTTGGTTGACTAGTTTTTTGGTCCAATTTTTTTACCAGTTTCTATTCAGTTCTAACCGGTTCCCAATCTAGGGGATCTACTAGTCCGATTCTAATAACAGTGGAAAGTGTCCTTTGACACAATAAACTGTTGAAGAATGTAACTAGGTTCGGTCTTCATAAATTGTATTTGAGCCATAATGAAATGTACTTATCAAAAGATTGAAAAAGAAATTATTATTATTATTATTATTATTATGACTTATTAAAGCATGGGTTTCATGCTTGGGTCATCATGTTTTAGGTCAAAATCCCCATTGAGGACTTTTAGGATTAATTCTGAGTCATTAGAGTCATTGTCCATTTAAAGAGAGCCCTCTTAGGCTTTTGAATCATGTAAAAAGAATTAATATTGAGTCAAGTAGGCTATTTGTCACCTCCACACTAAGTTGGCCTCAATCTAGGTAATTCGACTTCACCAGAAGCCTATATATACAAGCAATTCGAATTCATTTGGTGCACACACACTCACTCACTCAAGTTCGATATCCCAAAAGAAGAGCTGGAAAAGTACGAAGTTAGAAAAGGAGGCTAAAAGGAGTGCGAAGTTGGAGAAGAAGGAAGAAAAGGTCAAGATCAAATTTTGGGCTATCTATCTCTCTTTCGTGTGGATTCCTCTAGGAGATCGAAGTCTCTTTTGTCAAGTCAAAGTTGTTGTTGTTGCTGCTGCTGCTTCCAATTGCTGGGTCGAAATTGCTGCTGCTAGGTCGAAGTTGTTGAAAGGTTATCATTTGCAAGAAGGAAGAAAGGGCTAACTTGGTGTGGAGGAAGGTTATGTCTAGGTCAAGAGTTTTGGGTTACCTCAGGAAGTTATTAAGGAAGAGTTGTTGACTGGGATTTCCCCTAGATAGGGGTTTTACCCTAGTTGTCCGCCTATATCTGGTGTTTGTGATCTTTGTGCTATTGTTTTGGTAATTGCTTGATGAACTAAAAGATATAAGAAAAACATAAAGATAAGAAAGTCACGAGTAATTATCTATATAAAGAAAATCTTTTTGTCTTTCTGATTTTCTAACATAAACAAAGTGATCCGTGTTGAAAATTTGGTAGCTCAAGGATGAATTTCTAAAAATAGAAAGTCTCAAGATAGTAAATCACCTTGCATCAATTGATAATCAAGTAATGTTGATGGAAAATCCCTTCTGATCATCAATCAAAACTAATAAATCAATTTCGACTTAATCATCAATATTATCATCAATATTATTATTATTATTATTCTTATGATACTATTATATTATTATTAAAAAAAAATCAAGTCACTCAATCATGGCTCTTAATAATGTTCTCTAACTCTCATTATTTGCATGGCATATTCCTCTTACACTCTCATTAATGCTCTTACACTATCTTACATTCATTAAAGCACGCCATAAAAGATTCTCTTACACTCTCTTACTCATTAAAGCATGTCATAAAAGATTCTCTTACACTCTCTTACACTCAATAAAAGCATGTCATAAAAGATTCCTATTACGCACTCTTTAATGCATATGTTACACTCTCTTAAAAGCATAAGTTACAAAGACGTGTACCTTCTTAATGGCATGAGTTACATTTCCTAAATGGGCGTGAGCTACACTCCTCTTGGCATGCGAGTTACTCCTACTTTATGGCATGGATTCGTTGCTCCTCCTATATATATGTGCCTCATTCTTTCTCCCCTCACTACTTGTGCATTGTGAAAGAAGAATTTGAGCTTGAGAGAGAGTTGCAAAGAGTTAAAGAAGATTGTGAGAGAAAACCTTGGAGAGTAAGAGCAAAACTTGGTGAGCCAAGGTTGCTTCAGTGTTTCATTGTTGATTCAGTTGAAGGGAAGGTTGATTTAGTATGTGCATCTGTTGCTACTACTAGTGATCTTCAAGCTACAGCTTGTTCAAATTTGAGTGAACTTACTCATTCTCTTAATCTCTCATTGTATTTTGTATCTCTGTTGAACAATTGATTTCTAATAGAAGAAGAATCTGATTGGGTTTTCAGCCTTGTGGGTTTTTCCCTAGTCATTGGACCTAAATTCTTTGTGTCTCATTTTGTTCTTGGTTGTCTTCTATCGTGTGTTTGATTTATGTTCTATCTACAATTGTTTATATAATATTGCAGCGTAAAAAAATTGTAATAAGTGGTTGTTACAACATAGAACATCAGAATTTCAACATGGTATCAGAGCTTTGGTGAAGGCAAACCCAAGAACATAAGAGTTTTCACTCCTTCTTTGTTGCTGAAATCTTATTTGTTGCTCTATACTTACTGCTGAATTTCACTGCTGAAATTTGTTGTTGAAATTTTACTATTAAACTTTAGTGTTGAAATTTTACTACTAAAATTTTGCTGCTACCGTTCTTCCAAGATTTCAAGAAACCCAAGATATGATAATAATTTTGCAAATAGTAATTAAGGTGTTGCATGTGTTTAATAGTTGTGGTTTTGGTACTTGTTGGTGCATGCAAAAGAAAAGAGTAGTTTTACTACGGTTTATGCATGTGCAAGAAAGTGTTGTCTTGAAAAGAAGTATAATGCATAGAAGGTTATGAAAGAATCACTGATAGAAATTGAATGTTGAAGATAGGGGGGCTTCTGACTCTCTCACATTATATGAGAAAAGTCATAATCTTATGGGTTTTGGTAATTTTGATATTAGAGTTATTAACAATAGTGGTTGTAGGTAAGAATCATAACTTTTGTAAAAATTGGAATTATAGTTTTCTAAACAAACATCTTTTGCAGCGATCAAAGATTGATTATAACTAATATCATTGCAGGGAATGAAGTCAATATGTATAATTATTATTGCATGTCTTCACTCTGGAATCAAGATTTGAAGATTTTTATAAAATCAATGAAAAACCTATGCATGCATTGATTCATGATAAGTAATCATCGATATAAAATGTGTCACCAAATTTCACTCATATTCACTGTAAAGCATTACCTCATGTGATAAAGATGATTTCCGAAATGCCTGAGATTAGAGTGGATCATGATGGAGTTTGCCAAGTGGTGTTCAAGAAGATGCATTTCTTCTACCAATGACATATGACTGATGAACAGTGGTAACTTATAGAGGCCAGATCAAGAGGGAGCTAACAACTTCCTTCAATCCCCATTAAAAAAAATAAGTATTTTCAAGTCTTATGTTGTTTCTTTGTGTCACTACTCTTGTTTAGATTTATCTTTATAGATCATTGGTTATTCTTCCCGCATTAGTATTTGAATGATTCTTTCACTAACTTCTTAATGAGGATGCGATCAAGAAAAGCAGATCTTGAAGATCATCAAGGTGCAAAATAGAGCAGAAAGAGTAAACTCCAAGAGGAAGTTGGTGCAAGGATAATGAAAGAGCCACTCTCACATGCAGAAGAGAAAGAAAGACTTGCTCATCAACAGGTATACTTTCATTATGTTCATTTACTTTGCTAATATTGCTCTTGCTCTTGTTCTGGGATCAACAGGTATATTTGATGAATGTGAGAACCAAGTCCTTTGTATCGAGATCGTGGAAGACGTCGAGCCATCCCATGACTTGAGTGGACATGAAGCAGATAAGAGCTCAAGACTTTTGCAAGGAAGTTGGAATCAAAAAAGAGACCACCATTCCATATAACCTTGAACAAAATGGTGTGGCTGAGAGAAAGAATAGAGCTATCATGGAAATGGTCAAAGCTATGTTGCATGATCAGAAACTACCAAAGTTTCTACGGGGAGAAGTTGCGAACACAACTGTCTATGTTCAAAATAGATCTCCTCACCGTACTCTAAACAACTAGACTCTTGAAGAAGTCTTCACTAGCAAAAAGCTCGAAGTTGGGCACCTGAGGATCTTTGGTTGCCCTGTCTACTTCAATGTCCCAAAAAAGAAGAGGAACAAGCTAGAAGCTTCAGATAAGAAAGGTATGATTGTTGGTTCTTGTGATAATTCTAAAGCTTACAAAATATATGTACTAGGACAAAGAAATATAGAGTTTAGCAGAGATGTAACATTTGATGAAGATGTTGCTCTAGAAAGGAAAGAGGCGCTCCTCTTCCTCCTTCTAATGTTGATAGTCAAGATGATGCTTTTGAGATACAAGAAAATCCTGAGCTTGAATCTGATCCTACTGATGAACCCATGGAGCCCATGGATCCTTTGGATCCTCCTCCATGTGATCCTCTTCCTAAAAGGAGACCTTTGTTGATTTGTAACACCCTTCAAGATGTAGATAAACATGGTACACCCAAAGGAACCTTCAGAGAAAGCAAAACCATGTCGATTCCAAGGATATGTTGTAGCCATGAGCAACATTATTCAAGTTGAACCATGGACTTTTGAAGAAGCTGTGAAGGCTCAAGTGTGGAAAGATGCAATGGCTGAAGAATATGAGACCATCATTAATAATGATATATGGAAAGTGGTTCCAAGACCCAAGGTAAATTTGTTGTGTCTTTTATATGGTTGTATAAAATTAAACATGGTGTTGATGGCAGTATCGAAAAATATAAAGCTAGATTTGTGGCCAGAGGTTTCTCCCAAAAAGAGGGAATAGAATATGATGAGATCTTTGCACCAGTTGCCTATTATACAACCATCCGATCCATTGTCGCTCTAGCTGCAAGCCAACGATGGTCTCTTCACCAAATGGATGTAAAGGTTGCTTTTCTGCATGGCTTCCTCAAAGAAGAGATATTTGTGGAGAAACCACAAAGCTTTGAAGTACATGATCGAAAAACTCATGTGTAGACTGAAGAAAGGCCTCTAAGGTTTGAAGCAAGTTCCAAGAGCTTGGTATGCCCGCATTGATAGCTTCTTAATGAAGCGTGGTTTTACTAGAAGTAATGTTGATCCAAATCTTTACTTCAAGACAGTCCAAGGTATGCCTTTTATTTTGGTATTATATGTTGATGATTTATTTCTGACAGGTGGTGAACCTCTTATCCTCTAGTGTAAGAGGGAGTTAGCTTCTAAATTTGAAATGAAAGATCTTCATTTGATGCACTACTTTCTAGGTCTTGAAGTATGGCATAAACCTGGTAAGGTTTTCCTTTCTCAAGGAAAATATGTTGTCAAGCTGCTAGAAAGATTTGGTACGACAGAATGTAAATCCATGAATACTCCAATGGAGATTAGCTTCAAGAAGCTGTGTGGTGAAGTTGCAGTTCCTGATTTGGCAAATTCTTCTGAGTATTGTCAACTGATTGGGGCACTGATGTTTTTAGTGAACACTAGACCAAACATATGTTTTGTGGTCAATACTCTGAGCCAATATATGATTAAACCATCTCATGCACATTGGATTGCTACAAAGCATGTGTTGAGATACTTGCATGGGACCATCAATCTGGGATTGAAATATATTGTCGGTGATATAAGACTACATGGATACTCAGATGTTGATTGGGTTGGTAACTCTACTGATAGAAAAAGCACATTTGGGTGTTGCTTCAGCTTAGGATCTGCCATGATATCTTGGATGAGCAAGAAGCAAAAGTCTGTAGCCCTCAGCATGGTTGAATCTGAGTACATTGCTGCTAGCATGGCTAGTTGTGAGGTAGTATGGTTGAGGAAGCTCTTTGGAGAGTTGTTTGAGCATGTTCTGGACACAACAGTAATTTACTGTGATAATAAGAGTGGGATTCAACTTGCAGAAAATCTCGTGTTCCATGACATGTCCAAGCATATCGAGATCAAATATCATTATATCCGAGATACGCTGTAGAGAGGAGCAGTAAAACTCCATCATATAGCGACTGATGACCATATCACTGACATTTTTACCAAGCCTTTGTCAAAAGGAAAGTTCTTGGTTTTCAGAGAGCGGCTTAGACTGACAAATGTGACCCTTCCTAGAGAAGGCAATCATGGATGATGAGCCTTGGATGTGCGGGATCCTTGTCATGTTTTGACAAGTGGATCCCCCCAAGCAGTGATGAGCCTTGGATGTGTGCGATCCTTGTCATGTGTTGGCAAGTGGATCCCTCTAAGCAGAGATATGACTTGGATGTGCGAGATCGTTGTCATGTGTTGACAAGTGGATCCCCTCAAGTAGTGATAATCCTTGGATGTGCGAGATCCTTGTCATTTGTTGACAAGTGGATCCCCCCAAGCAAAAATGAGCCTTGGATGTGCAAGATCCTTGTCATGTGTTGACAAGTGGATCCTCCGAAGCAGTGATGAGCCTTGGATATGCGAGATCCTTGTCATGTGTTGGCAAGTGGATCCACCCAAGCAGAGATATGACTTGGATGTGCAAGATCCTTGTCATGTGTTGACAAGTGGATCCCGCCAAGCAGTGATGAGCCTTGGATGTGCGAGATCCTTGTTATGCGTTGACAAGTGGATCCCCCCAAGCAGACATGAGACTTGGTTGTGTGAGATCCTTGTCATGTGTTGACAAGTGGATCCCCCAAGCAAAGATGAGACTTGGTTGTGTGAGATCCTTGTCAAGTGGGTTAGCCCCCAAGCAGAGATGAGACTTGGTTGTGTGAGATCCTTGTCATATGTTGGCAAGTGGTAATTCCCCCCAAGCGAATATAAGGTGATAGATTAATATCCCCTATTGTCCATGGCTATAGGGTGGTAGTTGAAGCTCCTCTATGATGATTCTTCTTCAGTAGAGTGAGACATCATTGTTCCAGATGATACAGAGCAGAGATGAACAAATATGAGTAGAGAAAGCATAGATCATTTGTTGAAGAAAGAAATTCCTCCTTAGTTGAAAGGGAGTGTTGAAAATTTGGTAGCTCAAAGATGAATTTCTAAAAATATAAAGTCTAAAATTAGAAAGTTTCAAGATAGTAAATCACCTTTCATCAATTGATAATCAAGTATTGTTGATGGAAAATCCCTTTTGATCATTAATCAATCCTAAAAATTCAATTTCAACTTAATCATCAATATTATTATTATTATTATTATTATTAAAAAGAAATTCAAGTCACTCAATCATTGCTCTTAATAATGTTCTCTCACTCTCATTATTGGCATGGCATATTCCTCTTACACTCTCATTAATGCTCTTACACACCTCTCTCACTCATTAAAGCATGTCATAAAAGATTCTCTTACACTCATTAAAGCACGTCATAAAAGATTCTCTTACACTCAATAAAAGCATGTCATAAAAGATTTCTCTTACGCACTCTTTAATGCATATGTTACACTCTCTCTTAAAAGCATAAGTTACAAAGACATGTGTACCTTCTTAATGGCATGAGTTAAATTTCCTAAATGGGGATGAGTTACACTCCTCTCCTTTATGGCATGGATTCGTTGCTCCTCCTATATATATGTGCCTCATTCTTTCTCCCCTCACTACTTGTGCATTGTGAAGGAAGAATTCGAACGTGAGAGGGAATTGGAGAGAGTTACAGAAGATTATGAGAGAGAGACTTGAAGAGTAAGAGCAAACCTTGGTGAGCCAAGGTTGATTCAATGGTTCAATGTTTCAGTGTTGATTCAGTTGAAGGGAAGTTTGATTCAGTATGTGCATCTGTTGCTGCTACTAGTGATCTTCATGCTACAACTTGTTCATATTTGAGTGAACCTACTCATTCTCTCGATCTCTCATTGTACTTTGTATCTCTGCAGAACAATTGATTTCTTTTAGAAGAAGAATTTGGTTGGGTTTTCACCCTTGTGGGTTTTTCCCTAGTCATTGAACCTAAATTATGTGTCTTATTTTGTTCTTGGTTGTCTTCTATTTTGTATTTGATTTATGTTGTATCTACAATTACTTATCTAATATTGCAACATAAAAAAAATTGTAATAAGTGATTGTTATAGCATAGAACATCAAAATTTCAACAATCCGGATTGGATCATTATATTGTTTGTCATACATCTCGAAGCTTTTAGAGTGGAAACACTGGAGGAATCAGCGCAGAGGAACATTTTTAGCAGTGAGACCCAGTTTAGCAAATCAGGGTCTAAAAACTTCAAGAGCGTTTTGAGGCATCAAACTAAGTTTTTTAGGAGTAAAACTTCGTCGTTTTCGCACTGTACCCTATTTTCATATTCTACACACGGAGACCTTTTCAACAAAGCAAAAAGCACCTCAATCGAACTCTGTATGCAAAAGTTATGCCACTTAAAAGTTGACCTTCCTATCTTCACGACCATAATTCCAGAGGATTCCACGTCAACCCCCATTATTCATGGAAAAGGGATTAGCCACGTGATTATGATGAAGGCTCTAGAAGAGTCCATATTGTAACTCTAGTTAAAAGTTGAGGTAGTCAAACCTAACCACTAGTAGGCTATCAGGTTGTGTTATAACCGGGCCACTAGGAGGAAAAGAGATTCCATTCTTTCAAGTGCATTTGTTCCATAAATAAGCAAAAATAGCCGAAAAGGATAGGAGATAGATCACACAAAGGATTTATGCACTGTAGTAGCCCATGGGCGACGGGCCATAAGCCATACTTCTTTGTACCTGCAGTCATTTTCTATTCATAGAAAAAGAGCAGAGCAACCTCACCTTCCAGGTAGGTGTTCTCCCAAAAGGGTTTCCCAGGTCATATCTTGTGTCAAATTGTAGTTTGAGAGTTTTTATTTTAGTATTCTATATTTTCTCCATAATTTTAATTTGCATGCATACACAATTAACAAAAACCTACAAATCCATAAAATTAAAGAGAAATACAACCCTAATAGTGTAGATTTTGGATTTTTAAATATAGTTTTATTAGATATGGTGTGACAAACTGTCAAATGGAATATCGATGGCAATTTACGGATCATATTGGTATTAAAGCAAGATTTTTTGGGTATATTGTGGAGATTCGCAGGGGATCTAGATCGGCTAAGCCAAAAGTCGTAAAACCCTAGTCATGGTTGACGAATTTGTGAATAACCCTCCTGATCCTGCAAAGGAGAGGTTTCCGCAGCTGGAAGCAAAAGTCGTGGGTATAAACCGTGTTAAAATTGGCAACTAGACCAAACTCCATGTGGGTCACCTTATTTATGGCAGCTGATATTTTTCTTGGATTCCTCTCTTCGAGAGGTGTAGGATTGATCTAAAGATCATCCGATTCCGACATGTATTTATCAGTGTTGTGAAAATCGCGATAATATCGCGATATTATCGTTTTATCGCGATTTTTTCTCGAAGCCGATATTATCGCAAGTAATAATCGCGGTTTTTTTTATACCTGATAATTTCAAAAAAAAATCGCAATAATTTGAAAAAATCACAGGACGTCAGGGCAGCGCGGTTTTATAAGGCAAAAAAACGATTTTTTTTATTTCATTTGCACAGTTAGGCGTGCAGAGAGCAGTGGAGTGTTGGAGAGGGCTTGGAGAATTTGCTTGGAGAGGATTGGAGCTATTTGAAGTGCGTGGAGGAGAAAATCAAGAGGAGGAGACCGATTATCTCCATAGAAACGGTATGGGCACCAATTTTTTTTTGTTTTCATTGTTTTGAAACTTTGTTTATGTTTTTTTTCATTGTTTTTGGTTGGGTAACTTGGGTTTGGAATGGGGTTTATGAAATTTGCCCAATGTAATTTTTTTTTAGTTTTTTTGGTTGGGTTTGGAATGGGGTCTTTGATGTATTGTTTTTTTAGTTTTTTTGGTTGGGTTTGGAATGGGGTTTCTTAAAAATTAAAATGTATGTAATTTTTTTTAGTTTTTGTACAATGTAAAAATTAAAATACTAAATTGTAAGTTTGTAACTTGTAAATTACTAAATACTAAATTGTAATCCTTATTTTCCCATAGGTTCACAACTTCACCGAAACACCATTCAAGTTTTCAACTTCAAAGTTCAAAAACAAACATGCCAAGGAAATTGGACCCTTTTTAGGAATTTGGTGAACCTAAAGCTTCGAATGATAGACTAAACTTGAGTTGCAAGTTGTGTGGCCACCCTATGTCCGAGGGAGTGTACAGGTTGAAGTATCACCTTGCACAAATCCCAGGATTTGATGTGGAGCCTTTCACAAATACAAATCCTGAACTCATCCGAAGAGCCATGAAAGCATTGGAAACTTTAGGCCAGAAAAGAGAGGCCAAAGAAGAAATGAAGAGGCAACTAAAAAAGTTAGTTGAAGCAAGTGGCACTGGTTCTACTGCAACATCAACCAATTCGGTAGCTACCACCTCATTTTTTGTTCCTCGAACCACACCTAGTTCACAGCCATATATCAGCTCAATGCTAAAAAGAACTAAGAAAGAACAAGCTAAGTTGCTGGCAAAATTTCTCCTCTGGAGTGATATTCCTTTTAGCATTGTAAGGAATAATCCATTTTTCCAACCTGATATTGATGCTATTGCAAGTGTTGGCCCAGGGTACAAAATCCCTTCTTATCATGATTTCAGAAGCTGGATTCTTCAAAATGAAAAGCTTGACTGCACCCAAAGATTGGAGGATTTTAGGGCATCATGGGCACAAACAGGATGCACTGTTATGTCAGATGGTTGGACTGACAAAAAGGGGAGAACCCTTATAAACTTCTTGGTCAGTTGTCCCAAGGGGACTATGTTTATCAAATCTGTTGATGCATCTGCACAAATCAAAGATGCAAGAACTTTATGTGATTTGCTAGATGTGTTTATTTTGCAGGTGGGTGCAGAAAATGTTGTCCAGGTCCTAATGGACAATGCTGCAAATTATGTTGCTGCTGACAAGATGCTTATGGATAGGCATCCTAGTTTATTTTGGACACCTTATGCTACACACTGTATTGATTTGATGTTGGAGGACATAGGGAAAATTCCCTTTGTCAAAGATATTGTTGATTCATCCAAAAGCATTACAAAATTTATATATAACCATACATTTGTGCTTAGCTTGATGAGAAGATTCACCAACAACAAAGAATTGGTGTGCCCCGCCATTACACGGTTTGCCACCAGTTTCATATCTCTTCAATCCCTCTTGAATTCTATGTGGGATGTGAAGAGAATGTTTCTTTCAGAGGAGTGGCATGCTTTGCCAATGAGCCACAAACCAGAGGGAGAGGCCATATGCAGACTAGTTTCATACCAGGAAGACTTCTGGGTGGGAATGCAGGAGGTGTGCGACGTTACTGAACCTTTGGTAAAGGTTCTTCGGTTGGTTGATAGTGAGAAGCCCGCAATGGACTATTTGTATAAGGCCATGGACAGGGTCAAAGAAGCCATTCGGGCCTAGTATGATGATAAGAGAGATGATGGGTTTCAGAGACAACTCCTCCTATGGGGAGTGATTGATGAGCGATGGAACAACACACTCCATCGTCCCATTCATGCTGTTGGGCTTTTCCTGAACCCCGCATTTTCTTACACATGTGGGTTTGTATTTGATGCTGAGATCATGGATGGATTCTTATCCTGTGTCCAGAAGATGGTGTGATCTCCAACAGAACGTATAGAGATCTCTAAAGAAATTGAGACATATAGGATGGCAGGTGGCACATTTGGCTTTGACATGGCTGTCATTGATAGGACGATTAAAATGCCAGGTATTTTTTAGTTTGTAACTTTGTTTCAAATTTCATTGTCTCTTCAAATTCCATTTTTTTCTTATGTTTATTTAAAATTTTATTTGTAATTTTGTTGTAGATGCATGGTGGAGAATGTATGGTGGCAGGGTACCCCTTCTGCAAAAGCTTGCCATTCGCATCCTCAGCCAAACATGTAGCTCCTCAGGATGTGAGCGCAATTGGAGTGTTTGAGAAAATACACAACAAGAAGCGCAACAGATTAACACTTAAAAAGTTAAACATTTAAAATATTGCAAATTTCCAAATAAATTTTTGAATTCATTAAACAATATTTTTTTTATAATTATTAATTATTATTTCATGATATTTGTACAGGTTGGAGTCCCAGCAACTTAATGACATGGTCTACGTCTACTACAATTTTCGATTGTGGGTGAGGCAACTTGAGAGGCCACCTGATGTGGAGGCCATCTCATTGGATGGGATTGACACCACTGCTGCATGGAGGGTTGAGGCCGAGAGGCCTCTCATGGAGTCTGCTGATGATTGGTTAGTGCAGGATGTAGTGGAGGGGGAGGAGGAGCAGGAGCAGGAGGAGGAGGAGGAGGAGGAACAGGAGGAGGAGGTGACACCACCTGCCCGGGCTACCCCTGCCACCAGTAGAGGACGTGGTCTACCTCCTATAGCTCCTACTTCTAGTTCTTCAGCTTCTAGAGCACAGCAGACTCCACTGCCAACTCCACTAGCACCAGCATCTACATCTAGAGGGAAAGGGAAAGATATGGCATTTTCTCGCAATAGGGGTAGAGGAAATCAATAGGATTAGACTTTAGTTATGTTCTTCATTTTATTGTATATGACATTATGACATGATGAGATACATTATTATATATTTTGTTGATATTTTGAGGTTGAGTTGGGACTCGGGAGTCAGGACTTACTATTCAAGACCTGATTCAATGTTATGTGTGATTTTAGCACTTAAACATCTTATATATTACTTCTTTTATCATATTTATGTGTCAATGTATTTATTTTATGTTGTAGATGGTTTAGATATTAAAAATATTGAAAAAAATGAATATTTTTGTACCAAACGATTTTTTCCCAATTATTTCCGATTATTTCCCGATAATTACGATTTTTTTCGATTTTTTCCTCGCGCCGAAATTATCCCAATAACGATTAATGCAACATTGGTATTTATGGAGATATGAATTTAATTTGTATTATTGACAATTTGTCAAGGTCGGCCAGCAAGCAAACTACCCCCAGCTCAACCTCAATGTTGCATTTAAATAGACGAGACCTCAAGTCATTTGAGGAACACATCATCTCATGATCTCTCTCCACTTGTTTGGGTTTGTCTTCTCTCAAGGAGGACGTAGTGGAAAGAGTCATCTAAGAAAGCCCTAGGCGCAGTCATGAAGGAGATCTAGCTGCAGTTGAAGAGATGCCCTAGCCGCAGTCAAGAAAAGAGGCCATGCCCTAGCCACAACAAGACCCTAGCCACAGCATTTGAAGTGCGGATCTGTGACAAGTTCAGGAAAGATTCTTCTCTGTGTTTTGGTGCGGATTCTCTGTGGAAGAAGGTTGCAGCTCTAAGGCAGCTAGGAAGGTGCTTAAGGGCAGATTTATGGGCAGCATGGGTATGTCTTCTTAGTCAGATCAGGCCGCAACAAATCAGAGGTAAGTTGGAGTATGTTTCTATTCTATTGTGTGTGAGTTATCTCTGTCACAGGGCCGTTGAATAGGGTTGTTGCTACAGCTGTGTGGGAGGACCTTTTGTGAGGGCCAAAAGGCTAGTTGAGGCCCTCTCTCTAGGCCACATATGCCCAGGACAAAGCGCAGTAGGACAAAGGTTCTTCCTTATTGTTTGGGGCTGCTTTATGTTGCTGGTTGGTACAGGTTGGTTGTAGGATACGTGGAGGAGGAGCCTCATACCCTACAGCAAATTTGGATGCCTATCATTGGATAGCAAAAGATCAAACTCCTTGTTGTAGCAGATCCGAGATCTGTAGGGTGCCTTGAGGTGATTTCTTAGGGACATACATCAGCAAGATTGGGCCTAAAAGGACAGCTAAGGATGACTAGGGAACACTGTGATTGAAGGACTGTTGTGGCAAATTTTGGAGGAATTTGGATACCCTAACCTGAGATAAGAAGCTACAGCAATAAGCACAGTTATCATGACTAAGAGGCAGCAACAAGGTGGTTATAAATAACCCCTTGGTAAAGTTCTGATTGATAGATCAATCAGCGTGGAGGATAGGAGCTTATAAATGGGAGGCAAAAACAGAAGAAGGTTTCTAGGACAGTTATGGCTGAAGTCATACTTATGGTGAACTTGCTGCAGTCCTATAGCAGTTGTTTAGGAGAACGATTTCACAGGGAAGGAAGCCACATCAAGTTATGTAGTGGGTTGCTGTAGGTTTTAGTTGAAACCCTCAACAAAGCTCAGTCCATGAACAACAGTGACAAGTATTCAGAATTGCAGACTTCAGCCCTTGGTGACAGGATTGCAATTTCAATGAGACTCTTCATGGTTAAGATCTTTGGCAAGTCAGTATTGACTTTATATCATTGTACTCTATCCCTCCCTCTCTCTGCTGAACTATTGAAGAATATAAGAAGAATTGAACAAGGGTTTCCCCACATTGGGGTTTGTCCCTGGTTGGTACCACATCTTGTGTCCTCTTGTCTTGGCTTGTCTTCTACTGTTTATGTTTATGTTTTATCTGCATTTTACTATCATGTTGATGTGATTGCTAAACTAGATTTTGATATTGGGCTTATATGAAAATTGAAGTAAATTGCTCTTAAGCATAGAACATACCTAAAATTAACATGGTATCAGAGCTGAGGTGAAGACAAAGCTCAAGCAAGAGTGAAAGAGCAATCACCGATGACAATTGGACAAGGACAAAAGGCTCAATGGGTTCCTTGTCCCACTTCTCAGCTGAAGACAAGCTCCGTGAAAAGTCTGACTATCACGGATGGAAGATGTCTCTTGATCTGACATTGAACAAGAAGTGTTGGATTATGTGAAGGGTAAAATCCTTGAGCCGCCATCAAATGCACTGGTTGCTATAAAGAAAAAGTACAACAAGGCGAAGAAGATTATCAAAGATTCCATTAACAAGCATCTGGTGGCTTACATCTCCGATCTAAACACCTCCAAGGAAATCTACGACAAGTTGGTCAGCATGTTTAAGAGAAGTTGGCATTAAAAGGGAGACTACAACACCGTTGTGTATGTTCAAAACCGATGCCCTCATCAAGCATTGGACTCCAAGACTCTCGAAGAAATGTTCACTGGTAAGAAGCCCGATGTCTCTCATTTTAGAATTTTTGGAAGTCTTATATATTTTCATGTGCCGAAAGAGAAGAGAAGCAATTTGGGTGCATCAGGGAAGAAAAGAATCTTTGTGGGCTATAACGAAAATTCTAAGGGCTATAGAATTTATGTGGCTGGTCAAAGGGAAGTTGAGGTAAGTCATGATGTCACCTTTGATGAAGATATGGCTCTTGGCAAGGTTGAAAACCTTCCTTTTCCAAGGAAGGATAAAAAAGATGACACCAAAAAGCAGGGAGAAAAAGAAGATGAAACGATGTCTGATGTTGATGAACCTATGGATCCTATTGATCCTCCTCCTCAAGGGCCCTCCTCCTCCAAGAGGAGGCCCTCATGGCTTAGGGAGACTCTCGAAGATGCCGAGAGACATATTGCACCAAGGGGGACTTTCCATGAAAGCAAGAAGTCGAACAGGTATCAGGGATACTTGACCATTATGAGCACTATCATTCAAAATGAGCCTACATCATTTGAAGAAGCCGTGAAGCATCAAGTATGGAAGGATGCTATGAATGAAGAATACGAGTCCATTATGAAGAATGATGTCTGGGATGTGGTCCCTAGACCCCAGGACAAATCGGTTGTCACCTCTAAATGGCTTTACAAAATCAAGCATGGAGTTGATGGGAGTGCAGAAAAGTACAAGGCTCGCTTTGTTGCTCAAGGCTTCTCTCAAAAGGAAGGTGTAGATTACAATGAGATATTTGCACCTATTGCCCAATACACCACCATCCGCTCGATCATAGCCCTTGCTGCTTTGCAAGGATGGAACCTACATCAGATGGATGTCAAGACCACTTTCTTGCATGCTTCGATTAAATAGGAAGTCTATGTGGAACAACCTGAGGGGTTTGAGATTCATGATTGGGAATCTCATGTATGCAGGTTGAAGAAAGCTCTCTATGGATTGAAGCAAGCACCTCAAGCTTGGTATGAGAGGATTGATAGCTATCTGATGAAGCTGAGATTCACTAGAAGTGGATAATAAATCTCTCATACTGGTACTTTATATGGATGACCTCTTTCTGACAGGTGCAAACCCTCTCATTCACAAACATAAGAGGGAGTTGGATTCTGAATTTGAGATGAAGAACGTAGGGTTGATGCACTACTTCTTAGGGTTGGAGGTCTAGCAAAAGCCAAGAGAAATTTCCTTATCTCAAGGAAAACATGTTGTCAAGATATTGGAAAGATTTGGGATGATGGATTGCAAGCCCTTGACTACCCCAATGGAGCTTAACTTTAAAAGGTTATGCAGTAGTGTTGCTAGACCTGAATTGGGAAATGCTTCTGAGTATCGTCAACTCATAGGAGCACTGATGTTCTTAGTGAACTCCCGTCCGGATATATGTTTTGCAGTTAACACGTTGAGCCAATATATGGTTGAGCCTCATCACACACATTGGATTGGTGCCAAGAATCTTCTGAGATATCTTCGGAGCACAATCATTCATGGACTGAGATACACTACCGGAGATGTGAGGTTGCATGGTTATTCTGAAGTTGATTGGGCTGGTAGTGTGGTGGATCACAAGAGCACTTCTAGATGTTGTTTTTCTTTGGGTTCTGCTTCGATATCTTGGATGAGCAGGAAGCAGAAATCGGTTGCTTTGAGCACCGTCGAGGCCGAATACATAGCTGCTAGCATGGCCTCCTGTGAAGCTGTGTAGTTGAGGAAGCTCTTCAGTGAGTTGTTTGGACATGTACTGGATACTAGCGTGATCCTCTGTGACAACCAGAGTGGGATCCGATTATCAGAGAATCCCATGTTTCATGATCGCTCCAAGCATAAAGATATCAAGTACCACTTTATCCAGGATATGTACAACAAGGAGCAATAAGGCTCCATCACATTGGGACTAATGAACAGGTCGCCGATATTCTGACGATGCCCCTGAGAAAGGTCAAATTCTTGACTTTCCGAGAACGAATAGGAGTCGTGGAGAGACCCTCTCCTGAGGGTCCTGTATAATATGGATATTGAACTCTAGGAGCTCTGGGGGGCATGGGATACTTCTTGGAGCGATGAGCAACCATAGGGTGAGTGGTTCAGCCTTCCCCTAGTGGTTTCCTATGTAGGCAGGATGAGTGGTTCATCCTTCTCCTCCTGAGACACAATCATAGGGTGAGTGGTCCAGCCTTCCACTAGTGATTTGTTGTGTACAGGGTGAGTGGTTCAGCCTTCCCCTGGGATACCCCACGGCGACATGTAGGCATGATGAGTGGTTCATCCTTCTCCTGCTGAGACATCCTACCCATGCAGTCTGGGACTCATGGGAAGTACCTCTCATTCGGCCAATGAGTAGGAAAATGAGGATAGGGACCATAGTACTATTGATGGATGCATCGTGTACTACCGTACTCCCTATGCTAGGATGACCGATATTGATCTAGGATCAATTGGAACTGACTTTGGGTCAATAAGAGTGGTATGAGACACTCTCTTTATTTGGGACTGACTTCAGGTCATTGGAGAATAATATGATACATTCTCGATCACTTCTTCTTCATAGTACAACTGAGCAGAGCAGAGCAGTGCAAAGCAGTGCATTAATGGCAGAGATAGTACCGACTGATAGATGGATTAGCCGATGGAGTTCGCCCTAGTTGAGAGGGAGTATTAAAATTGGCAACTAGGGCCAAACTCCATGTGGGTCACCTTATTTATGGCAACTGATATTTTTCTTGGATTCCCCTCTTCGAGAGGTGTAGGATTGATCTAAAGATCATCTAATTCTGACATGTATTTATGGAGATATGAATTTAATTTGTATTATTGACAATTTGTCAAGGTCGGCCAGCAAGCAAACTACCCCTAGCTCAACCTCAACCTTGCATTTAAATAGAGGAGACCTCAAGTCATTTGAGGCACACATCATCTCATGATCTCTCTCCGCTTGTTTGGGTTTGTCTTCTCTCAAGGAGGACGTAGTGGAAAGAGTCATCTAAGAAAGCCCTAGCCGCAGTCATGAAGGAGATCTAGCTGCAGTTGAAGAGGTGCCCTAGCCGCAGTCAAGAGAAGAGACAATGCCCTAGCTGCAGTAAAGAGCAAGCCCTAGCCACAGCGTTTGAAGTGTGGATCTGTGAAGTTTAGGAAAGATTCTTCTTTGCGTTTTAGTGCGGATTCCCTGTGGAAGAAGGTTGCAACTCTAAGGTAGCTAGGAAGGTGCTAAAGGGCATATTTATGTGTAGTGTGGGTATGTCTTCTTAGTCAGATCAAGCCGCAGCAAATCAGATGTAAGGTGGAGTATGTTTCTATGCTATTGTGTGTGGGTTATCTCTGTCACAAGGTCGCTGAATAGGGTTTTTTCTATAGCTGTGTGGGAGGACCTTTTGTGAGGGCCGAAAGGCTAGTTGAGGCCCTCTCTCTAGGCCGCATATGCCTAGGACAAGGCACATTAGGACATAGGTTCTTCCTTATTGTTTGGGGTTGCTTTATGTTGCTGGTTGGTACAGGTTGGTTGTAGGATACGTGGAGGAGGAGCCTCATACCCTACAACAGATTTGGATGCCTATCATTGGACATCAAAAGATCAAACTCCTTGTTGTATCAGATCCGAGATCTGTAGGGTGCCTTGATGTGATTTCTTAGGGACATACATCAGCAAGATTGGGCCTAGAAGGACAACGAAGGATGACTAGGGAACACTGTGATTGAAGGACCATTGTGGCAGATTTTGGAGGGTTTTGGATGCCCTAACCTGAGATAAGAAGCTATAGCAATAAGCATAGTTATCATGACTAGGGGGCAACAGCAAGGTGGTTATAGATAACCCTTTGGTAATGTTCTGATTGATATATCAATTAGCGTGGAGGATAGGAGCTTATAAATGGGAGGCAGAAATAGAAGAAGGTTTTTGGGACAATTATGGCTGAAGTCATACCTATGGTGAACTTGTTGCAGTCCTATAGCAGTTGTTTAGGAGAATGAGTTCACAAGGAAGGAAGCCACATCAAGTTATGTAGTGGGTTGCTGTAGGTTTCAGTTGAAACCCTCAACAAAGCTCAGTGCATGAACAACAGTGACAGGTACTCAGAATTGCAGACTTCAGCCCTTGGTGACAGAATTGCAATTTCAATGAGTCTCTTCATGGTTAAGATCTTTGGCAAGTCAGTATTGACTTTATATCATTGTACTCTCTCTCTCTCTCTCTCTCTCTTTGCGAAACTATTAAAAAATATAAAAAGAATTGATCAAGGGTCCCTGGCTGGTGCCACATCTTGTGTCCTCTTGTCTTGGCTTGTCTTCTATTGTTTATGTTTATGTTCTATTTGCATTTTACTATCATGCTGATGTGATTGCTAAACTGGATTTTGTTATTGGGTTTATAAGAAAATTGAAGTAAATTGCTCTTAAGCATAGAACATACCTAAAATTAACAAATCGTAATGTAAATCTCCTCATGTCGGCCCTGAGAAATAAGCTTGTGCTATTTGGAGAAGATGGGGGTTCTAATGCAAAGGACATATCAGAGGGGAGATCAGGAGATCGGGAAGAAACAGAGAACTAGCCGAAGAAAGGACCCGAAAAAGATCAACCCAGTTTGAGTGTCATGAATCATTCACAATCCCTATTCAAAATGGAAGTGAAGGTCGATATCAAGTCGTACCAAGGTGAGATCGATGCTTTGAAGCTAAATCACTGGTTGCAACAATTGGAAGTGTATTTCAGTGTCCATCATATTGAGGAAAAATAGAAGATTTCATTTGCGCGGTTGAAATTAGAGGGCCATGCCCTGACTTGGTGGGAAAGCCACATGGAGACCTTGAGGTTAGAGGGAGATCCTCCAGTGACTAAGTGGGAGGACTTCAAAACCCTCATAAAGTCACAATTTTACCCTATTGGGTATGTAGAGGACCAGTGGATCCGATGGCACTACTTCAGGCAAAGACAGGGGTAAAGTGTACATGAGTACACCACAGAGTTCAAAAAGATGGCCATAATGTTGGGTATCTCCCCAAAGAAACTAGATGTACTCCTCAAGTATCTAGGGGATCTACACAGCCATCTGCGAAAGCAAGTGATGTTGTTCAAGCCTAGATCAATGGATAAGGCTTGTGCATAGGCACAGTACCTGTAGAATATAGGCTTGAACAAAGGGCAATCAAGTTGACCCAAGCAAAAGGAGCATCAAGACGCTTCTAAAGAGGGGAAGAAGAAGTGGAAAGAGGGAAAAGATAAAAAGATGGCAACCACAACACACCAGTGCAAAGACCCCAACAACCACTATAATCGCTGAAACATTGACATCCATACAAAGGAGAAGTGTTGGAAGTTGCATACATAGCTTAACCCAAAGAACAAAAAGAAAGACAATAAGAAGAAGAACCTCATGGCCACTGATTCGAGTAACCCGGTTGAAAGCAACTTGGACGTGGATTAGAAGATTGTTCATACATCAATGCAGTAGGAGGTGAATTTGAGTAGCCTTCAACAACAAGAAGAGAAAGAAATGACCAAACTCTTCCACATAAAGATACAAGTCAAGAAGACAAAGATTGATGCTCTGTTTGACTCAAGATCACAAGCAAATTTCGTTGCAGCAAATCTGGTCAAAAAATTGGATTGGAAGTTCGTGATCATTCGAGCCCATATCCATTGGAATGGGTAAATAAGAATGTAGAGTTGAAGGTGACAAAATAGTGCAAAATTAGATTTTCCATCAGTGCTGATTTTATTGATGAAGTAGAACTAGATGTAATTCCCTTTGATGTATGTGGAGTCATGTGTACATGCGTGAAGTAGAACTACATGTAATTCCCTTTGATGTATGTGGAGTCACGTGTACATGCGAGATGCAATATTCATGCGGAGTGTCAACCAGTACCGGCTTGTCAAGGATGGAAAATCGTTTACCATCAACGCGCACAATGGCAAGTCAAAAATTTTGTTGGTAAGTGCCAACCAAGCCAAGAAATTGATCAACTCCAACAAGAAGTATGTTTTACTATTTTTAAGAGAAAATCAATCTATAGAAGAGTTTGTCAGAGGCAAGTCATCCTTAGAGGGGTATACAAAGAAACAAAAACAACAACTAGAAGAGTCTCTACAGGCATGTAGGGATTACCACCCAAGAGGGAAGTGGAGCACGAGATCCAGCTATTTTCAGACTCCCCATTTCCAAACATTAGGTTGTACAAGCAATCTGTTATAAAAGCAAGTGAGGTGAAAAAATAGTTGCAGAAACTACTGGAATAGGGTGTCATTTGACCGAGCACATCAACCATGTGAGTCACCCAGCATCATTGTGCCAAAGAAGGATGGAACTTGGTGGATGTGTATTGATTACAAGCGTTGAACAAAATCACACTCCAGAACAGGCACCCTTTACCCAGGATAGATGATCTGTTGGATCAGTTGCAGCAAGCGAAGTATTTCACCAAGTTGGACTTAAAGTTTGGATATCATCAAGTTCAAGTAAAAGAAGAAGATATCTGGAAGACTACTTTCAAAACCATGCAAGGGTTGTATGGGTGATTATTCATGCCATTCGTCCTATGCAATGCACCAGCTACATTTATGAGGTTGATGAATGATATATTACGCCCTTTAATGGATTTATTTGTTATTGTCTATTTGGATCATATACTAGTATACAACAATGTTATCAGAACTAGACTGGAACTAGCCGGTCCGGCTGTTTTTTGCCCAAAACCAGTCCGAATCGGCCGGTTCAAGACCAATTTTGTGCAGTTTGTACCTTTCCAAGTTAGCATTAAAAAAATCCCTTTTTTTTCATTTGTTTGGCCCACTTCTAATTCTCCCCTATGCCAACCTAATATTCAAGCCTATGGTCCTCAGCCTAATATTCAAGCCTATGGTCCTATTATTGCTATGCATTTCATGGTAATGTTAAATTTTTAAAGTAAAAGTGACATTCTCCTTAATCTTTCATTTCCATCCTTTTACTTAAATTTTTAACATTACCATGAAATGACTAAGGATGTTTGAGAGTGGTTCCAACCTCATTGGATTTCATATGGAGAAAGTAGAATTTTAGATTTCACTCAAAATCCAACAGACTTAACAATTTTTCAAGATATTAGGATTGCGGGGATTGCAACGTTTCCATTGGATTTTGTCATGTACGAGGGTAAGGAACTAGTATTTAATAAAGAGCACCAATCCCTCTATGTACTTTGATGTTAGTGGCATTGGTTGTCGAACTCCTCTATCATGACTCTACTAAAAATGTACCCATCACTCAAACAAAATCTTGACTTGACATGCTACACTTTTTTTATCTTATTTTAATGCTTAGAGGGTTATATTCATGACGAAGATCCCAATATGGGCAATGATTGCAAACTTGGATGCTACTCATTCTTCAAATCAGGATGTGGAGGATGATCAGGATGATGATTTTGATGATGACATTGACAATTAGCACTTGTAGATTGTAGTTGTAATATTTACTATTGTAGACTGTAGTATCATACTACCATGTTATTTTGGACTATAAAGGCCTTTTACAATCTGCTTCTTGATGTTTTTTGGTTTAGCGATGTTTTGCACTAAGTCTTATTTTGGTTATATGCACAATTACTTGCTATATAAATGAGAACGTTTGCATATTTGTGTATAAATGGTTTGGATTCATATGGATGCACGTGAATATATATATGTTTTTCTTTAAAATATGAATATTTTATGTGTTTTGGGGAAACTATTTTTTTTTCGTTTTTTACCGGTTCCAGTCTGATTCTCACTGGTCCTCGGTCCACAAGGTTTTTCAGTTTGGTTATGATAACATTGGTATACAGTGCTACCTGGTAGGAGCACATCTCACATTTGACACAGGTGTTGGTGACATTAAAGAAATACCAGTTGCTATCAAATCCTTAAGAAGTGTGAGTTTGCACAACAGTCTTCGATGTATCTAGGGTATGTGATAGGTGGAGGAGAGTTGAAGATAGATCCTGTCAAGATGGAGGCCATCATGAAATGGCTAGTGCCTACTAATGTTTCTGAGGCTAGGAGTTTTGTTGGGCAGCGTAGTACTTGAGGAAATTCATAGCCTCGTTTTCAGTAGTAGTAGCGCTACTCCACGCCATAACAACAAGTGGCAAGAGTTTCCAATGGAGAAAAGGTCAGCAGAGGGCCTTTGAGGAGCTAAAGAAGAAGATCAATCAAGCACTAGTTTTGGTGTTACCAAACCTGCAGCAGCCCTTCGAAGTGGAGACAAATGCAAAAGGGTATGCTATGGAAGCGACCTTGATGCATGGAGGAAGGCATGTATGCTACCATTCTAAAGTATTTCATGGGGCAGTTCTTAACTATCCTACATACGACAAGGAGCTTTATGCCCTGGTGCAAGGTGTGAAAAAGTGGAAGCACTATCTAATGGGAAAGGAGAGTAATCCACACAGATCACCAGCCACTATAGTACTTGCAGGCCTAGAGTAAGCTACAACAGACTAGACATTACAAGTGGATAGGATTTCTTTAGCAGTTTCATTTAGTGATCAAGTACAAGAAGGGCAGCACAAACAAGTTGGTTGAAATGCTTTCAGTTCCACCCACATTAAAGATCACGGCTTTGGGAACTTTGATGCACATGGAGCCATTCACCCATGATGCATACAAAGAGGCATATTCAAAGGATGAGGACTTCAAGGAGTTGTTACAGCAGTTGTAGGTCAGAGTCATGTGCGTGATGACAATAGCACCATTGACTACCATCTCCAGGATAGGTTACTCTGCAGGTTGGATAAGTTATGTGTTTTTAAAGGTAAGCGATTGCAACTAATTAGAGAGGCTCACACCTCCAAGGTTACATGGCACTTTGGTGTAGGGAAGTAGTAGCCAACTTGCAAAGGTATGTGTATTGGCCTAAGATGCAAGAACAAGTAGCTAGGTTCATAAGAGGATGCATATTTTGTTGTACCAACAAGCCTAGTAATAGGAAACAAGGTTTATATCACCCTTTACCTATACCCACTCGTCCTTGGGAAAGCATTTCCATGGACTTTGTGGGAGGTTTACCAACAACCAAGAAGGGACATGACTACCTATTCGTGATAGTTGACAAGTTCAGCAAGATGTGTGTTCTAATGCCCTGTAAAAAGACCAATATAACAAGAAGTAGCAAACTTGTTCTTTCGACAGGTTTGGGTGCACTTTGGGATACCAAGGAGCATCATTTCAGACAGGGACATGAGATTTCTCACTGCGTTTTGGACTACTTTGTGGGAGAAGATGGACACGAAGTTGAAGAGGTCTACAGCATTGCATCCTCAAACAAATGGGAAGACAAAAGTAGTCAACAGGACTTTCATGCAACTTTTGAGGGGTTATAATCAGAAGCATCCAAAAACCTGGGATGAAAATTTGGTATATACTATATATGCAACACTCTTAGAATAAAGCAATCGACACTTCTACTAATAAGTCCCCATTTGAAACTTGTTTTAGATATTTGTCGCCTTCACCTTTGGATATTACATATGAGCAGCAAGGAGTGAGGGAGGATCTTACAAGGGATGCCTTGAGGGCTGAAAAAATTGTTGAGAAGATTAGGTAGATCCATATACAAGTACAGGGGACACTTTAGAAGTCACAGGAAAAATACAAGGCTAGGCATGATCAACACCGAACAAAGAAGTCGTTCAAGGTGGTAGACAGTGTATGGTTATAGTTGAACAAGGAGAGGCTACAAGATCATGGTAAGAAAATAAAGGTTTTGTGATATGGTCCCTTTGAGATACTGGAAAAGGTGGGAGATAATGCCTATAGACTCAGTCTACCACTCAGTTGTGAATGTGGAGAATTTGAAGCTCTGTGAGCCTTCCATGCAAGATCAGGAAGAGCAACAAGTCCTACCTTTTATGGAAGATTTGGCACCAGATGCACAAGCAAAGTTGATAGAAGATACAATTTTGCAAATGAGGTCAAGAACTACAAGACAAGGGCAGCATGACCTTTGGCAGATTGGGTTGAAAGGACAACTTCCAAACAAAGCTAAATGGTACACCCAAGAGAAGTTGGAGGAAAATTTTCCTCACCTCATTTAGTAAAAGCTTTTAGGGACCAAAAGCCTCCCAAAATGGGAGGTGTGATCCAGATTGGATCATTATATTGTTTGTTATCCATCGTGATAATTTTAGAGTGGAAAAAGTGGAGGAATCAGCTCACATGACCATTTTTACCAGCGAGACCCAATTTGGCAAATCAGGGTCTAAAACCTTCCAAGAGCATTTTGAAGCATCAAACGACATCTTTTGGGAGTAAAGCTTTATCGCTATAGCACTGCACTTTTTATTCATATTCCACACAAAGAGACCTTTCCAACGACACAAGAATCGCCTCAATCGAAGTCTGTATGCAAAATTTATGCCACTCAGAAGTTGATTTTCCTGTTTTCACTCCAGAGGATGTCAAGTTAGCCCCCATTATTCATGAAAAACGGGCTAGCCACTTAATTATGATGAAGAAGACTCTAGAAGAGTCCATATTGTAACTTTGGTTAACAATTGAGGTAGTCAAAGCTAACCACTAGTAGGCTATTGGGTTGTTTTATAACCGAGCCACTAGGAGGAAAAGGGGTGTCATTCTTTCAAGTTCATTTGTTCCATGAATGAGAAAAAATAGCTGAAGCCTGATAGGGATATGAGATAAGAACACACAAAGAGGATTTGTCCGCTGTAATAGCCCACAGGCCACGGACCATACTTCTTTGTACTTGCAGCTATTTTCTATTCAAAGAAAAAGCAGAGCAGTCTCACCTTCCAACTGGGTTTTCTCTTGAAAGGGTTTCCCCAGTCATATCTTGTGTTCATTGTTCTCTATTTTCTGCATAATTTTAATTAGCATGCATACGCAATTAACATTAATCTACAAATCCAGGAATCTAAAGAGAAATAAAACCCTAATAGTGTAGATTTCGGATTTTTAAATATAATTCTATCAGATATATCATGACAAATTGTCCAACGGAATATCCACGGCAGTTTACAGATCACAAAGATAGGGGAGGGGTTTACAATTAGGTTAAGAATTTTAGGTTTTAGTTTCTTTAATTTATTTCCCATTTTTTAAGAGATTTTCATGGGCATAAGCATGGTTGAACTGAAGTGGCTAGTTCCTTGTGGAACTGGCAGGTTCAAACCAAAATCGGTTGGTTTTGTAAAGAAATAGCCAGTTCAGTCATGGAACAACTGATCATTCCCAATTTAGGACGCCAATTCCACCTAGGAAAGCCCACAATCAATCTGATTGTCTAGTTTGGTATGTTCCAGTGCAGTTCCAATAACAATGCTTCTATTGTCTCTTTGAAGGATTTATATTCAAAACCCCACCATTGGATGATGTTGTTTCTAGAACATACCTGAAGTAAGAAAATCAAGTCTGTAAATGTTTTCTCATAGCTCCATACTTTGATCCTAGATCATGAAAGTCACGGATCCATCATGTTGCATGACTTTGATGTCCTATTCTGTTAATTTTAGGCAACAATGGTATGTTCTATGCTTTAGAGCAATTTTACTTCAATTTCTTTATGAGCCCAATATCAATTTCAGTTTAGCAATCACATAAACATGTAAGTAAAATGCTGATGGAACATAAACATAAGTAGTAAAAGAGAAGCCAAGACAAGAGGACACAAGATGTGGCACCAGCCAAAGACAAACCCCAATGTGGGGAAACCCTTGATCAAATCTTATTTTAGTCTTCAATAGTTCAGCACAGAGAGATAGTACAATTTACAAATTCTGATAATTCATAACAGCAGCAAAAGAGCCCTAACCAGAAAAGTCAACACTAGTCAAGAGGGCAGATTTGACCATCAAAAAGTCAGTCAACTTTGGCTTCCAAACAACAAGATGAAACAGCCCTCAAAACAGTCGAACTCTGCCCAGTCAAAGTCAGGTCAAACAGTCAACCTGCAGTCAGCTCTAACCACAGTCAACATTGGTCAAACAGTACGGATTGTCTCAATTTCTGTGCCCAGAAATGCGGCCTGCCCAAACAGAATTTCCCCCAACAAAAATGCAGTCAAACAAGTCAACACTAGCTGGTCAACGCTGGTCAATGTCCAAAACAGAAAATTGTTGTCCTTTCCTTTCGCACGTGTGGAGAGAGAAGCTGCCAAAAAATCCTTACCCAGTCAGATGACGAGAGAGATGTGTGTAGATGAGTGATGTCCAAATGAGGATGAGGCATCATGTATTTATAGACAAGTGTTGAGGATGAATAGACGTGACTGTTGGGCTTCTGCGCCTACATGAATTTGCTGGCCAACCTTGACAATTTGTCCATAATCAAAATAAATTCATAACTTCATTTGTACACGTCAGAATCGGATGATCATTAGATCAATCCTACACCTCTTAGAGAGAGGAATCCAAGAAAAATATCAGCTGTCATAATAAGATGACCCATGTGGAGTTTGGCCCTAGTTGCCAATTTTAACATATTCTTTGTCGATCATCTCTTCTAGTTCTTCACTCCCATTTTGACTATTTCACTTATATTATCAAAAGTTTCTTGTATCTTATTCATATAACCCATCTAACATAAAAATTTGTTGTGTTTACTATTTCATTTGTTTCATTTCCTCCATAATTGATTCTAGCAGATGTCCTAACCCATTTGGTCCATAATACTAGGGTTTTTGAGGTTCAAATTGATGGATCTGTAAGTAACGTGATACTGAGTTTTTGTGATTAACAATGCTGTAACTTCAACACAATAGACAATGTGTGACCAGAAAACCTGAGACTCGCCTTCGCAAGTCTGCTTTTTTTGTAAAAAAAAATTGTATCATAAAAAAAAAATGAAAATGGAAAGCTATTTTCAATTGAAAAGAAAAAAAAGCAAGAGAATTTCCACAAGATCACTTAGACTGCTATATTGGAGATTACGGCAATTTCGAATTAGAAAGATTGTTAAGGTAAACATGAAAAAGGTACATAATCTCTGTTTTCATTTCTTCTCGATATGCATCAAATTATAAAGACCACAGATGTAAATTGCTTACAGGTGAAAGCTTCTACCTCTTGTAACTCTATGTATTTATGAAGAGTTGTCGCTTCTACACATAACATTATATCAGACCTTCCGTAATTTTTTTTCCCATTGGCATTAGAAGTACAGAGTCCACTCCATTATCAAAATTTTATATTGTATATATTAGTTTACTAATAGAAAGTGGTGTTAAAGCCTTTGGAAGGTTAGAGAAAACATTGCTGAACTTTGCACGTGGTTTCGAGTCTTGATGCACTAAAAAATAGAAAAGCCTTTCACAAACATTATTACACTTACCATATACGGTGATCCCCTGCAGTTGTCCATTCCTCCATACAAATAGAGCAATGTAAAGCCTCAGTATCACTTGTAAGAAGTAGATTACTTCTAGCACCTGTGCTCTTATCTCCATTCATATGAGAAGTTACCCCCTGGTTATTGCTTTGTTGATAGGATTCCTCTGTGGACTGTTGAACATCTGGGCTACTAACCAACATAAATTGGTCAGGTTTTAACTTATGTTTCACTTTCCATTGTTGCCTCAACTCTCTAATCAGCTTTTGTGCTCCAACCACAAGATCTTCTCCTTGTTTCAATCCAAGAATATCTGTCAAAGTGGAACAAATTTGAGCTGTTTCTTTCTCTCTATTGACCAATATTTGAAACTCCCTCTCTTTCTGCTCAAGGTTTCCTAACTTTTCTTGCAGGGCTTCCACAGTTTCCTGCAAAGAACAAATAATGTTCTCTTTCTGTTTCACTGCCCAGGTCTTCTCCAATTTCACCTGTTCCAAAGCCCTATTCCTTTCTACAAATGCCTTTGACAAATCAGCATTTTCATCCTCTGCCATTCTCTTTTGTTCGTTTAATTCTTTGAAGGCATTTACCACCTTTTGTAGATGTTCTTCCTTTTCTTGTAGCTTCTTTTCCAATTTGTCCTTCTCATTGACCGTGTTCTGCAAATCAATTTTCGCCTGAATCAGTTCCTTCATATTTTTCACATTGTCATCACTCTGTTTAATTAGTTGTGCAATATAATTCATGTTGTTCTCACTCTGTAAACCATCATTGTAACCCGAGGACACTCTTGATGAGTTTCTGTGATGCATTTCTAAAATTCCTAAGTTAGCATCAGGTGGAATTGAGTCTGAAAACGAGATGCTAGTTCTTGCGATGGGAAATTGTTGCCCAGTATTACTAATCTCAACGCATTGGGTATTCGACACATCTAACTGAGAATTTGAAGTTTCAGTTACAATACTTGGAAATATTTTCCAATTCTTTACAACTCCACGACGACGTGGTGGACAAGGGATTGCAAACAAAGGAGTAACAAGATCTTCTTCAAATTGAGGCCGTGCCCAAGTGTATCCCTTCTCCAAGCCAAAAGGGCAACTCTTTACAAATTCAGAAACACATTCCACTGATTCCAAACGTTCAAGATAAGGCAAGATACAGTTCTCCAATTGCCAAAAGGAAGCCTGCACATTATATTGGTATGGAATGGGGCAAATCACATTTCCATCTTGATTTCTAAGCATGGCCACATTTGAAGTGTCAACTAAAAGCGTATTTGCACAACCATAGTCTCCCAGATCTTCCCACACATTAGTCAAATCCTTATAGCATCCGTAAAATTCATAGCCTTCTCGGCTGAATCTCCTCATAGTACGGCTGATTCTCGTCATAATACAGTCCTCAATTGAATAAGAAAGAATCTGATCAGAACTAGTAGTGTCTTTCAAAATGTGCTTCAGGACCAAATCATGCACGTTTCTAGGCTTCTCTGACCACAAGACCACCTTGAATACAGACATACAAGACCACAGGAATCTGCTAGCCTGAGGGTGCACAAACACAATATAGGGGTCCACGGAGAAGCCACCATGAGCAAAGGGAACCTTACTTTTGTGAACAAAATGTGCCAAGACATATTCTACACTGATTACCAACAGCTTGTCGTATTTCCTCACTCTTCTTTCCTTTATCACCTTTCTCTGCTCCGACCTCGCCCGTCCAGAGAATCTCCTTAACAGGCTCTTCGGAATACCATGCATCCGACTCCGCACAACATGAGCTCCTGAACGAAAGTTGAGACCACTGTAATATTGCTCCAAAAGTTCTCCATCTGAAACCTCTAGGGCAGTAGCTTCAATCCATTCTTCACGGTCCGCAAGACATTGTTCAACAATTTCAGCACATTCCTCCGCTAACCCGGCCTTGATCTTCCGCAAAAATGAGCATGCAGTAACATAATCCAAACCATCTATTCGATCCACCTCTTCCTGCGTGTGTACTCCTTCACTACCTTCTCTTCCCCGCTCTTCCCTCAAATTCTCCAAAGCCAATGACAATTTCTGCCTTTTCTCCCCATGTTGATATCCTTCGCTTCCTTCAATTTTACCCTGCCCTTTCAAAATTCCCAATTCAAACCCATTTCCATTGACTTCATTCATTCTTTTCTCCTTCAACAACTCAATATTCTGCACCATATCGATTTCATTCATTCTTCTCTTCTTCAACAATTCCGCATCCTGACCCCCATTTTCTACAACCTGCTGCCAAAGATCAGGTGCCTGGTCTCTAACAAGCAACGCAATGACAACCCCATAGGGAACTCCATATTTGGTCCACATTGTGGGTGAAATGAGATCCTTCAGGCACATCTGTTTAGCAGTCTTCATCTTTTTACAAATATAGACAGACCAGTTAGTGATATTTCCTTTCATGCCTTCTTCAATAGCATCAAGAAATCCATGGTTGCAAAGAGAAACAGTAGGAATTCCCGAAAGATGCTCCATAACCAGAGATGCCACATACCTAGTAGTGTCATCCTTGATCGAATCCACAGGGAGTTCGTGCATGAACTTTGTCTCAACGCCGCACAACGCTGTCAATTTCCTCGCATACCTTTCTTTCCATGCCTTCTCTCCAATTTCCTTGATGATGGTGCTCTTGTTTAAGAACCAGTAACCCATCCCGCGTCCTTTGTTAGGCAAGCCCGTTGCCCTGCAAATATCTTGCTGCTTCACTGATATCTTGTAACCGAACACTGTAGAACACCTGACTAGGAAATTCTCCCAAAATTCATCGACAAGGTACCCAACTCGACCCAGGACTGGCCTGATTGATTCGGCTTTTTCAATGTAAGCCTTCAACCCAGACTTCTCCAGCGCTTGAAGCTTGGCTGGATTATCAGTTTCCAGCCATCTTGTGGGTTGTTGAGTCATTACGCATGGCCGGAACTCCCCCATCACCATGTACTACCATGCATCTGCTCCTCAGAACTTGGACAAGTAAGACAAGTAAGATTCAAATGAAACGGGGCATCTGGGAATCTCTCATCATTGGATAAGAATAACTCAATGATGGGGTTCCAGGGAATCATAAATCTGTGCGCATGATTGTATAGGGTTTACGAATTTGAATTTTCCAGTGTAATTGGAGTATCACCTTTATCTCCATGGATCGGCAACGTGTATTTTGCTTTAAGGTTATCAGAAGTTTGAGTTTTAAGGGGATCGAAGTTTCCTCCATTTCTGTTGGAATTAGTTTCAATACATTATCTTAATGGATTTGATATGTTACAATTTTTAATAAATTCAGAGACTCTAAAGATTTTAAAAATATGGATTCAAGTTAATTTTGAAATCGAATTTAAAAAAACAAAAAAAATATATATATATATATATATAATTATAAGTATTTTAAAAAAATATTTTTAAATATTAAAATAATAAATATAGAGGGTGAAAGAAGAAGAAATTATTTTAATTTTTACGAGGCTAAAATTTGCTTATGGGACAGATTACTTCTTCATCTGTTTGATGTATTAAGCTCTTTTTCTGTGAAGCTTCACACTAAATGCTCTTCGTTTCTCAACAAACCCCTCCCTAAATAGATTATCCCAAGAGCTAGGTGCTAGCATATCTGTGTAACTTTCCCTATTGTCTTTGATTTGCTTACGGGACAGATTACTTCTTCATTTGTTTGTTGTATTTGGCCCTTTTTCTGTGAAGCTTCACAATAAATGCTCGCTAAATAGATTATCCCAAGAGCTCGTTGCTAGCATATCCTATTGTCTTTGAAGACCTCTCATTCCAAAGTGAAATGTTTTTCTGTTTTCACTTTTCGGAAGAACAAAAAATGCATACTCTTTCCTCCTACACTTATTTTGGCCTTTTCCAACTCCCTATTTCACAATGGAGTTTATGAGAATTAGTCCTTAACTGAGCAATAAGAATTTTGGCTTTCCAAGATACACTGGTCTCTATGCATATTTTTGGTTGATGACTATGAGTGAGATTAAACAATTCAATATAATACCTTATCTACTAAAAATATGATTTCATTATAATTATTATTCTTTTAATATAATATATTGAATTATTTATTATTATTATTATATTTTTAATTTTATATAATATATTATATTGAATTAAGGCTTATGCTATATTGAATTATTAATAATTTTTTATTAAATTTTTTACTTTATATAATATATTATATTGAATTAAGACTTATACTATATTGAATTATTAATCATTCAAATTAAATTTTTAATTTTATATAATATATTATAAAGATAGGATTATTTATCAAAAAAAATTAGTTTTATAGGTAATTTTTATATAATATATAAAAGAATAAATATCATGTAATTTTTATATAATAAGTAAAAGAATAATTATACAAGAATAGGAGAGGATAGATAATAATATAGGAGAAATAAGTCCAAGGCGGCACCTCAATTGGTGATGGAAGTGATGTGAAATCAGGCAAACCAAGAGATCCAAGGTTCATGACCTAGTCTAGTCTATGAAGAGGAGGACAGATCGTAGAACCCCGGGCTAGAATCGACCCTATGTCACGCAATTACAAGACTAACTCAGTGGGTGATTCCTTTGGGCTACAAAAAAAATATAGGAGAAATAAGAATAAAAACTTTAAGTGCATAGCTCCTCCTTCAATCATAGTGATTACATCGTTATAAACATCAACTTTCTCTCAAAGCTCTCTCTTCTAGGGCATACCATCGTGAAATATCAATTTCATCCTTTCAAAAATAATTGAAGTGAAGAATAAAATGTCCCAAGTCAAATTTTCCAAAATTAGGACTTTACACTTATTAGAACATAACCTTGAGAACAAAGACTCATAGAGTAGCTATTATTTATCTATCTTAGGAAACTCAATATCCCTAAGTTACTAAAGAAAGTAGAAGTATTTCTTACTATAACGAGACACCTACATATAGGAAACTTCATGTAACAAGGCTAAGGTGCATAAGTTTAAGAAGGGTTACTCCCCAAAATTCAACCCTTAAATGAAGGGACAAGTGAAGATTAAAATAGTATGATGGGCTATACCTTATTAGAAAAAAAGACACCTTAAAAATAATAGTAAATGCACTTAATTTGGGCATGCACCTTTCTAGGTAAGAATAGTAATTTTGGGTTCAACACATGAAAGAAATTTCCATAAACACTCCTCCTATCAAATAAAGAAAAAAATTCAAAATATTAATTAGCTCTAAAAAGGTGTTTAGGGTTTTTGACTTAAGATATAAACAAATGAGACACAATGAAGTGGTATAGGAACTAATCAAGGAGGGTGCACCATCTAAGGTCATATGAGAAACTCTCACGGCTTATAACATCCTTAAATAAATAGTACACTCAATGTGGGCCTATCAAGTACCTTCTCAATGCAATCAATCCCTAAAACTTTAAAGTGCTAAGAATGACTTGAAATCTGATAATATACTATATGCCATATCAAGTGTCCAAAAGTCTAATCAACTATTAGAAACGACACTACCATGGTATCAACAAATATTAAACCATAAGCAAATCTCCCAATTGGGTCCTCAAATAAATAATTATCCTATCAATGAAACCATTCTCAAAATTTGCTTAAGATAATAACTTCCCATACTTTCCTCAAATTCAAAATCCTTGCACATCTCACCAAATGGGCATTCAAAACCATGATTAAATCCTGAAAATTGTAAGTATGCAAAAAACAACCTATCTATACCTTTCGTGGTCTTCAACCTCTCATACTTGTTTTGAATAATACAATTGACTTACAAGTATGGGGCACTTGCTTCACTAAAGCTTTGTCAGTTAAATGTACCTATGTGTGTGTGTGTGTGACTTGCTCAAGAATTAATCCCACCAACAACCTTGGAATAACAAAAAGATGCAACCATGTGGAAAGTCTAAAAAGGCATTCACAAATTGTCGATGTTACATCAATGGAAAGTTCAATTAATCCATGTCATACTATGCCCACACACACACCAAAAGAAAAAAATATAGGCACTCGACCAAAACTAGCATCCAATACAAAAAATTGTAAGACACATGAAAAAACCAACCTAACCATACCCTTTGATGATCTTCAACATATATATATATATATATATATATATATATTGTTGCCTTGCCTAGGAATGTTGATGGGCCTAAAAAATGTAGCAAGAATGTTATCTTCCTTTGGCTCTTCTACTTTAATTATCAACTCAAGGTCATACAAACTTCAAGGCATTATGCACTGTATATGCGAGATGCTTTCTCTCTTTTGTTGAAAAATGTGTAACTAGCTTCAATCTTCATAAGTATGAAATATATTCTTGTAAATTATAAAATGAAAAGAAATTATTATTGGAGCATGGGTTTCATGCTCAAGTTTTTTTATTTTATAGGTCAAGCACCCATTGAGTGCTTCTAGGGTTTGTCCTAGGTTTAAGAGTCATTGTCATATATTGAAGACCCCATGGGCACATTGTATCTTGTAAAGAAAAATTTGTTTTTGTCTTTAAAGTGTCGAAATGCCCTCCAAGATCAAGTCGGCCTACATGAAGAGCCACATCTACCCTTGAAGAAGCCTATATATAGAGAATAACTCGTCCTCCATTAGACACACTCACTCACATCTCTTTCTATGTGAAGAAGAGGACAAGAAGAGGTCAAAGAAGAAGGACGAAGAAGAAATCGAAGGAAGTCAAAGTGCTTGGGCTAGTTCTCTCTCTCTCTCATGTGTAAATCAAAGTTAGGGTTTCTGCATTGAGGCTATCTTTGGTTTGATCTTGGAGGAAAGAGAGAAAGGAAGTCAAGCGAAGGTCACTTAGGGTATCTCACTAGCCCTAAGTCTCAAGGAAAGGAAAGTGAAGGGGAAAGGAGGCCATATGAAGAAGATTAAAGTCTTCTTAAGGAGCAGCAATAGTTGTCGGGAGACAAAATTTCGGATCTGAAGTAGGAGGTCGAAGATCTTGTAGTAGGAGGTCGAGTTGGTCTTGATATTGGAGGGTATTTGTCTGAGTCACTAGGTCATGGTATTCCTCAATTGAAGGATCTATAAGAAGAGAAGAGATTTAAGGGTTTTCCCCTCAAGAGGAGGGTTTTTGGCCTTGGCTTGCAACATATATTGTGTGTCACTGTTCTTATTGTTTTTAGTGGTTGTTTGATGTATCTCACACTATAATAATAAGGAACAAGGCTAATAAGGTAAATGGTAAAACAAACAATTATTAAGGTAAAGAGAATTAACATATTCACTACCCTATTGAATTCTCAACATGGTATCATAGCTAAGGTTATCAAAGGGCATCATGAAGATCTCCTCTACAGTGAAGAAGTTCATCAAGAAGATCGCAAGCCATCTCAAGAAAGGTATCAAGGAAGTGAAGTTTCGTATCTTCTTCAAAGAAGGTATCGATCAAATAAAAAGATGAAGGTCTCTTCTCAGCTCTCTCTGGCACATTCTAAGATGAAGACATTTGGGTAATTGATAGTGGTGCATCAAGGCACATGACTGGCCATTCGAATCGATTGAAGACCTTTGTTATGCTCTTAATCCTGCAAGACGATACCAAAATACCAAATATGCGAGAAAATATACCCAAAACATAGAACAAGAGCAATAACAGCAAGTATTTTATTATTCAGAAAGCAAAGTTCACTTGCCTCTTCGAGGGGGCAACCTCCAATAGAGCTAAGCTCAATTACAAAATAAGACACGATGCTCCTTGCAAGGAGTCTCTATCCTTTATATAGGATTCATACATGCAATACCATGGGGCAATACCATGGTTCTTATTAATACCATCTCTCTAATACCATGGCCCATTTGCAACAAATGTTGGTCCCGTCATTAAATGCGGGTTAACCACTTACAATTACTAATATGGGCTTTATTGACTCTTTACTTAACTATAACTATGACTTGATCCTATTACATAAATAAGGGGGTAAGGGTGGGACCCTAACATGCCCTCTCCCATAAGAATAGCCTTGTCCTCAAGGCTAAAGTTGTGGAAACTGCTGAAGAATAGTGGCTGGTTCCCAGGTTTCATCTTCCGGAGAGGTGTCTTTCCACTTGACGAGGACTTCCTTGATCATGCGGCCACGCAGGTGCCATTCTCTTTTATCCAGGACCTGTTCAGGTTGGAGCCAGATTGACCCTTCTTCATCCAGTTCAGGTAGACTGGTTTGAATTCTGCAATTGTTCCCAATCACTTTCTTGGGGCATGAGACATGGAAAACAGGATGGGTTTTTGTAGTGGGTGGCAAAGCTAGCTTGTAGGCCACTTCTCCAATGCGCTGAAGTACTTGATATGGTCCATAGAAATTTGGAGATAGTTTCTGACAACCCTTGTCTTTGAGTGATGTTTGCTTATATGGTTGCAGCGTCAAAAAGACCTGATCCCCTTCTTGAAATTGGCGTTCTGAGCAATGTTGATCTACCTGTTGCTTCATGCGGTTTTGAGCTTGATGAAGATTCTCTCTAAGATGGGCGAGCATGGTTGTGTGGTTCTGTAGGAGTTGATCCACTACTTGTACCTTCGAGCACCCCTTGATATAAGAAGTAGGGGAAGGAGGGAGTTGACCATAAACTGCTTCATATGGAGTCATTTTGGTGGTGGCATGATAGTTGGTGTTATACCACCATTCATATAGAGGTAACCACTGTACCTAGAGATGTTGCTTTTCCGAAGTGAAACACCTAAGGTAGGTTTCCAGACATTTGTTGACTGCTTTAGTTTGACCATTAGTTTGTGGATGATAGGAAGTAGAAGAGTTCCTGCCAAAAATTACTGGTGAAGACCAGGTCACGATCAGACACAATGGAAGTGGGCATGCCATGCAATTTGAAGATCTAATCCATGAAATATTGAGTGACAAAAGTCAGTGTAAAAGAGTGGGGTAGGGCGCAAAAATGTGCATACTTAGAAAGTCTGTCCACAACCACCATGATGACTGACTTGTTTCCTGACTTTGGAAGACCTGTAATGAAATCCATAGAAACCTCTG
Organism: Pinus tabuliformis; assembly: GCA_031772625.1. Taxonomy (NCBI): domain Eukaryota; kingdom Viridiplantae; phylum Streptophyta; class Pinopsida; order Pinales; family Pinaceae; genus Pinus; species Pinus tabuliformis. The sequence goes on from CM062817.1 coordinate 1,602,285,180, forward strand.
TCCATATTGATGTCGGAATGGGCAATGGTTGTAATCTACTTGGTTCTTTAACTGTCTATCCTTTGTTGCGCTAACAGACGTCGCATTCAGCTACAAAAGTAAGAATGTCCTTTTTCATGCCTGTCCAAAAAAATGATTTGCGAGTGCAAGCACACGTCTTCTGAAAGCCTGAATGTCCTGCAGTGAGAGATGAGTGCAACTCCGCCAAAATGCAGCTTTTGAGGGTGGATGTTGGTGATATTACGACTCTGTCCTTGTAGCGAAGAATCTCATCTTGCCACGAGTAGCCCTTGGTGGAATTTGGATCCGCCTGTAATTGAGTAATGAGTTGGGAGAGCCTGGGATGTGAAAACCATTCCTTGCGAGCCTCTTCAATCCATTTTGGAATGGGAAAGGAAATTGCGAGCAGGGTACTTTCCTCCTCAAATTGGCGAGATAATGCATCTGCTACAATATTTTCGCGCCCTTTCTTGTAAATTATCTCATAATCATATCCCAACATTTTGGTGAGCCATTTATTTTGTTGTGGTGAGGATAGGCGTTGCTCCAAAAAATATTTAAGGCTTTGATGGTCTATGTGGATTTGGAAGCGTCGCCCCAATAAGTAAGGTCACCGGGTATCTACTGCATGCAAGATGGCCATCATCTCCTTCTCATAAGTAGATTGTCCCAGATTCTTTCCACTGAGTTGTTGGCTTGTGAAGGCCAAGGGTCGACCTTCCTACATTAAGACTACCCCAATACCCGTACCTGAAGCATCACATTCAATGACAAAAGATTTGGTGAAGTCGGGTAGTGCTAAGACCGGAGTGGAACACATGGCATTTTTGAGAGCTGTAAAGGCCTGTTGTGCTTCATCATTCTAGATGAATGAATTTTTCTTGAGGAGTTGAGTGAGGGGCCTCGCAATGTGACCATAATCGTGGACAAATTTGCAATAGTAGCCCGTGAGACCCAAAAAACCTCTCAGGCTCTTCAAGGTCTTAGGTTGAGGCCAATCCTGCATTGCCTGGATCTTTTTGGGGTCCACCCTGACATCATCACGCCCCACAATGTGGCCCAAATACTTAACTTCTTCCATGCCAAAAGAACACTTGGACATCTTAACAAACAATTTATGCTCACGGAGCAGTTGCAAGAGTAAATCTACATGCTGAAGATGTGCGGCCCAAGTGTGACTATAGATGAGGATGTCATCGAAGAAAACAAGGACAAATTTTCTGAGATATGGTTTGAGCAGGTGGTTCATAAGGCTCTGAAAATTGGATGGGGCATTATAAAGACCAAATGGCATGACCGAGAACTCATAATGGCCTTCATGAGTTCTGAAAGCAGTCTTTGGAATGTCGACTTCTTTCATGCGAATTTGGTGGTAGCCTGAGTGAAGATCAAGCTTAGTGAAGAATTGAGCCCCATTTAGTTCATCCAGCAAATCATCAACAACTGGGATGGGAAATTTATCTTTGACTGTCAACTTATTGAGGGCCCTGAAGTCTGGACACATACGCCATTCCCCATCTTTCTTGAGCACCATGACCACTGGTGATGAATAAGGACTAATGCTGGGACAAATGACGCCTGCTTCCAAAAGTTCCTTGATTATTTTTTCTATTTCATTCTTTTGGGCGAACGGATATCTATATGGGCACACATTTGGTGGTTGTGCCCCTGGGACCAAAGTGATGCTATGATCATGTTCCCTTCTCGAGGGTGGAAGTTCATGAGTCTTGTCAAAGACTGGCTGATGGGTATTTAAGATCTGTTGCATCGTAGGATGAATCGGAAGAGAATTGGGTTCGAAGGCCTGGATGGCATTAAATTGAGCTATAACTCCATGATGGCCCTTTTTTAACAATTTTTCCATCTGATGTGAGCTGATGATAGAGGGAGCTCCCGCCTAGAGTCTGCGGAGGGTATGTGTGTGGTTGTTCTGCTTAAAGTTCATATATAACTCCTAGAAATCCATTGTGATTGGGCCAAGTGTGCGAAGCCATTCAGCACCTAGGACAATGTCGCACCCTCCCATGTGTATGGCAAACATGTGGGTCTTTAACTGATAATCCCCCATTTGAAGTTTGACATTTTCACAGTGGCCTTCACATTTCATTGTGCCCCCATCAACAATTTGGACTTGGAAGTTAGAAACTTCTTGTACAAAACAATGCACTACTTCCACTACTCTTTGATGGATAAAATTATGTGTACTTCCACTATCAATCAAGACTACTACTGGGCGATGCTTAATAAAACCTCTGATTTTGAGAGTTTGAGGCGAAGAAATCCCTGCCAAAGCATGCAGCGAAATAACTGGTTCTTCAGGTACATTGTCCTTCTGGTTGTCCTCTTCTTCCTCCTCTGGTTCCTCAAGTGGTGGGGCTTCCTCCGATGAGCTGGGATCAGTAGCATCAATTTGAAAAAAATTGGGCTCCTTGCATTTATGCCCGGGGGAGTAATTCTCATCACAATAGTAACATAATCCTTGCTTTCTTCTTTTTGCCATCTCTGCAAGTGACACCTTTTGAACCTTGAGTGTTTGGGTAGTGCTCTGAGCCTGTGGGGGGCGACACTTGGCGGTGAAATTTGGGCAATTGGACTGGGCCGCTAACGCATGTTCTACTTCACGAGCTATCTTGCAAGCCTCCAGCCATGAGGGAGGGTGGTGTAGTCGGACGTGGGCTTGTATGGCCTCTTTAAGACCACTGATAAAACATTCCGTGTAGAACTGATCTTGTAGACCTAAAGTGCGGAAAGCTAAGGCTTCAAAAGCTGTAATATATTCATCCATTGTTCTAGTCTGACGGAGCTTAGTGAGACGACCCAAAAAAACAGAGTCATGGTCAAAGCGATCCATAAGAGCTTTTTTGAATGTGTCCCAAGTCAAGGGCCTTCCATAGCAATGTTGATGCCATTGCCACCATTGCCATCTTTCATTGTCCAAGTACATGATCCCCACACTAAGCTGAGTTTCATTATCCAGGGTGTAATTCAGATTGAAATATTACTCCATTTGTGCTATCCATGATGCTGGGTGAGAGCCATCAAATTTATGCATGTCCAGCTTGGGTGGTCGTGGACGGGATTGTTGGTGGGTGCTCCAGAGGTGAAGAGAGTGGCTAGACTCACCCTCACTATGTTCATTGCCAATATATGCATCCTCGCGGGCTTCCGCCTTGCCCGTAGAGAGTGCTGTAGTTAATTTCGTCAGCTGATCTTGGATTTCTTTCAAGGATGTTTCAAGTTTGTCCATCCTTTCATTCGCCATAGCTTGATTTCTAGTTTCTACCATGCACTGAGCCGATTTACTTGAAATTTGGGACTGCCCGAAATTTTTTGGCACTAACAATTGAATGGTACCACCTTGCCTAGCTTGTCATCCTGATTCTTATGGGCCAAGTCACCAATAAGCGCCCTAGGGGGTCTCAGACTTTTTTTTTAACTCCTAACGGAGTTTTGCTCCTTGCTTAGGAATACTGCAGTTGCCAAATCCCTGAAATGTCAATGCTGCCAAAAGTCCTGCGAAAATCACACCCAAGTATAGGAACCCACACAACTACTCAGATCTGGATGGTGGATCTGAACGGCGGAACTGATTTTTGCTGTGGATCTGATGGATCTAAGAGATCTGGATGGTTGATCTGATAGATCTGAACTGCGAAACTGATTGCTGCTGCGGCGGCAAAAACCCCACTTGCGAGATCTGATCTGGCAAAGATTATGTAGGATCCAGAGAGATCAGGGAACTATGGTATCTAGGAGTGTCAGGTGCTACAGATCGCAATATACATAAGGGTCTAACAATAGTACTTGGCCCAATTTTTCAAGGCACCGACTAAGGAGGATCAACTGTAGCCTTAGTCGTACAACCCAACTACCCTATCGGGCGAGTAATATCTCCGAGTGCTGTTCTCGGTGTACTGTAGCAGCAAGACGGCCAACAGTTGATCTATGGCGAGGTTTCAAGGGAGCTAGGGGGCTTCCAATGTACCCAGAAGGTACTTGGAAGACAGTCCGTGCGCGGTTTTGTCTAATGCACTACTACTCGAAGGGGTACCCAGAGGGGTTATAAGGGAGTCCAACAAGCGTGACCACCTCTTGTATTTCTTGCATGCATGCCTCCCCAAATCTGCAGGTTTATGTGCTCAACGACAGATCCCGTGGTTTAAAGACGCCAGAACACGTCTCTAGCCAAAAAAAAATTGCTAAAAAATGGAGATCCCATCGGCCTTGCAAAGCACTCTGATACCACTTGTTATGCTCTTAATCCTGCAAGATGATACCAGAATACCAAATATGCAAGAAAATATACCCAGAACATAGAACAAGAGCAATAACAACAAGTATTTTATTATTCTGAAAGCAAAGTTCACTTGCCTCTTCGAGGGGGCAACCTCCAATAGAGCTAAGCTCGATTACAAAATAAGACACGATGCTCCTCGCAGGGAGTCTATATCCTTTATATAGGATTCATACATGCAATACCATGGTTCTTATTAATACCATCTATCTAGTACCATGGCCCATTTGCAACTAATTGTGGTCACGTCATTAAATGTGGGTCAACCACTTACAATTACTAATATGGACTTTATTGACTCTTTACTTAACTATAACTATGACTCGATCCTATTACATAAATAAGGGGGTTAGGGTGGGACCCTAACAACCTTATCAAAAGGAAAATCCACTTGTTTAGTGGAACTTGGAGATAAAAAGAGAGATAACCCATGAAAGGTAATGGATCAACTTCCATAAAGTTGGAAGATGGAAGCAACATTCACCTCAACAACATTTTATTTGTTCCAAGTCTGCACAAGAACTTACTTTCCATTTCAAGTCTATAAGATAAGGGTGATATAGTAGCTTTCATTGATGGTAAGGTGTATGGAGTAAAGACTCTACAGACTAATATCTCCTATGGAATTCCTTATCTAAAGGAAGACCATGAAGGAGTTTGTAAGGGATGTGCATTGGGTAAGAATACCAAGAGACCATTTGGAAGCAGTGCTTCACGGTCAAAAGAAATCTTGGATCTCATTCACTCCGATGTATGTGGCCCTATGAATCCTAAATATCTTGGAGGTCATCTATATTATGTTACATTCATCGATGATCATTCAAGAAAAACCTAGGTTTACTTAATGAAAACCAAGGACAAAGTATTTACAAAATTTCAAGAATTCAAAGCTAAAGTGGAGAACCTTACAGAAATGAGAATCAAGATATTAAGATATGATAATGGAGGAGAATATACATCCAAATATACTATAGCATTTTGTAAGGAGTCTGGGATAAAGAGGGAGATGATAGTCCCATATAATCTAGAGCAAAATGGAGTTGCAAAACAAAAGAATAGATCCATTGAAGAAAGTGTAAAAGCAATGTTACACGATCAGGATCTACCTAAGTTCCCATGGGAAGAAGCCACGAAGACAACTGTCTACATTCAGAACCAAAGTCCCCACAAATCTATAGACAACAAAGCTCTAGAAGAGGTGTTCACTGGAAATAAGCCATATGTAGATCATCTTCGGATCTTTGGGTGCCCTATATATATCCACATACTAAAGGATAAAAGAAAGAATTTGGATCCTTCAGGCATGAAGGGGACATTTTTGGGGTACACCAACTCACCGAAAGCTTATAGGATCTACATGAAAGATGGACATCACATAGAAATCAGTCGTGATGTCATATTTGATGAAAGCATAGCTTTCAAGAAATCAAAGGAAATTTCCATATACTCTGATGATGAATAAATTATGGTATTTGAGGAGGAAGTGGACAAGGGAGAAGAAGAATCACACCATGAAGAAGAAGGTCCTAGCGAGCCTATTCAACTGTGGTCATCCCTGAAAAAAGAAAAAGTCATAATTGGTTAAAATCTACTCTACTTGATGTAGAAAGTCATGAGGTGGTGAAAGGATCATTTAGAGAAAGCACGAAACCCAAAAGATATTCTGGGTATGTTGCATACATGACAAAGATAGAAACAAAACCATCCATTTTTGAAGAGGCTGTAAATAATCAGGAATGGAAAGATGCCATGAATGAAGAGTATCAATCTATAATGAAGAATGGATTTTGGGAGATCATACCTAGGCCCGAAGACAAATATATAGTTACTTCCAAATGGATATATAAGATTAAACATGCAACATATGGAAGTATAGATAAATATAAAGCAAGATTTATGGCTAGGGGTTTCTCTCAACTTGAAGGCATTGAGTATTAAGAGACATTTGCTCCAACAACAAGACATACAATGATTTGATCATTAGTATCTCTAGCAACATCGATGGGATGGAACATCCACCAAATGGATGTCAAGGCTACGTTTCTGAATGACACAATAGATGAAGAAGTTTGTATAGAGCAACCCTTGGGATTCAAAGTTAAAGATAGGAAGGCATATGTTTTCAAATTGAAGAAATCATTATATGGCCTAAAGCAAGCACCAAGGGCATGATATGCTAGAATGGATGCATACCTACAAAGAATAGGCTTCGCAAAAAGTTATGTTGATCTGAACCTCTACATTAAGGTTGTAGATGGAGAACATGTAATCATTCTTCTATATGTAGATGATATTCTCTTAACAAGTGTAGAAGGTCGAATTGAAGAATGTAAGAAGAAACTAGCAACAAAATTTGACATGAAGGATTTGGGGTTAATGCATTATTATTTGGGACTAGAAGTTTGGCAAGGACCTGATGAAATTTATTTAGGTCAAGGAAAGTACATGATCAAGATGTTGAAGAGGTTTGACATGATGGATTGCAAACCTATGACCACAAACTTGAAGAGACTGAGTTATGAATGTAGCCCTATGGATCTGTCCAATTATAGGCAACGTATTGGCTCATTGATGTACTTGGTGAATACTCATCCAGACATATGCTTTGCAGTAAATGTTCTCAGTCAATTCCAAGTGGAGTTGAAGCATGATCATTGGGTAGCAGCGAAACATATTCTGAGATATCTACGAGGAACCATCCACTACTGTCCGAAGTATGATAGAAGGAATGATGTCAAACTGATTGGATATACAGATTTCAACTGGGGAGGCAGTGAGAAAGATGGAAGGAGCACTATGGGAGGATTTTTCAGTTTGGGATCCTCCATGGTCTCATGGATGTGCAAGAAACAAGACACAATTGATTTGAGTAGTGTTGAGGTTGAATATGCTGCAGCCTGTGAAGTAAGCACAAAAGAATTATGGTTGAGGAAGCTACTATCCGACCTGTTTGAAGGACCGATGAACCCTGTAGTGATACTTTGGGATAACACCAGGTGCATACATTTGTCTGAAGATCTAATGTTTCATGGAAATACAAAGCACATAAACAATAAATATCACTATATTCGAGAGCTAGTGCAAAATGGTGTGTTGCATCTACAATATATCTCCACTGATGAGCAGGTAGTTGACATATTGACAAAGTCACTTCTGAACAAGAAGCTTGTGTACTTGAGAGACAAGCTTGGTGTGGTTGATGTATCCTCCCTAATTAAGAGGGAGATATAAGAACTACATTCATGTCTTCACTTGGGAAGAAAGAATGGAGGATTAGGTAACCATCTGGCATTTGATATTCTTTGAGAATGTGGTAGGGCATTCAAGACAAAAGTAGTCGTGGACCGATATTCTTTGAGGACTAGCTACCCAAGATAAGAATAGTCCAATGGAAGATCATACTCAGTGAACAGCTGGGTGGAGTATGTACCTTGAGAGACAATGATGATGGTGTCTATAAATCATTGGTCTCGCCAGAATTGTGCTCTAATCTTGTGGAGAGATAGAGTTTTTAGTCAAGGCCTTACTATGTGACAATGCTAGTTAAATATGATGCTAGACAAATGGGTTACCAATTCGACTCTTTTTATGAGATCTCTTCAGATTGAGAATGACCATGTACCTCTTATGAATACCTCCCTAGTTAGGAGGGAGTGTTGAAAAATGTGTATCTAGGTTCGGTCTTCATAAGTATGAAATGTATTCTTGTAAATTATAAAATGAAAAGAAATTATTATTGGAGCATGAGTTTCATGCTCAAGTTCTTTTATTTTATAGGTCAAGCACCCATTGAGTTCTTCTAGGGTTTGTCCTAGGTTTAAGAGTCATTTTCATATATTGAAGACCCCATGGGCACATTGTATCTTGTAAAGAAAAATTTGTTTTTATCTTTAAAGTGTCGAAATTCCCTCCAAGATCAATCGGCCTACATGAAGAGCCACGTCTACCCTTAAAGAAGCCTATATATAGAGAATAACTCATCCTCCATTAGACATACTCACTCACATCTCTTTCTATGCGAAGAAGAGGACAAGAAGAGGTCAAAGAAGAGCTCGAAGAAGAAGGACGAAGAAGAAATTGAAGGAAGTCAAAGTGCTTGGGCTAGTTCTCTCTCTCTCACATGCAAATTGAAGTTAGGGTTTCTGCGTTGAGGCTATCTTTGGTTCGATCTTGGAGGAAAGAGAGAAAGGAATTCAAGTGATGGTCACTCAGGGTATCTCACTATCCCTAAGTCTCAAGGAAAGGCAAGCGAAGGGGAAAGGAGGCCATATGAAGAAGATCAAAGTCTTCTTAAGGAGCAGTAGCAGTTGTCAAGAGACAAAATTTTGGATCTGAAGTAGGAGGTTGAAGATCTTGTAGTAGGAGGCTGAGTTGATCTTGAGCTTGGAGGGTATTTGTTTGAGTCACTAGTTCATGGTATTCGTCAATTGAAGGATCTATAAGAAGAGAAGAGATTTAAGGGTTTTCCCTCAAGAGGAGGTGTTTTGGCCGTCGCTTGCAGCCTATATATTGTGTCACTATTCTTATTGTTTTTTGTAGTTGTTTGATGTATCGCACACTATAATAATAACGAACAAGGCTAATAAGGTAAAAGGTAACACAAACAATTATCAAGTTAAAGAGAATTAACATATTCACTGCCCTATTGAATTTTCAACATCATTACTCTAGATGCATCTAATCATGCCTATCTGATGTTATTTCAAGTCATAATTGCAATGCTTAATAAAGGAACATTGTCTAAAGGAAGCAAATATTGAAGGACTTGAAAATCACTTCTAAGAAACTAAGTTGCAAGGAATGAAAAATGCTTTAAAAAAAGATAGAATAAAACAAAATAAAAGTAAAACTATCTAATCATGATCTTATCAGTTTGATGCAGGAGATGAAATATAAACAATAAATATATTCTAATTGCAAGAATTGAATTGCAATAAAACAGGAAATGGAACATGAAATAACCAAGCCTTAACCATGTCCTAAATCCTTTTGTAAACATATATTGCCTGATATCAACGTCCATTATGAAGAAACATGCATTTCTAACTAATATTCCTGAAAAGAATGAGGTTATGTGTTGTTCTGAAGGAAGATATATATTGCTACAAGAAATTTCTACAGGAAATTCCAAATTTCTAATTAAATGGACCACGTGATTTTCTAACTACAAATACTCATCAAGGAGCCTAAAGTATTTACATTCACTTAGGAAGGTAAATGCACTATTGAATCTAACTTCTACAGGAACGTGAAAATCTACCATTCATTAATTTATTGAAACAAAGAAGGATTGTTGAGAACAACTTTAACTAAGAAACCAGGGAAATCAAATGAGATATGTGCACAAGGGTCTTTAGAGCTCCTATGGGTGAGCATCATAGGGGCTTCACCTTGTTAACCAATATCATACCACGTTCATTCATAAAAGGGGTATTTTAATTATGAAAAATAGAGTCAATATATTGTAGGTATTGGGGGTGGGGATATGGGGTAGGGAGTAATTATAGGTATTTGGGGGTATAAAAATGGTTATTCAATGAAAATTGGGGATATCTATTAAAATAGGGGTTATTTTTATTAGAAATATGTATTGGGATGGGGTTCAACAAAAACATTTCAAGAGGTTTTTAACAATATCTATTTATAGTAGGGGTATTCTTTAATATCCCATGAAATCAAGTGTTATGACATAGGATGACTGAGTGGGGACCCCATGGTGGGTCCTCCCTGATCTGATTCAAAATATTAGTTTGCAGTGCTAAGATCTTCCTCAGAATATAAACAAAATGCTTTCATTGTGCTTAAGGATTCATCAATTTTTGCAAGTGAAATGGAGAGCTTTTATGAGCAATTTCACATACAGAAATTGAGCAACAACATAAACATGTACAAAACATCATCAAAAACACATTACAACAAGCACATGATAAAGGAGTTCACCCCTCCTAGGCTACCTCTCCTTGGTCCAACTTCCAATGGCTTGGGCCTCTCTATTATGCTCAAAAGTGTAAAAATATGTGTTTATAATTGATCAAATTCTTCTGAAACCTGCTCCAATGAGTCTAGAATCCTCAAAAAATGGCCATATAACCTCTTTTTGCATCTAATTTGGTGAAAAATTGAAGAAGTTATGACTTCTCCTAGTTTTCCCATTATTTGTTCCACAAATTGCTCCAAAACCGGCATGATCCTACAAATTAGCCCCAAAATTGCTAATTGGGCAAATATTTCACCACGTGGCGGGCCATAACCTGTCAGTTGTATTGAAAATCGTAATCGGCGTAAAAACCCAGCGTATGGTCTTGTGAAAAAAGTGGAGATTGTGATATCGACAAACCTGTCGAGATTATTAACCAGAATGAATAACTTATCGCATCTAGGATTCCATTGCTCATTGCAATCGGCGGAGTCTTGTCGGTGGTTGTAAATATGTGGGACTTGTGTGTGATTGCGATCTGTGATATCACATCGCAACCCGAATCTATTGGGGGGCGATTACTAAAATTCTTTCCCTTCGCATATTGCGATTGCAATATGCGATTGTCTTATCACATCGCAACCCTGGATGTTATAAGGCCGATTTTAAACACCTTCCCACCTACAACTTGCGATTTGCAATATGCGAGGGGGGGGGACAATGGCGAACTTCCACTTAGCGCCTCCTCATTTGCTAAAGGGCTTTTCCATGTCATCCAGTGCTACCATTTAGGCAAGTCAAACTTGAACTTTGACTTTCTCTAACATCTGCATACGAGCTCGAATTTGAGTGTCGTTCACACCATTGGATTTAGAATGATGAGCTCTTCGATCTGAAGCTAAGTTTAACAAAATTATGACACTTTGATTTTTTAGCATAATTTTGAGCACTTGATCACTCCTCCCCACTGGAAGTCTTTTGGACCCCAAAAGATCACTTTCAATTGACCAGCAGGTGAGGGTACAGTTCCCCCACCTTTCCAACCTCCATCCATTTGGATTTTGAAGGGTTTGTACCCTTGAGCCCCACTTGAAGATAATCAATACTTCCCCTTTTTGTTGTCCTTGTTCTTCTGTCAAGTATAGTGTCTTGTTGAAGCTCATCAAGGAATTCTAGAGAAAAATATTCAATAGAGGGAATCTGCATATTCTCTCCTTGATCTTCAATCAAATGAGGCTCATACAATATCAAATTTTCAACATTAACAATGGAATAAATTTGCATATATGAAGGCAAATCAAGCTTGAAAGCATTATTACCAATCTTTTCCAGAATTTTAAATGGACCATAACAGATTGGTTTCAACTTTTTACCTTCACCTTGAAGCCTTTCCTTGCTAATGTAAAGCCAAACTTCATCACCTACTTGAAATTGATGATCCATGCGATGCTTATCATGCCTTGCCTTACACTTGTGTTGACTCTTTTCTAGTTGTTCTTGAACTGTTTGGTGAGTCAACTGAATTTTCTCTATGAATTTCTTTGCTTTGTCTATGTCCATCTACAACTACATATTTCTCAAAGATGAAATCCAAAGGCGATCTAGGCAAATAACCAAGACATGCCTCAAAAGGCGAAGTTAGAGTAGAAGAGTGTTTTGCTCAGTTGTAAGCATACTGAATATAATGCAATTGTTCATCCCACAACTTAGGATGTTTGTGGCAATATCCTCTTAGAAAATGAATAACTGTCTTGTTAACCACTTCAGTTTGACCATCTGTTTGTGGATGGAAGGTTGTACTTTTCTTCAACTTGGTGTCCATCAAGTTCCATAAATTTGACCAAAAGTTCCCAACAAATCAGGAATCACGATCACTTACAATAGAAGTAGGTAATCCAAAATGAACCCATATCACAAGGCATTAATATGCACATATTTCTCAACCTATCCACAACTATGTACAAATAATCATGACCTTTTCTTGATAAAGGAAGACCTCCTACAAAATCCATAGAAACACTCTCCCATGGACGTGAAGGCATTGGAAGTGGTGTGTACAATCCTAGTTTCCTATTACTAGGCTTACTAACTGCACACAATGAACAACCTCTGATAAAACGTGACACACTTTCAAGCATATGAGGCCAGTAAAAATACCTCCGAAGATTTGCCATTGTTTTACTTACATCGAAATGTCCTGTAATAAGAGAAGTGTGTGCTTCCCTTGTGACATTTACTCTCTCTCTATGTGGAACACAAAGTTTTCCAAAATGATACAACAGATTATCATGTACATGGTAGTCTAATTCCTCAACTTGGTGGCCTTGACTCAAGTTTGAATATACCTCTTGAAAGTCAACATCATGTGCGTATTGTTCAACATAACTTTCAGGCAAAACAAAATTATTCTTGAGTAAAATGGCTACATTAACAACCGGTCTAGAAAGCATATCAACAAATTTGTTATAAATACCTTTCTTGTACCTGATTACCAAGTGGAATTGCTGTAAGAATCCCATCCAATGAAAGTGCCTTGATTGCTGCAATTTTGTTTGAGATTGCAGATATTGCAAAGGTTGATGATTAGTGTGAATAATGGTTTCTTTTCCCATTAAGTAATGCTTCCATTTCTTCACACTTTGCACCAATGCGTAAATCTCTTTATCATATGTAGGATAGTTAATAACAACACCATTAAAAATCTCAGAATGAAATGAAATGGGCTTACCATGTTGTAAAAGAACTGCACCCATGGCGTAGTCACTTGCATCTGTTTGTATTTCAAATGATTGTTTAAATCTGGCAATGCTAAAACTGGGGCTGAATTGATCTTTTTTTTTTTAAAGCATCAAATGATTTTTGTTGTTTGCCTCCCCGCTGGAAGACAACCTTCACGTTGGTAAAAGCATGTAGTGGAGCTACTATGGAAGAGAAATTGACAATGAACTTTCTCCAATACTGCGTTGCTCCCATAAAACTCCTTACTTTTGTGACTGATTTGGGTATTGGCCAATTCACAATGACCAAAACTTTAGAGGGGTCAATCTTAAGCTCACCTCCTCCAGCTAAGTGGCCCAAATACACTAAGGAAGTTTTCCTGAATTCACATTTAGACATCTTCAGAAATAATTGTTCTTTTTTCAAGACATCCAACACTTTCCTCACATGCTTGACATGCTCTTTTCATGATTTGCTGAATATCAAAATATCATCTAAATAGACAATTACCAACTCATCAAGAAAGGATATTAAAACATTATTCATAACTCTCATGAATGTAGTTGGAGCGCTGCAAAGACCGAAAGGCATAACCAACCACTCAAACAATCCCTGTTTGGTTTTAAAAGCAGTCTTCCAAATATCCTCTTCAGTTATTCTAACTTGATGATAACCACTTCTCAAGTCTCATTTAGTGAAATATTTTGCATTCTTCAACTAATCTAGCAAATCATCTATTTTGGGCAGTGGGTATCGATTCTTTATGGTAATTTTATTCAAAGCTCGATAATCTACACACATGCGCCAGGTTCCATCTTTCTTGGGTACCAAAAGAATTGGTGAACCACATGGAGAAGTAGAGGGACCAATCACACCTTTATCTAACAATTCATGGACTTATTTCTTAATTTCTAAACTTTCCAGAATTGACATTCGATACATATAGATATTTGGGAGTGGACAGTCTTGCTGTAGCTAAATTTTGTGCTGAATTCCCCCTTTTGGTGGCAATCCCTTTGGTTCTTGAAACATATCTCTATATTGATTGACTACATCAACCAATTCGGTTTTCAGCTTTACGTCACAGCCTGCAAAGGATTCACGCTCCATGTCATTCTTCTGCTTGATCATAAGGAGCATGAGATTCTTGCTGGAATTTACCAGTCACTTCATTTGCCCTGCGCTTTCTAAAGAAATATTAAGATTTCTACAATGTGATCTCACAATGTACTCCACTCCATCTTTGAACAAATGATAATTTTTCTCAAATCTATGGAAAACAACTTTCCGGTCATACAGATACAAGCTTCCCAACACAATTCTAGAAATATCCAGCGACACTACATCAAATTCGACTTCATCAACGAAATTGGCAGTAATAAAAAACCTGAAAACAAATTTGCATCCTTGGTTATCCAACCCAACGGATACAGTTTATGATGAGGCATGGTTTCCAGATTCAACTTCTTGACCAAGACTGTAGAAATTAGATTTTCCTAGGATCCATTGTCAAACAACGTATCAACCTTGATGTGTTTGGAAATAACTCTGATATGGAACAACTCAATTTTGTTTTCTTCATTTGAAGCGTTTTTGGAGTTATTTGTTGCATTGGTGCTTGTAACGACTTCCTCTTTGCTTGTTTTTGCCATGACTTTTCCATTAGTGAATGTGGCTGCAATCTTTGTTTCATGGCCTGAGTCGAATCCCAAGTCTTGTTGTACAACAACGTTTTTCTTCTGTTTCCCTTTATTGTTAAATTTCTTCGATCTTAAATCAGGATGAAGCTTCCAACAATGCACTTCATCATGGCCCTCTTTGGAACAATTCTTGCACATAGGTTTCTCCCCTTCTTTCTTAATAGAATCATTTTTCTTCTGCTTTCCTTTAGATTTCTTTCCTTTTTCACCACTCTGGAATGGCTTCTTCTTACCTTCTTCTTGTACATTTTTCCCTCTTGCTTTGAGGTGTGTAGCTTGAACACAGACCTCATCAATATTCGTGGGATTAAATATAAGAATGGTGTGTCGAAGATAGCTATGCAAACCTCCTATGTATTTCAGCAAAGTATCTTGTGACTACAAGTCTACTCGTAGCATAAGAGTTCTCCTAAACTCCTGAGTATACTCTTGCACATTTTGACCTTTTAACTGTTTGAAAATTTTCCAAGTAATGAGAGATTTTTGCATATCAGCTAAAGGGTAGAATTGTATTTTTATAGCAGCGATGAAATCAAACCAAGTAATAGATATCTTACCATGTTTTTTAATCTCCTCCTGGGTCTTTGATTCCCACCATACAAGTGTTGCACCCTCCATTCTCAAGGAAGCTAACTGAATATTTATGTCATCATCTTGAAGGTTTTGAATCCTGCAATAGGCCTCGAATTGACGAATCCAATTATCAAGCTTCTCTGCATTAACTTCACCATTATACATGGGAAACTCAAATTTAACATCTCGTTTAAGTAGAGGTGATTTTCCAGCTCCTTTTGAAGAATGATGATGAGTATGAGTAAGGGTTCTATTAGTGGAAGAGTGTGAAGATGGTTGTGAAGAAGAGGATGAAGAAAATGGTGGAGAGGGTGGAGGTTTATCTCCATTCCCATTACCTCCTTTTCCATTACCTCCTATTGTCTAGGCAATTCTCTCTATGGATAGAGACGATCCCTCTAGCCCAATGAGTGGGACTAGCAACCTACGTAACAATCTACTAGACACTTTCCTAAGTTACAATTGAAACAAAAGAAGAGGAAGATGGCCTACATCGTTCTAATGCTACAATATCCTCCTTTGTCGAAGACGTTGAGTCGCTTGCGCGACGAGCTCGGTCCTACTACTCACACTATTTAAATGCCTGCATAAGAGATCAAGACACAACAAAGCATGCAAGTACAAATAGCATAATCGAAAGTAACCTACTTAACAGATCAGGGAGTATTAAGATAAATGATGGATTAACATACACATTTATGGAAAATGAACCAGCAGTTATATATATTAATAGAATAAAGGAGGAAGCATACAACCAAGCCTTGATGTCAATAAGCTCTCTTTGAGTGAATGTCCAAGTCCAAGCTCAATCTCTCCAAGCACTCTTTCCCCAAGCCAAATGAGTAGCATGCAGGCCAATCTTAGCATAAGGGTGCAAATAGCCAAAGACCAACCATTTGGGAATGGGAGAGGGTGAATATATAAGCAGGGAAAGGGAGTTAGGGTCTTTCCAAAGATAGGAGAAGGCCCTCATCTCAAGGAGGTAGCTCATGGTGATAAGACCAAAAGGCCAAGTTGAGAGAACTCGACCTCATCCACACCGAACAACCTCCAGCTTGTTGTTCTAGGAGCCTTTAGATCACGAAGCTTCTTGTCCTATTTGGGAAAATTGCCTTTAGGGATCATCACTAGTATCCAAGCCAAAAGAGTGATGGTATCACGGGGCTAGTATAGTGCAACTAGCAACCATCACGGTTTTCAGTGTTAGGGTGATGCCAAAATTAGGATTTTAGAGCCATTTCCTTCAGGGGAAGATCAAGGCATTTTTCCATCATTGTTTTAGGGAGCATATGACTTGCATATTTGGATGAGTACACTGCATGATGGTCATGTTTCAGGCACTTCGAGCTATGTCACGGGGAAGGGTAGTAGTTATGAAAAAATACTGTGTAACAGATGCCCCCTAAATCACGAAGGCAGAACAAAGAGTGATGGAGGAGATGTTTTACAAGCTTTTGCAAGGACGAGAACAAACACTGTCAGGAGACCTGCAAATCGAGGATGTAAATACATATACATATCTAATATAAAAACATGAATCCATGGTATGGACGTAGCCATCTGAATAGTAATTACTATGAAAAAATATCCACGGCATGGGCGCAACCATTCAAATGAGAAGGATCATCTATAAATCTAAGATCCAAGGTATGGACGCAACCACCCGATATAGAAGGATCATCATAAATGTAAAGTCCCACGGTATGGTGACAACCATTTGTATAGTAGAAACATGTGTACAATCATGAATAATACACAACTCCATGCAGCATGAGTCATATCAGACAAGACTCAGGGTCTTGCACTCCATCCCAACCTGATCAAAGTACAATTTCTAACATGTGAATGAATGTGTCGAAGTCAAACATGCTAGAAAACCACTTGATTACCGACCAATGCTGTGGACCGTTAACATGCACGAGAGAAACAACCAGTAATGACAATGGTCCTCAAGGTACGACAATACAATCCGTGAATTTGAATAATGAAACTGAAGTCAAACACTTGTGGAACCATCTGATTGAAGACCAAGGATGAAAACATGTCGTCAAGCGCAAAGAACTTGCCATTAAGGCATGCAAGCTCTAAGGTACTGAAAGGGAGTCTCTAAGTCATCTTCCTGGATAATGAGCTGAAGTCGATAAGAAGTGACTCGTCGAAGGAGGGCCATGATGAGTCCCCCATCATTCACACGAGATGAGGAATAAAGTAGAATGAAATGAATAAGATTCAAGACTGTAGGAAAGGGGTCAGACAATATATAAGTAATAGATTGCAGATAGGACTTCTCTTGAACATATAGGCGACACGACTCCGGAGTGTGGCAACATTTAACTCAACGTAGGACCAAGGGTCATAATGACGAAGTGGAATAGTCAGATGAGAGGAAAAATGGATCACCCAAACCCAGAAGGATAAGTGATTGAGTGAGGATATCCCAAACCCGACATAATAAATAAATGAGTGTCATGTTCAATAGTGACATGCTACCTGTACAAGAGATGTTTCACTTTCACTTTTTCCCCACTATTTCTAGCGAGTACCTCTTTATTTTTACACAAGCTTGAAGAGCATACCATATGCTTGTCATATAAGTTCACCCTTCGGATGAATCCATCCTAGTAAGTTTTACGAATCCTAGGAAGGAGAAACTTGGTCTCGTTATGGTGACAAGTCTTTCATCGTAAAAAAAATTAACAAGCTTGAAGAAAGGATAACTTGGTATATTTTTCATATTTAGACAGTTTGAAAAAGAGACAAAAAAGAAAACTCCATCATGTCCCTTTTCGTAATTTGTCTCTCGAACCCGAAAAGGTAGAAAACAATATTTGAGAGAACCTCTTGACCATGTCAACCAAGGTGTACCTTTTTCGTAAATAGTCAATCTTAGCCCGAAAAGAGGTAAATGTATACTGAGATGACATCAATTCATTTAATTTAACAAGTTCAAAAAGACAAGTACTCGACAATCTTTTCATATTTTTGGAGTCTGAAAAGAGTTGAAAGGGGACTCCACCTAGAGGAATGAGTGGTATAAAAGGATAGAAACTGGTTTTGGTAATGATGGAACTGCTCAAAACATGTAATGGTCAAGAGGCTGGCTAATAAGACCACTCATTGCAATTGTTCCTTAGGCACAGGGAAAACAACGAAGTGAAAGCATATGATCGACCAAAGAGATGGTGATGATGGAATGAAAGAACCAAGGCTCATCTGGAAAAAATTGGCTAATAAAAACAACAATCATGAGATGTAAAATGGGAATGGTTTCATTTTTACACAAGCTTGAAACATGGGAAACTATGCTTGAGTATATTTGAGGATGGTTTCATTTTTCAAAAGCTTTAAACATGAGAAAAACTATGCTTCGATTTGGTTTCATTTTTACACAAGCTTGAAACAAAGATAAACTATGATTGAGATAAGTTTGCATGTCCCTAGCATAATGACTCAATTCAAGGTACATGTCCTCCAAGATTCATTTCATTCACCTAAGTAGGCTACTGGTTACTAACAGGTAGATGGAATGAAGGTTTTCTTACGAGATCAAGTGAAAGACTCGGTTGGGATTTTATTAGATCTAATGAAAGACTCAAATCGGAAGGGGATTTGTTTCATTTTTAAATGACATTGACACAAGTAAAGGAACTATGCTCATGGGACCTTGTTGATAGTGATAGACGCACCAACATTTCAGGGGATTTCCCCAGTAAGAAGTCCTAACTAGACCTCAGACTATTTGGTGTAGGAGTCCCAGCAGTGGGTCGTATGGTATTGCCTTGACTGCGGTTGCGTGCAGAGGCAAACAAGATGTCCTTGTTGGTAGTAAGGGTGTGACCAGTGCAGTAAGCCAAGGAAGGTGCATGAAGGGTTCTAACACATGGAAAGTGGAATAAGTGCGCCCCTTGGAAACCTGTGGAAACACACAACTTGAAAGGGACACACAAGCAAAGATACATCACAAGCTGAAAGGCAAGTGAAGCAACGATCCAAAGTGATGGTTAAACCAACAACACATCTCAACCAAATTCATACATACATATATAGAAAGAGTCCATACATACATGCATAAGCAAACATATACATATATCGTTAGTGTAACCAAGACAACTAAAATACAATAACAACATGTGCATGAAATGTGTTGGCTCTATTATATTAAGAAAATGAAAGTCCCAATCATACATACAACCATGTCCAACTACTAGTCCTGACAATGGAACGTTACGGTCACTACCGCCTACTCCTCCAAAGAGATATACTGGATTTGCATTGTGGAGAAGCCAAGGCTCGTTACAATATAGTCCAATATTTCTCTAAGATACACTAATAGTAAACCTGGCTCCCAAAAGCCCTTACAATGAGTTATGAGGTTATATAAATAGCAAAGTGTGGGGTGACCCTTGACATTCCCCTTTGTGACTCTTCACCTACCCTCATGACTCTTCAACTACTACATGACTGTTACATTCGACCATCGACACTTGGTCTTTCACTTTTATAAGATGTTACATTACAATCTGCACATGTACCCATGTGAGACAAAATAGGCTTTAGTAAGCCATGTGAGACATCACTAAGACTCAAAAAGTTGTGGGAAGACCACCTATTTGACATCCTCGCGATGATTGACTGTGGTGAACCGATGCTAAGCTTGGTAGTCTGTGACAGTGTCCGTGTGCTTAATGGTGACATCCTGCTAAAAGCGAACTCTTGCTTCTGTTGCATCTGGTTACATAGATTTAGCTCCTTTGTCCAACTCATCTGATAACATGTGCATCATAGTCTTGAGTGTAGTCGTACCAACGACATAATGATGCATAGTGTCTATGCTAATATCTAATTTGTGCTGGTGGCTATGCACACCAACTCGTCGAAGTACATGTCCATCTCTAGCCAGACTTGGTTCTTTTTCCTCGCCTCGGTGAGTGTGCCAATGGATGAGATCGCATGCGTGCACACAATGACATCCATGCTCTTGAACACCCGTGCATGTGATCGACAACACTGCTCACCCTGTCTGCTCTGTGCCAGTTGTTGGGATGGGTCTATATCTTGTATGGGCACAATTTCATCAGTCTGCGCTTGTTGCACCTCCTGCTGTACTTGTTCCTACTGCGCTTCCTTATGTCATCTGTGCAACTCTTGTTTTTTCCTGAGTTGTCGCTTCAGCACTTGCAACTCCTTCTTTGTTTCTCTCTTTGCCTTTACGCGATCTTCTTGTCACGTTGTTGTCTCATAGCCTCAGTCTCCAAAACTGCGTTCATCATGAGTGGATCCACTTTGAACTTGCACCTTTGCTCCGCCTTTATGCACTATCAACAACCTTCCTCTTGCATTTGTCACGCGCAGGTCTGCTACCCTATGTTGTTGTTGATGGTGTTGCTCGCTGCGATGCTGCTACCATTTCATATTGATATCCTTGTCTATGAATGGTTTGGTGTCGTTATAGATAGGCAAGCTCATAGACACCTTCTCAACTGTATCTCGAGTTGTGCTCTCAACGGTTTCCTTCGACTCTGCTCTCCTGGAGGCCATTGTACCTATACTACAGAGAGGCAAACGAACACCTGTGATACCTGGAGACATAGAAACCCTCATGGCTAGAAATATGCCAGTTGAAAACCAAAAAAAATTGGAGGGCTGTCATGCAACATACTTGTGTGACTGATTGTGAAGATTGCACAATTTTAACCGGGAGGCCTGGAGATCAACTACCAAAATTATGCAAGGCAAAGTTCGGGCTATCAGAAGACTGATTGACTATTGTAACTACGTAATGTATAGTCCAATATGTCTTGCTGAGGACTGAAACTGTGCAATGCGTGATTTCAATCAGAAGTGACATGCAATCCCAGGGATTGCATTGCACAATTTTATGGGTCAGCAGGGAACTGCCTCCCAGAATTGCGTAGAGCAAACCTGGAGGTTAGTGTTGGCTAGGTTTGCATAGTTTCTGGAGGGAAGGTTGAGCCTTCACTTCCAGAAATGTGCATTGTTGTCCATGCAAGGCAAGGTCCGTTTCAAGGCAGCCCAGATCCGTCGACGAGCAACTGAAAACATGAAAAGGTTTGGATGCATGGCGAGATTGAGTGTAAGCAAGAGTGAATGATCATGCATGCAAATAGTGAGTGCAAGATTAAGAAAAATAGGAAAGTGAGCATGTGTGTGAAGCGAGTCTCCGCAACAACGACTGTTAATGCCGAAACAATATCATGCATGAGACAACAGTGAGATGCAAAGGAAAACTAAAAAAGTGCTTCTACAAGCTCACATACATCAAAACGACAACAAGAGTTAATTGGAACCAAGCAGACAACACTCACACAAAGCGAAATCCAAAAGAAATAGAAACGCAACACATGACATGAAAAGCAAACTTACCCTGAAAAAGCTGAGTTGAATGTGCTGAAGACTCCTAGATGCGATGAGGGATGTCAGAGCTGCAAGATCGATGTGAGGAATGAGATTTGTAGCTTCCAGCAAATGAGTTTTGACAAGATTGAGGTTATGGCGTGCATGCCACAAATCTAGGAAAAAGAAACACTTGGCAGGAGGTTTTTAAACGATCTTTGCATGTAACCTCAAGCTGCTAAAATAGATCCCTAAAATCTAGGGATTCCTTTTGCATGTTACCTTTTTCTATTTCGGGAAAAGCAGCCCATGCATGCAAATTAGGATAGCTCATTCCTGGAGGGGACCGGTCAACCTAAAGGCACATGCAACAGTCTGCAAGCCTGGGAAAGGGATTTGTGCAGTTTCTGGGCTAAGCAGGGCTAGTCGTCCCTAAGGCATTGTGAAATTTATGGGGTTGGTGGGTCACTACCTCCTAGAATTGAGAAATTTCTAGGCTGAAGCCCAGTGTCGGTCTGCTTTGCACAATTTTCTAAGGGAGGGCTTCCTTGCTGGATTGCGTAGTTTTGGAACCCATCAGGTAGCCCAACAGGATTGCACAATTTCTGGAGTGAAGGCTAGATCCCCTCCAAAATTGTGCAGTTTTCAAGGGGAGCATCTAAGCTAGAAAATAGACTAAGTCCGAAATGACGTCCTGCGGGTGGGAGACAAACATGTTGACATGCATAAGCTGGCAGGCATATAAAAGTCAATTGAAGCCTATGTACTTGACAGTGCAAGAAATTCTGCCAAGGATGGTTGTTAGGGAGGCTCCAAAACAAAGCTAAGGAAAAATTTTGGAGGGTGGTTGTAGCCGCTACAACACTTGGCGACACACTAGTAGAACTCCAACTCTCTGAATGGACCTTGTTTCGTGAAAAGCAATTCTAACTCCTCCGAAAGTATTGTTTAGTTCTTTGATCATCTTGGTTTCCACACTAGCTTGATTGAAATATTTAGCATCTGCCATATTCTTGGTCGGTCAGCGCACATTCCAAGCCAAGTCAACACAGTTGTTTCGATTGGGGATGAGGGGTATATTGGTACACAAGCAATATGACAGTTAGAGTTTAAGTTTCATCTTTGTTGTTCCTCCACTGCCAGTAGGCCTGGACAGTACCCTGACAGAGTCATGCAGGAACACAAGCATCGATCTGCTACCAGTGAGCCTAGTCAGTACCTCGGCGAAGTTACTTGCATCACCTCTCTATGTAGGAAGCCTTTCTCTTCTTTAACCTTATTCATTTCTTCACTTTTCAAAATTTTCACATTTTCATTTTTTACATTTTCTTTTTCATAACTATGCATAAAATTTATTCATTTCAAAGGCAGAAAAGGGATCTCAACTTATTGAGATCGGAAGAGTTTGTTCCTTCAGAGAAGTATTTTGTATATACCTTTGACATGCTTGTTAAGGTTTTCCCCCTCACCTTACTCTACTTGACCGAGCTGACAAGGGTTAACCCAAAAACAACCGACTAGAGTAAGTGATACTAGTTAGCGTGCAAGCGTTTTGTTTTCATCAAGATTCACTTCGAACAGAACGTATTTTCCATTAGTGTATCATGGACTAAAGACAACAAGTTCATTATACAGAGATAGGATGACAGATAACCAAGTATTTATAACTACACAAGTCCTCTTGTACTTTACCCAACTTGTTTCAAGAGTCGCACATGGTTCATGCTAAACTAACCTACGAACACAACAAGCACAAACAACAAAAGAGAAAAAAGCATAAGCAAATGTGAAAGCAAAGGGAGTAAGAAAACAAGCAAGTGAGCGAACAAACACATAATAAAGCAAACATGCATGTAAGCAAACCAACAATAAGCAAAGACTACTCCTACTCCTAAGCTAACAGTGCATGGACATGAAGTGATACTTCCAATGTAGCCACCGGCGCATTGGTGGACCCATGTTGGTGAAGGTGTGGTTCGTGAATAGCGCAGTCATGCAAACTAGAAAATTAAAGATATAATGATGAAGGCAAACACACTCCGGGCTTAAGGGTTTCCACAAAAAAGAAATGAGTGAAAGTGCATGACATGCACTCTGTGGACTTGCCGTGGTGTTGTGCTACACTGCGTGCAGATGTTAAGCATACGCATTCTCTTGACTGTGACATGCAACCAAACGTGAGAAAGGTAGACCACTTACGTTGCACGAGTGTGCTTTCTATGTAATATTCCTCCAATGCAATAGTGATGGGATCATGTAATTCGATTGGAGGAAGAGAAATCTGGGTGTTTGATTGATCCTCAATGCAAAGCAGAGAGTGATGAGGAGCCTTGCCTATTTCAACGATTTCCTAATCGGAAGTAGAACCAAACTCAGGAC
The DNA here is from genome assembly GCA_031772625.1 of Pinus tabuliformis. Classification (NCBI taxonomy): domain Eukaryota; kingdom Viridiplantae; phylum Streptophyta; class Pinopsida; order Pinales; family Pinaceae; genus Pinus; species Pinus tabuliformis. The sequence goes on from CM062817.1 coordinate 1,602,309,115, forward strand.
AACGAGGGCCTGACATAACCATCAGCTCAGGCTGAAGTGCCTCGACAACCTGCGGGGTTTTGACTCTGTCGAAGGGTAGATCATTAGAGACCAGTGCCTTAGACATATAAACAATGAGTAAATCAACATTGTCATCGAATGAATAAGTACAGAGATCACGATAGGCACAATTAGAAAATTTTGGATGTTCGTCGGCATCCTCATGATTTGATGAATCATGCAAAGGGGTAGACGAGAAGCAAAGATGTTCACCCTCTGTGTTTTCATAAACGATAGGTGACAGATTGGGCGGATTTTCAGTGGAAGATGTGTCATCTCTGTAATGTAATGTGAATGATCAGAAGTAGAAACATTCGGAAATGAGTTTTCACAGGGGAAATCAACAGTGGTAGAATCACAAGGGATGTTAGGATAAAGTTGATGAGGTGCAGATGGAAGGGAGTCTTCCTTCACTGCAGGTCCTTCTTTAGATTCCCGTGCACACTCATTGTGAATGATAGTGCAGGAACGAAACGAAAGAACACATGACAGTACCATCCAGAGGATCAATGGAACACAGGGACGGAGGTTGAGGGAACAAATCCATGTGACAACCAACAGGCTTGTAAACCAAATCTACATAGATATCAAGAGCAGGTGGGGTGGGATGATGTGACAGTTCAACAGATGTGTGTGCATGTTCTCTCACATCACTCTGGAGTGGTGGAGCTGTTCGATGAGGTGAAGGCGGATAGTCACTTGTAACAACAACTGTGTCAGCCTATGATTGCGCAACTCCATCACTGAAGTATGCTAAGCGAGCTTCAAGTGATTTCAAGAATTGTGGATTTTCAGATATGTGAAGAAGATACTCAAATATTCCATCGAGAAATTACCAATCAATTTCATCTACAGGAAATTAGTATGCAAGATTACAAAAGCGTGTGTGAAACTGTTCAACGAATTCATCGAGTGCTTTTCGTAATTTCATAATTTCTTTTTTGAGTGCTTTACGGTCAAAATGATTGAAAGCACGGTCTATCTTTGCGACCAGATGAGAAAGAGAATGAATATTTTAGGCAGCATGGCACATCAATGCATTGGGTGCCCTCGAAGCGTGTATGCGAGCATCACGCAGGTCATGTAATATTCAAAGATTTCATGTCTTTCGCATGAGCCTAGAACATCGATCACATGTCTAACAAAGGCTACATAGACTCCACCATCATATGTTTTATGTGACAAGTTATCCTAGAGCTCTTCCAAGACTTTAAAGTCATTTCCGCAAGACATACACTCCGGAAGAGAAAATTTGTAGTTAGTCATGATAAATATGCAAAGATTCAAAATAGATTGTGAGGACTCAGCTTGTCATTTGGCCCTCCTTCTAGCACCAAAATGTTGATGGTGTTGGACCCACCAACATGTCAGGGGATCTCCCCGTTAAGAAGTCCCAACTAGACCTCAGATAGTTTGGTGTAGGAGTCCCAGCAGTGGGTCGTACGGTATCGCCTTGACCGCGGTTGCGCGCAAAGGCAAGCAAGATGTCCTTGTTGGTAGCAAGGGTGTGACCAGCGCAACAAGCCAAGGAAGGTGCATGAAGGGTTCTAACACATGGAAAGTGGAATAAGTGCACCCCTTGGAAACCTGTGGAAACACGCAACTTGGAAGGGAACACACAAGCAAAGATACATCACAAGCTGAAAGGCAGGTGAACCAATGATCCAAAGTGATGGTTAAACCAACAGCACATCTCAACCAAATTCATACATACATATATAGAAAGAGTCCATACATACATGTGTAAGCAAACAAATACATATATCATTAGTGTAACCAAGACAACTAAAATACAATAACAACATATGCATGAAACGTGTTGGCTATGTTATATTAAGAAAGTGAAAGTTCCATTCATACATACAACAATGTCAAACTACTAGTCCCGACAACAGAACATTATAGTCACTCTCGCCTGCTCCTCCAAAGAGATATATCAACTCTACACTGTGGAGAAGCCAAGGCTCGTTACAATACAATCCAAGCTTTCTCTAAGATACACCTATAGTAAGCGTGGCTCCCAAAAACCCTTACAATGAGTTATGAGGTTCTATAAATAGAAAAGGGTGGGGTGACCCTTGACATTCCCCTTTGTGACTCTTCACCTACCGTCATGACTCTTCAACTACTACATGATTGTTACATTCGACCATCGACACTTGGTCTTTCACTTTTACAATATGTTACATTACAATCTCCACATGTACCCTTGTGAGACAAAATAGGCTTGAGTAAGCCATGCGAGACATCACTAAGACTCGAACATCTATGGGAAGACCAACTCTTCGACATCCTCGTGATGATCGACGATGGCAAACCAATGCCAAGCTTGGTAGTCCTTGATGGTGTCCGTGTGCTCAATGGTGACATCCTGTTGATAGCAAACTCTTGCTTCCGTTGCATCCGGGTACATTTATTTGGTTCCTCTGTCCAACTCATCTAATAACATGCACATCATAGTCTTGAGTGCATTCGGACCAACAACATATTGATGCATAGTGTCTGCACTAATCTCCAAGTGTGTGTTGGTAGCTATGCGCACCAACTCATCAAAGTACATGTCTAGCTCTAGTTGGACTTGATTCTTTGTCTTCGCTTCGATGACTGTGCCAACAGACGGGATCGCATGCATGCACACAATGAAATCCATGCTTCTGAGTACCCACACATGTGATTGACAGTAATGCCTCCCTGTCTACTCTGTGCCAGCTATTGGGATGGGTCTATATCTTATATGGATGCAGTTTCATTAGTCTGGACATGTTGTGCCTCTTGATGTACTTGTTCCTGTTGCACTTCCTTCTCTCGTCTATGCAGCTCCTGTTTTTTCCTGAGTTGCTGATTCAACACTTGCAACTCCTTCTCTATTTCTCTCTTTGCCTTTGTGTGATCCTCTTGTCACGTTGTCGCCTCATAGCCTCAGTCTCCAAAGCTTCTTTCATCATGAGTGGATCTGCTCCACCTTTGTGCTATCAACAACCTTCCTCTTGCATTTTTCACGCGCAGGTATGCTACCCTCTGCTGCTGCTGATGATGCTACTCGTTACGATGCTACTGCCATTTCATCTTGATATCCTTGTCTATGAATGGCTTGGTGTCTTCATAGATAGGCAAGTTCATAGACACTTTCTCAACTGTATCTCGAGTTGTGCTCTGAATGGTGTCCTTCGACTCTGCTCTCTTGGAGGCCATTGTACCTATACTGTGGAGAGGCAGACAAACACCTATGATACCTGGAGAAACAACAATGCTCATGGCGACAAATCTATGATTTGAAAACCAAAACAAATTGTAGGGCTATCATGTAACATACCTGTGTGACTGACTGTGAATATTGCACAATTTTCACTGGGAGGCAGGGAGACTGACTGCCAAAACTGTGCAAGGCACCATTTGGGTTGTCAGGAGGCTGACTGACTGTTGGAACTATGCAATGTACAGTCCAGTATGTCCTGTTGAGGATTGAAACTACGCAATGCACAATTTCAGTCAATAGTGACATGCAAGCCCAGGGACTGCATTGCGCAAGTCAACAAGGCACTGGCTCCCAGAATTGCATAGAGCAAGTCTGGATGTCAATGCTAGCTAGGTTTGTGCATTTTCTGGAGGGAAGGCTAACCCTTCACTTCCAGAAATGCACATTATTGTGTAGGTAAGGCAAGGTCCGGGCCAAGCCAACCCAGACTCGTTGACGGGCAACTTAAAACATGAAAAGGTTTGGATGCATGGCGAGACTGAGTGTACGCAAGAGTGAATGATCACGCATGCAAACAATGAGTGCAAGATTGAGAAAATTGGAAAGCGATCATGTGTGTGAAGCAAGTCACTGCAATGGGGACCATTAGTGCAGAAACAATGTCATGCATGCGACAACAATTAGATGCAAAGGAAAATTGAAACGTTGCTTCTACAAGCTCACATACATCAACAAGACAAGAAGCATTCATCGAAACCAAGCAGAAAACACTCACACAAAGCGAAATACAAAAAGCGACAGAAACACAGCACAAGACATGATAAGTAGACTTACCCTGAAAAAGTTGAGCTAAATGTGTCGAAGACTCCTAGATGTGATGGGGGATGTCATAGCTGTAAGATTGATGTGAGGAATGAGCTCTGCAGTGTCCAACGAATGAGTTTTGACAAGACCGAGGTTATGACGCGCATGCCATGAATCTAGGAAAAAGTGACACTTGGTGGGAGGTTTCTAAATGATCTTTGCATGTAACCTCCAGCTGCTAAAATAGATCCCTAAAATCTAGGGATGCCTTTTGCATGTTGCCTTTTTCTATTTCGGGAAAAGTAGCCCATGCATGCAAATCAGGATAGCTTAGTCCCGGAGGGGACCGATCAACGTGAAGGCACATGTAGCAGTCTGCAAGCCAAGGAAAGGTATTCGCACAGTTTTTGGGCTGAGCAGGGCTGACTATCCCTCATGGATTGCGTAATTTGTAGGATCAACAGGTCACCGCCTCCTAGAATTGTGCAATTTCTAGGCTGAAGCCCAGTGTCGGGTTACATTGCATAATATTCTGAGGGAGGGTTGCTTGGCTGGATTGCGCAATTCTGGAGCCCAGCAGGATTTCACAATTACTGGAGGGAAGGCTGGTTCCCCTCTAGAATTGCTTAATTTTCAAGGGGAGCATCTTAGCCAGAAAATAGACCAAGTCCGGAATGATAGCCTATGGGTGGGAGACAAACAGGTTGACATGCACAGGCTGGTAGGCCTCTGAAACTTACTTGAAGCCTATGTACTTGACAGTGCAATACATGTTGCTAAGGATGGTTGTTAGGGAGGCTCCAAAACGAAGCTAAGGCAAAATTTTGGAGGGTGGCTGTAGTCGCTACAACAAACCTATTTCATTTTTTAAATAAGGTTGACATAGTAAAAGAACTATACTCACTACCCTTGTTGATCCTGGTGGATATTGTTGGCCACCCACCTATTCCACTTGGACCCCCACCATTGTTTCTTTTAGTTTTTCAGTTTCCTTATTTGTAGCACAATTTACTATTTTTTGCAGTTTTTTGGTTCCTGAACTTCTGGAGCCGTTTTGAGGCTCTAAACGATGATTTTTGGGAAATCTAGGAACAACATGGTTAGTTGACCAGTGTTGGCCATTCAAAAGTTGTGGTCCTCATATAGATATTTCTAATGAGTTATTGTGCTCGTCAAAAAAAGATCGTATGCTGAAGTTACAACCCTGGGAAGTTGATGTACCAATTTACCCAAACAGGGCCCATAGTTTGGCGCTTCATCTCCTAGGGTCAGGTTTTTGGATGTTTAGAATTTTACTTTGTTTCTCAATAATAAATAGGCCTTTGAGCCTCATTGTAACACATTTTAGAGGCATGTAGCCACCACATCTCTTCTTAGAGATAAGCTACCATCGCATGAGCTAGTCTTATTTCCATTCTGTTTGTAAGCATATTTCAGTATTTGAGATTAATGAAATGAAATGTTATTTATTGCATTTTTTAATTTATGGTTATATCTGTGATTTGTTGCATTGCTGTTTAAATCCGGATCAGTGGTATCAGAGCGGTCTGCTCTTTCTCTGTTTTTCTTTGCATGTCCCCAACGAGGTCGGGATATGAGGATTTAGGGCTCGATCGAGTTGAACCTTTGGAAGATCAGCCTCACAAACCTCGACGACCACCCATGGGTAAAGAAAAAAAAGATGGGGGGCAGGAGATCCTATCAAAATATTGCTCGAGGAGGTCCTTGAGAAACAAAGGAACGCAATGATGGATAACTTTTCCCAGATCCTTCAACAGTTTCCCATTGGCGGCATATCCACATCCAACAGCTACTCTGGAGGCTCCACTCCTTTGAAGGTAGAATTAAACTTTGACATTCCCATATTTGAGGGCCAAATAGATGCAGACGTCGTAGATAAATGGTTAAATCTGCTAGAAGGATATTTTTCTGTTCATGATTTTTCTAGCTGAAAAAAGGTTACTTTTTCTCTTCTCAAAGCCGCCCTCCACGTTAAGGACTGGTGGGAAACCTACTGTGAGCAGAAGGATGAAAGTACAACCTCACTTTTTTCAGTCGCACCCACTTAGAATTCATTCCGGGATGCCATCAAGGAGCAATACTATCATTTTGGGAGCTCTGAGAATGAATACATAAAGTGGACAACGCTGTGGCAGGGAAGGGACCAAGATGTGCCAGAGTTTACCAATCTTTTTCATACCCTTTGCAAGAAGTTGGATATCAAGGATTATAAGAAACATTTGGTACTCAAGTACCACGTCTGCCTACATAGGTACATCCAAGACGAGATGGAGTTCCTGGACATCTCCTTGCTTGGCACGACGTACCGATACGCCGTAAAGATCAAGTAGAAGATTAAACAGAAGAAGCGAGACTTTGGCTCTGCAAATCTGAAGCAAGGGAAAGGTGCCCCCAAATCGCAGAACAAAGGAAAAAGCCTAGGCGGGGCGACCGAGGGCAACTTTCCAAATGTACAAGCAAAGGACAACATGGCGAAGTCAAAGAAGGACACAAGAAAGTGGTGTGAGTTCCATAAGAGCTCCACTCACAACATAAGTGAGTGTCGGGCCAAGCAGTCACTAGTGGCCGAGTTGAAGGCTTTAGAATAAGATGCATGTTCCAACTCTAAGTCAAAAACTGACAAGGGGAATCACAAAAGGAAGCACATTATCAATGCGGATCCCAACGCCACCATTGCCACCATGAAGATCCAGAAGTAGGAACTCAAAGATCCAAAGTAGGAGGAGCACCTCTTCCACTCCCAAATGTGGATAAAGGGTTCCCCGCTACAGTTCATCGTCAACAGCAAGACCCAAAAGAACCTCATTTTGGTAGAGGTCGTGGATCAGATGGGCTTACCGACCACAAAAAACCCACAACCATACACCATCAGGTGGCTTCACCAAGAACGAGATCTTCAAGTGAACTAAAAATGTTGCGTTCCATACATCATCAAACCCTTCACGGATGAGGTATTATGTGACGTTTCTCCCCTTGATGTTTGTGATGTATTATTAGGCCAACTATGCTTGTGGAAGCAACATTTTGTGTATGAGTCAAGGCCTCGCGCTGTTATTGTTACTTTTGGAAATAAGTTGTATAGGATACCGGAGGTAGCAATACCTACTACCATCTCTTTGGTTATCGCGAAACACTGTAGTAAGCTCATTTCCAAAATTGGGAAATTTGTTTTCCTGATGATACACCTTTAGGGAAAGAGGAAGACAGTGGCCATGACCTCCAGACAGGGTCCCTCCGCATGATAACAACAGATGGACAAGGTCATGGAGGAGTACGAGGACATCTTCACCTCCCCCACAGAGGTGCCTCTGCACTGTCAGGTTAAGCACTCCATCGATCTGACCCCAGGTGCGTCGTTGCCCAGTGGATCAATCTATCAGTTCTTTGTTCTGCAGAATGACGAAATCAAGAGGAAGATTCAGGAGCTGCTACAGAAAGGTCACATTGGGTGAGTTCATCACCCTGTGGAGCCAGATCATGTTGGTACAGAAGAAGGATGGGACTTGGAGACTCTGTATCAATTATCAGGCGTTGAACAAGATCATTGTCCAGAATAGGTACCTGATCCTACAGATTGATGACATTCTGGACCAATTCAAGGGGGGAAAATATTTTAGCAAGATCAACCTGAAGTCTGAATATCACCAAGTACTAATCGAACCCTCCGATGTGTGGAAGAGTGCCTTCAAATCCAAGGAGGGCCTTTTCGAATGGTTGGTTATGCCTTTAAAGTTGACGAATGCTCCTGCAACCTTCATGAGGTTGATAGATGACATCTTGTGTCCATTCACCAACTCATTTGTAGTGGTGTACTTGGGTGACATCCTGGTCTTCAGCCAGGGTTGGGAAGAGCACCTCCACCACATTCGACATGTTCTCCAAACATTGCGGCAACGCAAGTTGTGTGCCAATTTGGAGAAATGAACTTTTGGCATGACCCAAGTTCAGTATTTGGGATACATTATTGATGAATGGGGGGTGCATGTGGATCCATCCAAGATCCAAGTCATTAGGGATTGGCCAGCCCCAACCACTCTAACAAAGCTCCACAACTATCTGGGTCTTGCCAATTTCTACCGCAGGTTCGTGTTGGGATTCTCTCATATCACTTGGCCCTTGAGTCAAGTCACCAAGGGAGGAGTGAAAGAAAATTTCTTATGGTTTGAATATCAACATAAGGCATTCATAGAGTTGAAACATCACCTCTGATCTGCACCAGTGCTCACTTTACCAAACTTGCAACAACCATTTGAGATCGAGACAAATGCCTTTGAATATGCTATTGGGGCAGTCCTTACTCAATAGGGGCATCCAGTGGCATATCACAGTGAGACACTTTCAGACATAGTCCGGAAGTATCCCACTTATTACAAAGATATGTATTCCATTGTGAATGCCTGCTGACAGTGGAAGCATTACATTTTGGGGAAGGAAATGACATCCACATAGATCACCGAACCATTCCGTTCATACAGATGCAAGGGAAGTTGTAGAATGATCGCCATCAGACGTGGTCCACATATCTGCAACAGTTCCATTTGAATATCAAGTATAGGATGGGTAGCACCAATAATGTTGTAGACTACCTCAGTTGACCACCGATCATGGCATTAACCACCATGCTCAACTCTTGTGGGCACGAGACTTTTGATTGACCACTTCTCTACAAAAGCGACCCATAATTTGACCACACATACCGGACACTCTTGGAGGGTCAGCAAGTTCGAGATTTTCACCTCCAGGATGCCCTGTTATGTCACCTGGGACACCTTTGTGTTCCTTCAAGTGAGCGTGCCAAGATTATTTGGGAAGCGCACTACAATCAGGTCGCTGGGCATTTCGGGGTCGAGAAAATGGTGGCAGTACCGCATAATTATTTCTATTGGCCAAATATTCGACAAGATGTCGGGAAGTACATCAAATCCTACACTATCTGTGCCATTACCAAACCCACCATCAATAAGAAAGGCCTATATACTCTGATGCCTACCCCTAGTCGACCTTGGGAATCCATCTCCATGGATTACATGTTGGGCCTTCCTTCTACTAAGCATGAAAATGACTGTGTTTTTTGGTCATCGACAGATTCTCGAAGATGGCCGTTATGGCGACCTACAAGAAGAATATCACAACAGAAGCCACTGCTAAAATCTTCTTTGAACAAGTGTGGGTACACTTTGGGATCCCATAGTTTATCATCTCAGATCAAGATAATAGGTTCCTCAGTACATTTTGGTCTAGTCTTTGGTTGATGTTGGACACCAAGCTCACTAATTCCACAACTTTCCATCCCTAAACTGATGGCCAAACAGAGGTCATCAACAAGATGATCGTGCACATTCTGCGCATGTACAACTCAAAGCATCCACGCACATTGGATGAGAGCCTCCCCTATGTCCAACACAACTATAACCGATCTCTCCACAACTCGACTAGCCACAACCCTTTATAGGTGAGCTTGGGATTCCAACCACTATGTCCCATTGATGTGGCCATACCATTTGCAAATACTCAGGTAGATTCAGATCATGTCTAGTCGGAAGCTGATAAGGAAAAAAACTTCATTGAGAACATCCAACATAGCTGCCAACAGGTCCATGACATTCTAGAGAAATCAAATGCCAAGTACAAGCAGCGTGCAAGCAACGACATGATCAACATCGGGTTCCACACAAGTTTCAGGTGGGTGGCAATGTCTGGTTACATTTATAGAAGGAATGCCTTATCAGAGCCTATCGGAAACTCAGAGCACTCCGATATGGTCCTTACACCATTACCAAGGCTATGGGAGACAATGCATTTGAGGGCAGAATTCCCCCATTCCTTGGTCTGCACCAAGTGTTCAATGTGGACTGCCTTTGACCATACTTCCCACCATTTCCGAACACATCAGAGCTTGCAGAACAAGGCACACCTACAGAGTTAAATCCGGATTGCATGGAACAAGCCACAATTTATCGGATCATGGAAATGCAAATCAAGAACACCCAACAACAAAGGATCCAACCATATCGAGTTGTCAAAGTAGGCTAACTCCTTCACCAGGGCAAGTGGCTCACCAAGGACCAAATTCAGCAAAAGTTTCCTCATCTCATGGAGGAACTCAACGTAATGGGGACCATTGCTTCCTAAGGGGGGAGGAATGATTGAGATGGATAATGGTGGCCACCAGCCTATTCCACTTAGACCACCACCATTGTTTCTTTCAGTTTTTTAGTTTCCTTATTTGTAGCACAATTTACTATTTTTGACAGTTTTTTGGGTCTTGAACTTACGGAGCCGTTTTGAGGCCCTAAACGAATTTTTTTTGGGAAAAGTGGGACCAACATGGGACATAGATTAATGTTGGTTATTAATATTTTTTAGTCCTCAGACAGATCTTTCTAACAAGGTATTATGCGCATCAAACGAAGATCGTATGCCAAAGTTACGACCCCGGGAAGTTGATGTACCAATTTACCCAACCAGGGCCCATAGTTTGGCACTTCATCTCCTAGGGTTAGGTTTTTCTATGTTTAGGGTTTTCCATTATTTCTCAATAATAAATAGGCCTTTGAACCTCATTGTAACACAGTTTAGAGGCATGTAGCTACCAGATCTCTTCTCAGAGATAAGATACCATCGCTCGAGCAAGTCATATTTCCATTCTGTTTGTAAGCATATTTCAGTATTTGAAATTAATGAAGTGAAGTGTTATTTCTACTACATCTTTGTATTTGTGGTTATATCTGTAATTTGTTGCATTCTTGTTTAAGACAAGGAACTTTGCTCCAGATAGGGCTTGATCATAGACCAAAAGAGGCCATGGCTTCCAGGAGGTTCTCATTAGATGGGAGAACAACACTCTGGAAGAAATACATGTCCAAGGATCAAAATGAAAAATCGGGCTCCAATGCCCCTAGTACATGGCGTACTACATCACCTATGAGATCATTAGTAGATTTGGGCATGGAACAGGCAGCCACGTAACTAACCTATGTAGGGGGTGATATCTCTTGCACATTAGAACCATTTAGGGATGATGGTTGATGGGGAGTTGATTAAGGACCAATGAATGTAAGATGATCAATGATCACAATGCTTCCTTCATGCGGGAAACACATCACTCGAAAGAGGGAAGAGATAAGAGATCACATGACATAAACATAGTGAAAACCAAGGAGTAGATTAAAATCTAAAGGGCCTTGGACAACCATCATGTCTATATAGACAATCTTTCCTCCAAAAGTAATAGGTAACTTAGGAAGGATCCCTAATAGTTGACTGGTTCCTTTGTTAAAAGCTAATAGATTCTAGGTGACAGGGACAAGCTGAGGAGAACCTAAAGGTTTCCAAGCATTTGAGGACAAAATTCTAATAGATGCGCCCTCTATGACTGTGCTAGGTATGAAGATATGGTAAGCCTGCATTGTAATCTGGAAAGGCACATCAAACAGAAGGTGATATCCTACCAATCAACTCTAATCAAACTAAGTGAATAAACTACTTGGAGGGAGTGTCTTAGGAATAAGAGAGATGCCCTCTTTCACTATGGGAATAGGAGAACTGATGCACCTCGGGAATGGGAGGATGTCCCTCCAGTTCATTTGAAACTGAAGAAACCAGAAGAACCTGAGGGTATGAGGTTCACTCTCTACCAGAAAGGTATAGTTAATTGAAGGCAGAACCAAGTCTACCGTTTTCTCGACCAATGATTGGTTGAGAGCGGACTCACGAGACTCAATTTTAGAGAGTGTGGGGTTGACCAAGGATGAATTTTGATCAATCACTGGATCAACTAGTGAAGAATCAGGGGAAAGCTTTCGATACCCAGCTGGAAGATGAGGTTGAGAAGCTATAATGTTTTCTAACTCTTTAGAAGCTTCATCCAAAAGAGGACAAAGGTGAATGGGATGATTGCCTTCATACAACTTACAAGGAAATTTGAATTTTCCCTTTTTCCCATGAGCTTTACTAGTTGAAGGTTTATCACCAGCATGATCACCAGAGGCTGATGAAAAAGGTTGATGCAAACCCATGGAACACACTTCTAAGACCTTTAGAATATCAGGACAATTTCGAAGAAGGTGGTCACCCTTATATAACATGCAAGGGAATTTTACTTCTGAGTCTCGTTGGAAGATTTTTCTTCATTAGTTTCATCAGTAACATTAGTTGTTTGGTTCCCCCCTTGCTTATTTTGCGTCTTCTTCTTCTTAGCTTCCTGGTTACTAGAATCCAGACTTTCGCTAGGTGAAGAGGAAGAATAGGGTGAAGAAGTAGGTGAAGAAGGTGAGGGGTCAAATTTAGGGTCAACATGAGGTTGATCTTGTTCAGGTGGAGGAGACTTCGGTTGAAAAGCATTTTGGACACTCGGAACCACCGCGGTTGAAAATAACCAAACTGGCAGACTAATGGTCAATCCAGGAAGGGACAACGTTGCCATATAGGGAGCATCAGTATTTGCAAAAGAAGGAAAACAGCCAGGATTCCCGTCGGAGGGATTTCCTTAACTGGTAGACTTAGGAAATGTTGCCACTAGTATCAACATAATATATACTAAGGAGTATTCCCACAGGAAGGATTTTTTTCCGCGGTCAATTAATTTATTTTAGAACTCAACAAAACAAAATAAAAGAGGGGTAAGCTAGGCAAGAGGGTTTACCGAGTATCCATGAATTGTAATATACACCCCAGTTGAAACCAAGGACTTAATATACGACGATCAATCTCCCCAAATGTTGTGTTCGGTTTATCACGTTTACAAGGCGGTAGACCTGATTACCTGTGGCTAAAGGATAACAACCTAATAGGATCTCCCAATATATAATCGACGGTACAGGGAGCATAAGTCCATGTTAGCATTGTCTAATGCAGAACCATTCGATGAGAGTGTCCCTATATACTTATCATACTGAAGTGCCTCCGATATACCCAAGAGTACTGGAGAACCTCCAATATACTTCCGTACTAGAATGAGATTTCACCCTTGGGATACAATGCAGGTAGTTAATGACAACTGATATGTTTAAAGATGTCGGAACACGTCTCTAACCTAGACCTCTAGATATTTGCATTAAGTTCCAAATGCTCCTTAGGATAATTAAGTTAAATTTTAAGTTTATCTTCAATTATGTTTTAGTTTTGGGCTCAAAACCATGTCACCTGAATCCCTAAGATGTAGCTATATGAGAAAAGGAAATTTCCCACTCCAATGAAAGCTAGACTAACCAAGGGAAGAAACTCAATTAATAATGCATCAAACAACATGCCTTCCACTAACTTTCACTTTCTTCTTCCAAATGCAATGCCAAAATTAAAAATTATTTCCACTTTTCACCATCCTAAATGCAACTTTTGAAAGCAAAATGATTTTGACTTTACTAAGATGAAATTATATGAATTATGCTTTTCTGTTCATTTTGAATGATTTAATGAACCTAATACAGTTTTTAGTTTTCAATCACTGAAGAATGTGATATATTTTCAATGATGAATCTCAAAAAATAACTTTTCAATGCAACTAATCTAATGCATTTTCACGAAAAGTAATTTTCGAAAGACAAGCTAAAACAAATGCAAAATGATGTTTTCAATGATTTCCATAGAAAACAACACTGAATCAATCAACAAAACAAACATCTCAATGACACCAACAAGCAATAAGTTATGACAAATTGACTAGAAACCCTAGAACTCAATCAGATTTCACTTCAAAGCCAATGAGACAAATTTTGAAAATTAATCAAGGCAATCAATCAAAAACACTGACAAATCCAAGCATACAGGATGGGAAAAGACCTTAGGGGCTAAGACACATTGGATTCTAAGGCAGAAACCTTGAAAACTCTCACATTCAAGGATCAATGCTACTTTAGATAGAAAAGCCTATGATGATTGGTTTATCATCGCTACTTTGCATAGCCAAACCCGTGATGGTCGAGGTCATCAACACTACTTTGTATAACAAAAGTAGTGATAATTTTCAGCGCAGGTAAACAATGAAGATTTTTTTTTCATCGCGACTGTACAAGTAAAAACTCAAACTGCGAGTGCAATTGCTAGATCTAAACCCGCAATGGGCGAGGAATATGGGAAAAAACAAAAAAGATTCCAAGAAACAATCCTGACTTAACACTCTAAGGCAATAATCAGTGATGGTCTAAACCCAGACTAATGCAGACAAGCTGAGAAATCGACCTTTGGTCTAACTAGTCAAAGGATCTAATTGAAGGAATGGATCGAAACGGTTATAAAATCCCTAGTGGAGTCACCCTTTTGTTGTCTAGGCAATCCTCCTACAGAGAGAGACGATCCCTCTAGCCCAATGAGTGGGACTAGCAACCTACGTGACAATCTACTAGACACTTTCCTAAGCTAAAATCGAAATAGAAGAAGAGGAAGATGACCTACTTCATTCTGATGCTACAATATCCTCCTTTGTCGAAGACCTCGAATCACTTGCGCCACGAGCTCAATCCTACTTCTCACAGTGTTTAAATGCATGCACAAGGGATTAAGACACAAAAAAGCATACAAGTACAAATAACATAATCAAAAGTAACCTACTTAACAAATCAAGGATTATTAAGATAAATGATGCATTAACATACACATTTATGGAAAATGAACCAACAGTTGTATATATTAATAGAATAAAGGAGGAAGCATACAACCAAGCCTTGCTGTCAATAAGCTCTCCTTGAGTGAATGTCCAAGTCCAAGCTCAAGTTCTCCAAGCCAAAATAGTAGAATGTAGGCAAAATATCGGCATAAGGGTGCAAATAACCAAAGACCAGCCGTTTGGGAATGGGAGAGGATGAAGATATAGGTAGGGAGAGGGAGTTGGGATCTGTCCAAAGATAGGATAAAGCCCTCATCTCAAGGAGGTAGCTCATAGGGATAAGACCAAAAGGCCGAGTTGATAGAACTTGACCTCATCCATGCCAAAAAACCTCTAGCTCATCATTCTGGAAGCCTCTAGATCATGAAGCTTCTTGTCCTCTTTGGGAAAAATTCCTTTTAGGTATCATCACTAGTATCCAAGCCAAAAGAGCAATGGCATAATAGGGCTAGTATAGTGCAACTAGCGACCATTGCGGTTTTCAGTGTCAAGGGGGCAATGATGCCAAAATTAGGGTTTTAGAGCCATTTCCTCCAGGGGAAGCTCAAGGCATTTTCCCATCATTGTTTTAGGGAGGATCTGAGCTGCATATCTAGATGAGTACACTACATGATGTTCATGTTTCGAGCACTTCGAGGTATCTCAAGGGGATGTGCAGGAGGTGTGACAAAATACTGTGTGACACCTCCTCCTGAAGAGCCTTCTCCTTTGGGAGGTTTGGAACATTCGCCTTGCAATCTGCTATCCTCTCTTCATAGAGGACCTTCACCATCTCTGTCATATCAAAGAATCTGAAGGTCTTCTCATCTTCTGTCATGGTAGGTTCTCGTTCATGAGACATGGTCTTTGAAGACTCAAATACAACTTCTATAACTTGAGGATGTACTAGTGTAGAAGACTTTGGAAACCTTTCTCTTCTTCC
Source organism: Pinus tabuliformis (assembly GCA_031772625.1). Taxonomy (NCBI): domain Eukaryota; kingdom Viridiplantae; phylum Streptophyta; class Pinopsida; order Pinales; family Pinaceae; genus Pinus; species Pinus tabuliformis. The sequence goes on from CM062817.1 coordinate 1,602,324,700, forward strand.
ACTTGACCCACCTTTAGGGTTTTCAACCAGCTTTCCTTCACCTCTTTTGAGTTTTAACCTTGTAAGCATGACATAAAATTGCAAAATATTGAATCCTTGTTTCATAAAGCAAAACCTAGATCTCTGAGACCAACTTGATCTAATTCAAAATATTATTTGTAGTGGTAAGATCTTCTTTAGAATATAAACAAAATGCTTTCATTGTGCTTAAGCATTCATCAATTTTTGCAAGTGAAATGGAGAGTTTTTATGAGCAATTTAACATAAACCAGAAACTGAACAATAAAATAAACATGTATACAACATCATAAAAAACACATTACAACAAGCACATGATAAATGATTTCACCCCTCCTGGGATACGTCTCCTTGGTCCAACTTCCAATGGCTTGGGCCTCTCTATTATGCTCAAAAGTGTAAAAATTTGTGTTTACAATGCTCAAGTTCTTATGAAACCTGCTCCAATGAGTCCAAAATCCTCAAAAAATGGCCATATAACCTCCTTTTTCATCTAATTTGGTGAAAAACTGAAGAAGTTATGACTTGTCCTAGTTTTCCCACCATTCGTTCCACAAATTGCTCCAAAACCGGCATGATTCTACAAATTAGCCCCAAAATCCGCTAACTGGGCGAATATTTCACCGTGCGACGGGCCATAACCTGTCAACTGTATCACAAATCTCAATCGGCGTAAAAACCCGCCGGATGGTCTTGTGAACAAAGCGACGATTGTGCGATTACGATATCAGCGGACCCGACATGATTATTAACCAGAATGCATAACTTATCGCATCCGGGATCCCATCATTCATCGCAATCAATAGAGTCTTGTAGGCGGTTATAAATGTGTGGGACCTGTGTCCGATTGGGGTCTATGATATCACATCGCAACTCGAATCTGCCGGGGACCGATTACTATAATGCCTTCCCTCACTAATTGTGATTGCGATGTGTGATTTCCTTATCGCATCGCAACCATGGCTGTTCTGGAGCCGATTTTAAACACCTTCTCGCCTACGACTTGTGATTTGCGATATGCGGACGGGGGGGTGTGGGCAATGGCAGACTTCCACTTGGTGCCTCCTCATTCGATGAAGGGATTTTCCATGTCATCCAATTCTGCATTGTAGACAAGTTAAACTTGAACTTTGACTTGCTCTAACTTCTGCATACGAGATTGGATTTGAGTTCCATTCACACCATTGGATTTAGAATGATGAGATCTTCGATCTGAAGTTAAGTTTAACAAAATTTTGACACTTTGATTTTTGAGCGTAATTTTGAGCACCTGATCACTCCCAAAGGTGGTCAAAGAATTTTAAGAAATTAACACTAGATAGTGGGGAAACATATGCTTCATTAAATTGTTGAAATAAATAAAATAAATGGTTGAATACTTGATCACAAAGGTCTAAATCTGTAGAGAAAAGAATAACAATAAAAAAACTAGCTAACATTGAGGCCAATCTTTAAGTTCTTCTTATCCTAAGTGTTAGGAACAACCTCCTTGACAGGAAGTTGATTTCCCTAAAAAATCCAGAAAATTAAGGCCTAATTTCTAGGGTACCTTTGAGTTAGAAATAAAGGTACTCCCAATAGGAGCACAAGCGGCCTTGGGTCAACTACTACTACAAGAGGAAACATCATCCCTGAAATATATCCATGTTATTGGATAAGAGAATCTTGACAAGATCTACCAAACCATCACTTTATCTACACAAAAAGGTTAGAATATTCCAAAGGTGGACTAATTTTTTGAGCACTCCTAATTTACAGATAATAATCATGTAGGCTATTGTGACACAATGTTTGTCAAAACAAAGTCAAAATGTGAAAAATTGATCAAAATTTCCATTAGGGATAGGCATACAAGGTCTCCACTATGTGGGCCAATCATCACCCCTAAACTTGAAATGTCACACATGCTTATGTAACCAATACACAATTATTTTAATGATAATGCTCATCTTGTTTTTCTCTGAAAACATGCCTTGCATCCCACGCAATGTACTTGGCCAATTCTCGTTGCCAATAAAACCTATTGACTTGTTTATCTCTTTCAACTCTTAAGCTTCTTTGTCCCTAGTGATGTTTTCTAAAGGTTTAAATAGGAGTGGAGGATTAAACCTCAACCCAATCCATTTTGTTTCAAGTCTTTTGCAATGACCTTTTGTAGAGGAATGTTTTGAAAATAACATTTTCCGAGGTGATGGGGGAGTGAGGATCCCTAATTTGGAAGTTGTAAGATAGGGATTTCCACCTCCTTTGGCAAGCTTAGGTAACCTAATCTCTTAATAACCTTAACATGTATTAAAAATGGGAGATGGTTGCTTCATTATTTGTTTCCAAGCTACCTACTAGTCGTCAAATAGGATATCATGGGCTGCTATGATTTCCCTTGGATTAGGATCATCTACCTTAACCCATAATGGAGTGGAAAATTCTTCCTCTATTTTCTTTTTAACCTCCAGTTCCCTCATCTCCTCATGCCTTATTTGTATTTCCAAGCCATGAGCTATACATCCCCTGCATAGGGAGTGGGGTCCCAAGAAGGTGGTTGCAACAACACAAAATTGTTGAGCTAAAACTCACACAGCCTTACCTTTTCTTCCATGTTGTTGCATTATCATGTTTTGATATATTCTTTAGGGGTTTGAATATTGAACTCCCCTTGTTGTGATAGGTTGAAAATATTATATTTATACCACTATTATTTTAGAAAGAAAGTGTAGGTCCTAGCTAGTTGTCTGCAGTTGACCAATTCTATAAATGAGTGTGCATTGTCCCTAAGAAGGCCTCCATGTTTATCATTTTATTATATCTAGTTGATATTACCCTTTTTTCCTGACCCAATTGTTGTTTAGGCTACTACATTTCTTTCTCAAGTTGTTCCCCATTATTTTCTTCTTATATCCTGAGTAGCATAACATATTTCCTGAGTTAATGGATTTGGTCTTGCAACCTTGCCACATCCCTCACTCCCTGCTCCGTTGCAATTATTTTCCATCTATATGCCTCTATTTTATCTTTCTCAATTTGAAGAATTGGATGTGGTAGGAGGTGTGTTGGCAACAACCTTCGTGCAGTTAATAACCCAACAACCTTCAGACTCTCTTGTTGTTCCTCCAATTTCTCTTCATTAGGCATATCTTCCTTCTTATATAGTTCTAGTGGTTCTATAATGGGTTCCTCAACACCAAGTTGTTCCTCAATACTCGGTGTCTCTTCTAAACGAACCACAATAAGAGAAGGATCCTTTTTTTTGGAAGCTAATATAATTCTAGGTCTCTTTATTTTAAGAATTTGAGGTTGAAATTTGAACAATGGTGACCTTCATTTGGGCTTAGGTGATGTTCTCATTTTGACCAACTTCATTGCAATTTCCTTCTCAATAACCTCCATATTATATTATTTTTCTTTGGCTTTTGTTTAGAGGATCTAGGGTTGGTTTCATTCTCCTTTCATTTTTTCATGATTGCAAAGCCTTACACTTTTGGGGCTTCTTGTGTTTTTAAGAAATCTTGCTTATCCATGTCCAAAAAATCATCCCAAGGAGCCTGAAGTTCCAAATTTTATATAGTATTACAAACAAGTAGTTTGATAAACCCATGATGGGTAAATGCTCTATGCTTTCCTCCTTTTACTTTGCTACTCATCTCATTTAATTATTGCAATAGGAAATAAGGGACACTTAAGGTCTTGTGCTAGCTAAAGGTGGGACAAATGCTTGAGCTAATGCAATAACCTAAATTGGTATGCATAAACGACATTGAATCTTCCTTCATAGGAGATATACTTGAGTAGCTACTTCATTCCATGGTGGTGGTAGACTCTCTCTTCATATTCCATTATTGTCTTCTATGTATTCCTCTTACTCCAATAAGAATTTATTCTTGGAAAAAGTGGCTTCTTTCCTTTCTTCTTTATCCCAATGGAAATCCTCTTGGAATCCCAATGATCCTATTGATTGTCTCATCATTAAAAAAATATAACCCTTTCACTACAATTACATACTTGAGTTTCCTGTAATTTTGTAAATTCAAGGCAAATTCTAGAGCAATGTCATCATCATAACCCCTTAGTTTCTCAAAATATCCTAGACGATGACTGTTTTGAAAAATATCCACCACCTCAAGGCATTGATAAACCCTAGTGGGACATGTAGGTGCCCTTCAATTGAACCCTTCCTCCATTGTTATCAAAAAGATCTTGTTGTTTTTTTATAGAGAGGGTCTTTCTTGTTAGATCTAAGACTTTTGTGATTCATAATGTAGATAGAGGCCTTTCGGATTAATCACATTATTAGGATTTGGTCGACGTTTCGAACCAACTAACCTTGAGAAACACAATCTAGTGGGAATAATTACTACAATTAGGATTTCAATATAAAATTTGGAAATAAATAGCCAACAAAGAAATGTATATAGCATGTGCTCGACAAGAATGTTCAACAATGATTTTGATAACCATCGATTTATTTATTTATTTTGAATATATAGTTATGGAAAATAAAATTGAACCAATCTTTCCCTTGAGTGTTATATTATTCTTATGTTACGCTTTATGTAGTGTTATCTATGGTTCCCTATAGGAAACATGTGCTTTGGCTATAGCAGAAGTTGATGACTTCAATGAGGGAGAGTTCATTTGTAGGAAAGAAATGATCAAAGGAAGGGTGTCAGGTTAGTTTAATTTTGGCTTAGTGTGAAACTTTTTACTAATATCTCATTGTGATGTCCTCTGTCACCATCACACTTCACTCTATTTCCACTTAAGACGCTTCATACTTAACATTCTTTTGTCACCATCAACTAGTGATTTCATGTTGCTTGTTCATGAATGCAATTTTCTTCATCAACTAATTATGAGGGTTTCTTCATTTGCATGCAATAAATGATCAAAGGAAGGGTGATGGGTTAGTTTAAGTTTATCTTAGAACACAACTTCGTAATAATATCTCTTTTTATTATCTTATGTCGCCATCACACTTCACTCAATGTCCACTTAACACACTTCATACTTAACATTCTTTAGTCACCACCAACTAGTGATTTCATGGTGCTTGTTCATGAACACAATTTTCTTACTAATTATGAGGCCTTCTTGGGTCACATCGTGTTATTCCCCTCGACACATGGGAGGTTGAGGCTTGAGTCAACTGGGGTGTAGTGTGAGTCTTTTTTATTATTATTAGTAATATTTTTATGCTTGACCTTGCATGAAAACTAAATGAAATTTTGTGAGAATATGATTAAAGAGGAAAAGTAATAAAAAACAATCTTATTTGAGCAAAAATATGTCTAAATTGGAGTTGATGAAGCTATATTACTCATTCTTTTCCATTATTGCAATCTTTTCCTTCTAGTTAGCTGTATAGTTTTATGTCGATAATCCTATAGGAGTGTAAGGAATCTTATAGAAATGCTAGGATATATATATATATATATATATATATATATTTTGAGTGTGAGTGGTATGCTAAGGATATTTTGTTCAAAGCATGGTGGCTTGCAAATACATAATATTGTGATTTATATCTTTATAGTATTATTGTAGGGTTCATGTAGAAATACGTTTGTTGTGTAGGGAATCATGTTGGTGGCCACCAAATGATGAAATGATTGTTTTGGAGGCTAGAAAAGGTGGAAAAAGTTTGGAAGATGATGAAGATTATGTCAAGATAGTATGCTAACAAGATTTGTGATATGGTATGGTGGTAAGATGGTATGATAGTGTGGTATGATGAGCTATATATTTATATATCTATAAATATATTGTGTTATAAATGATTGGCTGATAGCTATGGAAGATAACTTGTAAAATGAAGAATATAAATAATGGTAAATGAACTACTAAAATAACAAGTCTATTGGTTTCCTCACAAATTCTAGTACCCTTGTTATCATCTATTTTATATCTAAGGTTTTGCTTGAATGATGTATCTTTTTCGATTGGTACTAAGATGACTTGTATTGTTTGGCGCGTATTATTGGAATTTGCGAGGTTTTGAACTTATTATCATATTTCCATTACATGATAATTACTTGTGAACCTTGTCAGCATTAAAAATTTTATGTTATCTTTTTTCATCAAGCAATTACCATAAAAACATGAAGATTATAGAAGACAATATAACACAAGATATAGGCTCCAACCAGGGGAAAACCCCTCCAACAGGAAAATGCAGAAAAAGTCTCTTCTTATAGAATCATATCAAATGAGATATCAAAGACCCATAACCACAAAAATTCAGCCTCTAGATGCATAGCCAAAAAATTCCTTCCTTCCAACAGATTTATCAACAAGAGAGCAACAACAAGAGACAAACCAAGGTAGATCTTCCACAAACCCCAGCTTCAAACAGAATTACTCTCTTCCAAATTTTTGTCCACCACTTTGTCCCTACCCTTATCTGTGATATTTTAGACCAAAAATCCATATATGTGTGTTTGAAAATGAGCTTCATATATCCTCTATTTATACAATTCAGAGGGGTGAAAATAGACATGCCCGTTAGGGCAAGGTTGACTTAACATGTAGGTTGACTTGGCATCTAGACGGGTTTTCATCCTAGAAATTTACATTTAAAATTTTCTTGTTCTCTTTCTTTTACAATAGGTCCAAAATAGGACTTTGACTCTTTGACTAAAAAACCTAGAAGCATGAAGAACATGCTTATCTAGAAAAATAATAATAAATTTTCTTTTTCTTTTCTTTTGATTTTTACATAAAAATACACAATGGTACAAATTACGAAGACCGAAACTAGTTACATTCACTCGCTCTTAACTAGGGAGGTATTCCTAATTGTACACCCGTTATAAGGATATTCTGAAACTAAAATATTCTCACAAGAAGAGTCATATTAATAAGCCATATGTAAGCATTAACATTATAACCAACACTATATTTTGATGCCTAACTAGACAAGCTATACTTCATTTAAGAGCATTAAGATGGGAGGCTTTATGTGTGACATCACACTACCTCTAAGGCACATAAGCCATCCAGATGTTCACTAGGTATGTCCCTTTAGGATTCTTCTTATCTTGGATTCCCAATCCTTAAAGAATAACGGTCCTCTTCGACCACTCTTATCTTGGACCCTTGTCCTATCCTCAAAGAGTGTTAGTCCCTTTCCTTTCTTGGATGATTTATCCTCAAAGAAACCATAGATGCTTATCCAATCATTCACCATTCTCTCTCCAAGGCATTCACTTAGACTTACAGTTGTTAGTCCTAGTCTAGTGCATGAAACATAAAGAAGAGAACGCACATGTGATGTCCAACATCACTCTCTCTCAACCAAAGAGGATATCCCTAATCCCTTTTGATTGTGGAATGGATCCTTTCTCTTGTTCTAGGAGACTCCTTTACTCCCTCTCGAATCTAGAGGATATTATTGACCGTCCTTTTTCTACTTCATAAGCTCTTTGGCTTGTTTACATAAGAGTTTCAACCACCTATTTTTTATGGAAATAGTTGCATGGATCCCTCTTTCCTTCACATCTCATTACATCGAGCTTGCTTTCTTCCAGGGTATCATGGAGCCATCTTCTTCCTTTAATCTTGTGATAGGATCCAAGTCATTAATCTTGCACATCACTTTCATCTAGTCATCATCAATGAGGACATTATATTAATCCTTTGCAAACTTCAAGTTGATCATAGCTTCTTCATGAAAGTGATCTCCTTGTTGTTGTATGAACTTGACCTTCATGTTATCTTCTCAAATTTCTACATTTCAATCCCAAGGTGAACATATCTTGACTTCATAATTTCCAAATATGTTGAGCTTGCCTCAACATTCTTCATATATTCCTACAATATCCTTCCAGGTAGCAAAAAATTATGTTAACCATATAACCAACATCAATTATTAATATTAGACATACCTCATCACGATGACCTTCACATCAAAGCATCAACATCCTTATGATCCATCTCCACATGAATCTTCATTTATGCATCAGAGTGCCCAAGGATCGAACTTGATTACCAAGTAACAATTTTCTTTTGGAGAATATACTAGATGTTGATCAACATTGTTATATTTATGTTATGCAATCTTGTGAGAGAGTCTTGATCTCTTTCCATACCAAATCATGTCACATTTCTTCTTTCAGATATCATGCATCCATAAGGAAATCTTACCAAGCACATTTTATATTTAACTCTTTCTGCAAGATTTTTACAGATATGAACCTTTCCTAAAGAGTTACTTACAATATGCATAACTTTTCTTTTCATACAATCATCTAACCATCCTTTCTAAATGAGCTTACTTCTTGACCACCTGCATTCAATCCTTCAATAGTATTGATTCCATATTATATGGAATATATACCACGCATAATACTACTGCCAAGAAAATTCCAAAATGATGATTCTTATAGGATCTTTATGATCCCTCTTTGAAAAATGACTCCCTCTAACATGATGTTAGAAAATGCTTCGATGAATAATAATATGAAATATGGTTCCAATTTTCTCATTCTGTTTAAACTAGATGATCTTTCCCAAAGCAAATCAAATAAGTAGATAATAATTTTTCTACTATCGCATGCTTCTATCTATGATGTCATGCTTCATAACAACAAAGATTCTTTTATAAAATGCAACGATGCATGTTTACTCTTTCAATCATCAATGAACTTGACAATATCGATTCCTTCAAGGTCCTTACAGTTCCCTCTTTCTATCATGTTCATTATTTTCAGGCACAAGAACTACTTTTGCTTAGACATATCCTTCTCATCTTGCTTCCTTCGTTATGTACCTGAAATATTCAATGTTAAGTACAACCAAGCAAGATGTCAAAGATAGAAGCATGATGTCAATGTTGTCAATCTAGGGTTTCTATGGTATGTCAGAGGGTGTATTGCTAGGGTTCTTAAATACAAGCCCTAAATTCCTTGATCTTATCCTTGATAAAATACTTGCTTTTAGCAGAAACATCAACCCTAGGGTTTTGATGTCACAACCTAGGGTTTATCTAATTCAAACCTAGCTAGGGTTTACCATATACACCAAATTATCTGCAAACCCTAAATATTTTAAATTCAATTGCAAAGGTTTTTAAGAGGGAATGAACATAAAATAAGGTTAGGGTTTTTTGCCTTTTTCTAGGGATTCCTAATCCAAATCCTAACTAGGGTTTAAAAACCCTACATACCAAAAGCATAAGATTTACAATCCCAAGATTTATATCATACAAAATATGCTTGCAAAAACCTAAATACTATTCAGACCCTTTTATTATAAAACAAAGTGTACATACCTCATACCTCTTTCTTTGTAAGGATTCGATGACTTACTCTTTAACGAAGGTTCACATATCATTTTCCATGTATGTTGTCAAGTCAATTTTTAATCATCGTATCACACATCAAATATTGCTTTAGGTCGACTTTGCGTTGTTGCTATAGATATTATTGCCAATACATTGTTGTAGTTGTCAACATCGTCTCATGGTTATCTCCAACCTTACCGTCAAGCCAATCAGATCTGAACCATGTCTCATAACTCCGAGCCATTGTTTATACGAGCTTGTGCCATACATTCTCATTGGCCCCATGACGATATTGTAAATAATATTTACAAATTTGAGCCACTATATCAAATTGTCAAATTATAGTATTGTTGCGTAGGTTTTCCTTTGCTGACTAATCTGTGTCACTTTGAAATCATGAACGAGTCATCACTTTATGGGCCATTTTTGTGCGAGCTATACAAGACAAATTATAGTGAATATTGTAGTGAGAAATATCACTATATAGATTCCAACTTCACATAAATCATTTCTCAACAATGTTAATTTGAGTTATGAAGGTATATGTAAGTCAAACTTCCACATTTATTCATTGATCTAGGAGTGTGTCAATGTATACATGCCACAGACCTTCGTATTTTTACAGAGATTGGGAATTGCATTGAAATAATGACATAATTTTGTTTATATCATAAGGAGCCACAAGACCAAAATGCGAGATTTTACATAAAGATATAATCAAAGGGTCGTGAGTTTCAAATTAACAATTTGAACCAATGAGAATTTGTCACCATATCCATACAATAAATTAAGATAATCATAGACACATATTTATTTGAGACCTTTGCAAATTCCACCTTGAATATACACAAATTTGGTTGGGACCTCTGTGAATTCCACAATGTTAATTCCATAGAACATGAGTCACAACAATTTTGAGAACCACAATCAATAGTTACTAGTGAACAAATTTTCTAGGGTTTCCAAAGAGACAAGCTCTTTATAATAGGAAGATCACGAAATATATCAATCTCTTGAGTACGAGAGCGAGCCATTTTGATGAGTTTGTCCAAAGTGTAGAGATATTGTTCTGACCTAACCATTATTGATCTTTAGACCTCCTTGATCAACCAAAGATTTGATACCATGTTGGAATTTGGGAGGTTTTGAAGTTATTATCAGATTTCCATTACATGATAATTACTTATGAATCTTGTTAGCATTATAATTATTATATTATCTTTCTTCAACAAGCAATTACCAGATAAACATGAAGATAATAGAAGACATTAGAACACAAGATATAGGCTCTAAGCCAGGGAAAAACCCCTCCAAGGGAAAACCCAAAAAAATCTCCTTATAGAATCAAATCAAATGAGATATCTAAGATCCATAGGCACATAATTTTTGCCTCTAGATGCCAAACCAAAAAGTTCCTTCCTTCCAGCAAATTCATCAATAAGAGACAACAACAAGAGACAAACCAAAGTAGATATTCCACAAACCTTAGCTTCAAATAGAAATCCTATCTTCCATATTTTTTTCCACCACTTTGTCTCTACCCTTCTTTGTGTTATTTCAGACAAAAAATCCATCCAAGTGTGTGTGCAAATGAGCTCCATCTATCCTCTATTTATATAGTTTGGAGAGGTGTGAATAGACATGTCCATTGGGGCAAGGTCAACTTGACATGTAGGCTAGCTTGGCATCTAGAGGGGTTTTTGTACTAGAAATTGACATTTAAAAATTTATTTTTCTTTTTCTTTTACAATAGGTCCAAAATAGGACTTTTACTCTTTGACTCAAAAACCTAGAAGCATGAAGAACATGCTTATCTAGAGAAATAATAATAATTTTTCTTTTTCTTTTCTTTTGTTTTTTACATAAAAATACACAATGGTACAAATTATGAAGACCGAAGCTAGTTACATTCTCCAACAGGTCCTTAATGAGGGTTCTTGCATTCAATGGCAACAGAAAAAAATATACTTTTTTTTTTGTAAGGTAATGGTAGCATCTATGATTTCCACCATTATCTTGCTATACTTTGCCTAAAAAGGTTTTCTTAGTAGAGGATTTTATTATAAACTTAAAGCTACTTTTAGGAATGTTTTGAATTAGAAGTTTGTCTTTGGATGCCTCAATGAGGATTTCACCTGTGTATTTATTATTATTATTCATTGTTTATTTTATTTTAGGGCTTGGGTGGATTGGGAGTATTGATGGTTCCAATCACATCAAAATCATGTCCTTTACCTATCTTTGTAAACTCTTCCCTTATCATAGTTTTTTTTGTAGATCTTAAGCCTAAAACCACTCACAAAAGTAGAATTTGTTCTTCATCTATGGTTCTATTTTTAACAAAGAAACCAAAATAACATTCCTAAACTATGTATGGACCAATCCATTTGGTCATGAGTTTTCCTTTGAAATCCTTGAATTTAGAATCATATAGTAGTTAACAATCTCCTTCCTTGAAAATCCTAGGTTTTCTTCATTTATCATGCTAGATTTTTCTTTGTAGCTATATTATTTTTGTGTGGGAGAGAGCTTGCATCCTATATTCATCTAGTTCATTAAGTTGTTTCCTTCTCTCTTTCCGTGCATCCGTCAAATCCATGTTCAATTGTGAGTTGTCCTGAAAGTGGAAAACTCAAATTCAATGAGTAGTATGGCTTTCTTGACATAAACCAACTCATTAGGGGTGAATCTTATATTTTTTCCATGTTTTGTTCTATGGCCATGTTGCTTCTATAATTTTGTCAGCCAAGCATTTCTTTCTAATCCCGATTGTCTTAGTGAGGATGTTCTCTACCTTTTTATTAGTAACTTCAATGTGTCCATTGGCTTGTGGGTGGTAACAACTGGACTTGTTATGGTGGATGTGGTGCCACTTCATTATTCTTTGAATGAGGTTGGAAGTGAATTGATCACCCTAGTCTATAACTTTCTCCCTTAGAAATCCAAGTTTGAACAAAATATTTACACAAAATATTTTCTATTAAGAACTTAGCTACCTTTTTTCCTATAGCTAATTTGACTTCCTTTACCTCAGCCAACAAAGTTAAGTAATTAGTACATACGATGATGTATTTATTTTATCCTCAAGGAGGATAAATGTGTCCTATAAATTCATTACCCATTTTTTCAAAAAGTTATAATGATATTTGTGGTTGTAGTGGCATACTGTAGAATTTCCTGCAAATTATCTACAAATCTATCTCTGAGATCTATGTAGAAAATTTGACTGTAGATTAACTTGATAATGAAATATACCAAAGCAAAATACTATAATCTACTTCTACTATCAAACTTGTGGAAGCTTAAAGATCAAGCTGAATCAGAGCTGAACACATATAACCATAACAAGAAGAATCAATACACATGAAACACATAAAATACTCTGGGGAAAGCCTCAACTAAAAACCCCGCCATCTATATTATCATACAAGGTGGAAATATCTCAGTATTACACAAAGCTTTAGCTCTCACAACTATCCATCTCTCAGTACAATCCCTCACTGCTGCTCATAGACAGAATAGATAACACATATGCCTTCTCCTCTGTCCTCCAAGCCTCCTATTTCCTTGTGCTATTCCTCTGGGATGATTCACCTTCAACCAAGTGGAACACTGCTCTTACACACTGTAAAACTGCGCAATCCTCAAGAAATGAATTCCTTCTGCATGTAAGAGATATTCTCATAGGAATATTCTTGCAACTGATAGTACACTGTCCCTGCCTTTAATCTCAGCTGGGTCTTTGTCTGAACTGACATGCATGAGTTATTTATGAGAGAATATTCAGTTATCTGGAGTACACTAGTTTCATGCATGCATGCATTAACTGACTGAACTCACAATTAGTTCCTCAAATTGTTTGGAACTAATTTAACTGGACATAACTCAGTTAACTGAGCTAACTAATTACAACTCAAATACAACTCATCCTTATCTCCTTAATTAAGGGATAATCTCCTTAATTTAAGGGATAACTGTTGCATGACTTCACAAAGACTTCTAGCTTGAATTTCTCCAACTAATTAACTCAAGATGAATTAATTAATTATTTTTCAAGCAACTGGTGAGACTAAATTTTAATTTTAATTCTCAATTTTAATTCAAGGACAAATTAAAATTGGAATATTCTGAATGCTATTTTTAGCATTTCTTGTTGCTATTCTCAACACTCCCTCTCAACAAGAAAGGAATTCAACTCGATCCCGATCCTGAACCTTTGGAATGTTCTGCATGCAACACTTCTCTCTAGTGTTGTTGCTCCAGAAACTACAGAAACAAAAAAAAACATCCAACTTGAATCAGTATGATGCATCGGTCATCAAAGTCTCTGACTGTTATTACCTCCGTCGACTGAAAACTCTGCGCTTCTGTTGACTCAACCTGTCTGCACTGTTGTCGATCCTTCTCTGCACTCTTCAGTATCTGACTGTTCTAGCCTCTGTCACTTTGATCTCTCTTTGCATCAATCCCATTGATTCCTTCCGCTACTATGTACTTTGAGCTCCCGTAGCAAGGTACGATCCATGAGATAAAACCTCTCAATGGACCCTACCCAATTTCAGCCTTCTTGAGACTATCACTTCACATCGCCCCACCTCACACCTAGAGGTATGGCTGCATGAGATCCCTCTGCTCACTTGGCTCGAAATTCCCCCCTACTAGAGGTCTCTGCATGAGTGGATCCCTCCACTCGGTCTCCTCTCAGCATCTCCAATTGTGGCTCCTCCACAATTGTCTGAGACTTCTTTTGGGACTGCATGTTGAGAGGTAATTTACTCTCCCTCTCAACCACCAAGTCTCTAACCTTTGCCTTGCTCCTCAAGGCTTTGCATGCATCTTGTACCTCAAGTGCATATAGGTTCTTGGCTAGCACACCAATCTGTTTCATCTTTCCCGCCGTCATGAAATTTTCTGGAAAAAGAGCTGATTTTAAATCAACGATATCTCCCTCATCCGAACTCCGATTCAGCCGATTTTTTTTTTGAATTTGGGTATTTTTCGCAAGGAATCCATATCTGCTATTTGTTTCTGAAAATTTTTCACAAAAAATTTCAAATTTTCTGTGCAAATTAGCAGCCCTTTTTTTAGTTACCTTGAATTCTCTTCTTCGTATATTGTTCACTACTCAAATAAACTTTGCTCTGATACCATGTAGAATTTCCTGCAAATTCTCCACAAATCTACCTCTGAGATCTATGTAGAAAATCTGACTGTAGATTAACTTGATAATGCAATATACCAAAGCAAAATACTATAATCTACTTTTACTATCAAACTTGCGGAAGCTTAAAGATCGAGTTGAATCAGAGCTGAACACATATAACCATAAGAAGAAGAATCAATACACATGAAACACATAAAATACTCTGGGGAAAGCCTCAGCTAAAAACCCCGCTATCTGTATTATCATACAAGGTGGAAATATCTCAGGATTACACAAAGGTTTAGCTCTCACAGTTATCCAACTCTCAGTACAATCCCTCACTGCTGCTCATAGATGGAATAGACAACACATATGCCTCCTTCTCTGTCCTCCAAGCCTCCTATTTCCTTGCGCTGTTCCTCTGGGATGAATCACCTTCAACCAAGTGGAACACTGCTCTTACACACTGTAAAACTGCGCAATACTCAAGGAATGAATTCCTTCTGCATGTAAGAGATATTCTCATAGGAATATTGTTGCAACTAATAGTACACTGTCCCTGCCTTTAATCTCAATTGGGTCTTTGTCTGAACTGACATGCACGAGTTATTTATGAGAGAATATTCAGTTATTTGGAGTACACTAGTTCCATGCATGCATGCATTAACTGACTGAACTCACAATTAGTTCCTCAAACTGTTTGGAACTAATTTAACCGGACATAACTCAGTTAACTGAGCTAACAAATTACAACTCAAATACAACTCATCCTTATCTCCTTAATTTAAGGGATAACTGTTGCATGACTTCACAAAGACTTCTAGCTTGAATTTCTCCAACTAATTAACTCAAGATGAATTAATTAATTATTTTTCAAGTAGCTGGTGAGACTAAATTTGAATTTTAATTCAAGGACAAATTAAAATTGGAATATTCTAAATGCTATTTTTAGCATTTCTTGTTGCTATTCTCAACACATACCATATCTTTTGGTGGGTTTTTTCATCCTTTGACATTCATCACAATTAGAGGTGTGTGAGCATCCTTATGGAGGGAAGGCTAGACATAACTAGCCTGTAAGATCTTGTATTTTGTTACTTTTGCTACATATTGTCCTCAACACAACCTATCATGGCATGATTCTAGTATGTCATGTACCTCATCCTCCCTCACAGATCTTCTCATAATCTGATTTGGTCCAATTTGAACATGAATCCTACAACTAATGTGTAGAATGCACTATGCCTAAAAAGTTCACATCTTTCCCTATAGAAAAAGTGTGGAGGAAACATCCATGTTGTCATATAATTGGCTATTTCTACAAACTGATGGGTATGTACCAAGATGGAAAAGAAATACTCATATAGAAAGTGGTCATCTATCATCCCTTCATTTGTATAAATTGTTAATCTTAACAAAAAATATGCAACAATATTTTCTTTCCCTGGCTTATTAATTATGGTTAGATCAACTTGTTACAACAATATGAGCCATCTAATAATTATGCCATTGATATCAAGTTTAGTCATTAGGTATTTGGGCAACATGATTATTGTGCACAAAAGGTTTGTAACTAGTAACCTAGTTCCTAAACATATTACAAGCATAAAAACTACAAGAATTATTTTTGGGTGACTATGTAGTTTATTTGTACATCATCTAGACTTTTTATGATAAAATATATTACATTATACGCTCTATCCTCTTCTTGACCAAGAACTACTCCTACTACTCTTTTTGGGGCATTGATATGGATATGGAAGGGTGGGTTCGTATTAGGGCCTTATAGAAAAATTATTTATATACGTTTATACCTTATGCAATCAAAGGCTTCTTGACATTGAGGTGTCCAAAAATTGATGGCTTTGGCTAGCATGGAAAACAAAGGAGAAGCAATTTTGATAAATTATTTGATAAACCTTCAAAGGTATCCTGCATGGCTAAGGAAACTTCTAACATCCTTTTGCTTCCAAGGGTTGAGACGATGTTTTGATATCTACTTTGCTTGGGTCCACTTCAATTCCTCTTGAAGATAATAGATGTCCTAAAAAAATCCTTCATTCATAAAGAAATGACATTTTTCATGAATAAGGGAGAGATTTGTTTCTTCACACCTCTGAAGAACGTTATCAAGATTCGTGAGGGCCTATTGAAAGGAGTTTCGATACAATGTGAAGGCATCCATATAGATATCTATAGTGTAATGGATAAGATCTAAGAATATGTTGAGCACAACACTTTGGAATGTGGCATGAGTATTGCACAAACCAAAAGGAAGAACATTATAGGCAAAGGTTCACCAAGGGTATGTGAAGGTGGTTTTATCCTGGTCTTTAGGCCTAATTTGTGTTTGATTATATCCATTGAAACCACCAAAGAATGAGAAGTATTAATTTATTGCGAGGACATCTAGAACTTGGTCAATAAAGGGAAAGGGAAAATAATCATTTTTAGTGACCTTATTAAGCTCCCTATTGTCTACACATATTCTCCATTTCCCATTATTTTTTGGGACAATAACTAAGGGTGATATCCATTCAATTACAAAAATTAGATAGATGAACGTAACATCTAAAGATATTTGTAACTCTTCTTTGACCATATCCTTTGTTGTAGGGTTTATTTTTCTTTAGGGTTATTTGATGGGTTTGTTATATTCTTTGATACAAATATGGTGAGTGCAGGTTGAGAGTGGATGACCTTTATCTCCCTATAGTCCCATGCACATGTTGCAACGTGTTATTTTTAGGATGAAAATCAATTATTTCACTTGATCATTAGTAAGAGTGGTGCTATTTTTCAATGTTATATGGGTATATTTTTATGGTTTTGCTAGTAGGTTTATCAGATTCAATAGTGAATAATTCTAGCCACAAATTATTCTCTTGATTGCTATAATTTTCATTTGTTTGTTTATTGTATAGGAAATTTATTTGCATGATAATAGGGTATTGATTTCGCAAAAAAATGGATATTAGAGCATCTTCCTATATCTTAGGGATTTTTCAATTGTGCAAATGGGATAGGTGGATGTGTGAATAGGGCCTTCATCTTCTTTCTCCAACCATGTGGGAAATTCTACTTTAACTAATGTCTGAGTAGGAGGGTAAATTATGAGCCATTTTTGGGACTGTCCATTGGTCTTCCTAGAATGAGCAGGTACCCATTAAACCTAGTTTTTGGTTGTAGGAATAGAAAGTTTGTGCGATACTTGTTGGGTGTAGTATAGGGTCTATAAATGCACCAACATTTAATTTGACAATCTGGATAGTTCGTGAACTTCGAGAGACAACACTAGTAATGCCAGAGAGAAGCCCTGACAACCTGCAAAACAAATGCTAGTCTATCTTGTGGATTAATCTCATCAATAGATGAAATCCTGCACTAAAAGAGAATCCGAGAAAACACCAATCCAAACAATTAAATCATGCGGGAAATAAAAGCAATCAATGTGAAAGGAAATTCTAATTACAAGCGAATAGAAGGGAAATATGAACTAGAAATAAAGCAGTGCCGACATAATATCAAAAACACTGTAAATGCTGGAATAAATTCAAAACCAATTCAAAACCATTCTACTTGCACTAATTCTACCTGCACTAATTCTGTGTAAGGTTAACTTGAAAGCATCAGCAACATAACAAGGAAATTTATTGTGTAAATGAACTTATGAAAGGAATTAAATTAATATGAATCTCTCGCCTTCCTTGTCATGAAAATAAGTCTTGCAAACTGTCCAAAAGTTAAAGGAAACTTATAATGGTAATTAAACATTTATCGATATCAAACATAGTGTAGTTTCCTTATTTATAAATATCGGCTTTCAAAACCATAAATACTCAAGTCGATCTCAGGTTCTGGAATATTAATTAAATGGCTCTAGATCAATTTGAGTTGAATGTTAGAGCTCATAAAGGCAGAGTCGGTCTTGTGGATTCAGACAATCTGGAGGGAAACGACGTTTATTTAAAATATTTCAAGTGCAAATATGATTAACGATGCAACAAATGAAATAATTTGTAAAGGAACAATTTGCAGCAATTTAAATAGCATTAACTTGAAGAAGGAAACGAGACTGAAAGTGTTACACAGTAAACAATAATCTAAATGCTAATTAATTAAAGAACTGTAGAGCGATGTCGAGTTGGTCTGGTGGCCAACCCAACTAGCTCACACCCTCGCTTAACCTGGTTCACACAGTAATCATAATCATTAGATGTAATAAATGGATAGACAAAGCATGGATAAAAATTGCTTCAATTAATTTCTTAAAAAACAATATTTACATGAAGCAGACATCGACTTAACTCCAGCAAGCAGGAGAAGCGATCCACAACTAGAATCCGCCTGCTGCTACATCGGGACATCTTCTCCTCCCTTTTGTGCCTCCTTTCGTGCGCACTGCCTCTGGATCGGTTTACGAATTCCTGTTTATCTAAAAAATTGACTAATTGAATGACTCTTGCTCGAGGCAGTTTCTCAAACTTATATAGGCATCGATTTACAATTTGGGGCTTTTCAACATCCAATTAAAATACAGGAGGGAAGATTATTAGTTTTAACAATCTGCCAAATTAAGAATTAGTTTTGTAACTAAATATTGAAAGAGGGAATGATTCTGGTGAATCGTTCCTCTTTTCCTGGAGTAGCTGTTGCTGGAAGGTGCGATTCAACTTCTTCCTTGAATTGCTTGTTCAAATAAGATTAATTTCCTCAGCAAATTAGGATCGCCTGGAGAATTTCTATTTTAGGAATAACCATGTTGACTCCACATCGGATGGGCACAACGTTGCATCATCACAACTTTGCGTAGCTATAGAAGAAAAATTATTTAGCGAAGTTTAAAACCATCCTACGTAATTTCCAGTTCAACTCACAACCTTCCCATGCCACCGGGTCATTTTCGGATTCCTCTGAAATGGAAATCCGTGATTGGCCAAAATAAACATGGTAGATCCTCCACTGAGAACAATATTTCCATATATATTCTTTCTGATATCCACATCACACTTCATGATGGAATTGTATGTTGTCTCGTGAATGCCAGCAACTTCCATTCCAATTAGCGAAGGTTGGAACAAGACCTCAGGGCATCTGAAACACTCTGCACCAATGGTGATGATCCAATTCCTTCACGCAATTTCAAGTTTCTCAAAGAAGGGACATGCACATTAGCTCTTCCATTGAATTAGTAAAATGAGAAACCCCTTCATTCAATGGTAGCAAATACTTGCATAATATAAAGACATGTACAAGAAACTACAAAACATTTCTTTCATTTACTGCGTGCAACCCTGTATTGTTAAGACATAGTGCATCAAGACTACTAGGGATGCAGCAAAGTGCTTTTGAGGAAGGGAGAAGTAAATCTTCTGATATAGCATCCAAGAAGGCAGTAGTAAGGCCTGCTGCATGCAACATTGAAAAACAAGTCGGATCTTTATGAATTAGTTCACTCATAAGTGTCACTGCCGAAGAGAAGATGTCACCACCGAATTTATGGGAATGACTGAATAATCTGCTCCTTGAATGATTCCCACCTTTCACCCTCATAAAGTTCCCCAGTTGGTAGCATCTCCATAATGTTCGATTGGGATGTTACCTTTGCAGTATTGAATGCAACAACCTTGCAATCAGGAAGTATGCATTAATTGGATGTGTGGCACTCATCACAATCATCTTTCTGAGAGAACCACTCACACAAACCAACAACACTATTTAACATTTGAAGTAGACAATGGTGCTGGAAGCTAGACAAATAACCAACGGCCCAATCCTTCTTCCATAATGTGCAGAGATAGCAGAAATATTATCATAGAATTACCAATAACATTTGCCACACTTCGAGCCCTATGAACTGGAGGGTTTGAGTATAGGTACAACTTCACATACAATGATATCAGTGTATGCTGCTAACAAAATACCACTGTCTTCATGAGCAGAGCATAAGACCAGGTTTGAGTTCAACATAGTGTAGGAAGCCCACTGTAACTAGTGCAGGAATCCCAATTGGTGCAGGAACGTAAATGCAATGGTGCAGGCATGTCCCAAAGTATAATCAAACCAATTTTAATCCTGCAACATACAAACCTTAATTAAACTCTTATTAATGCTATTTTAATCCTATTAAAATAGAGAGGTAACAAATACTCTTAAAAAATAATCATTTATCCAATTGACAACATGAGAGAAATAGATAAATAAGACAAAACAGAGACCCAACAATACTCCTAGGAATCAATGGAGACCATGATATCCTCTATCACCCCTTTAGGTTCCACTATTGATCTATCAACAAGCTGAAATATTGTAATGGTTTGCCTCAGACAATATTGAAGATTGAGTTTCAACATT
Organism: Pinus tabuliformis; assembly: GCA_031772625.1. NCBI lineage: Eukaryota > Viridiplantae > Streptophyta > Pinopsida > Pinales > Pinaceae > Pinus > Pinus tabuliformis. The sequence goes on from CM062817.1 coordinate 1,602,345,489, forward strand.
TTCTATTTTTTCATGACGTTAATTGTAACACCTAGGTCAATCAGGGTATTTTGAATTGAGACTTGGTTGATTATATGGACATTTACTATATGATTCCCTAGATCCAAATGCTTAGGGACAATTAGCCTTCCAAGCATAAGGTTTTTTAGCTTCCTTATGCCATTTATGGTACTGTCATCCTTCTTCTTTCTCATAGGCCTCCTATTAGATTGTTCCTTAGTGTACTTGTTATGTATGGGCACATTATTAATGGCCTCGAAAAGAGAATTTTTTACACACAATGTCTTAACTTCTACTAAAATTTCAATTTCTTCAAATGTGTAATTTTTCTTGGTGGTTAATATTTTAAGATAAGATGAAACTTTTGGAGTTTATTAGGGAACATGTTCCTTCTTTTATTCTTATAGATCTTTAGATGGCAAGGGAGTAAGAGGATCTGATAATGTCATCCCTAATCTAAGATTAATTTCTTTGAATTCTACCGAATAGGTTGTTGATAAATTTAGGGGTAGTTAGATTAGGTGATTTCTCTTCTTTGATAATTGCTTGTGATGTATTTTTACTAAATTTTATTATCTTCTTCTTTCACTTGATTATTATTAGTATTCTCTTCATCTAACAACTACCAAACCATAAAGAACAATGAGACAAAGGACACAAGATATAGGTGATCAAATAGGGCCAAAACCTCTCCAACTAAGAGGAAAACCCACAAGAATTATTCTCTTCTTATAGAATATTCAATTGACGAATTCCAAGACCTATAACCCTTGACCAAGACCCTCTATTACCAAGTCAAACCTTTCTTCCTTAACGCGCTTAACTTTTGCAATTTTCACCTCCCAGCAGATTATTTTGCAACTTTGACATGCCCATCAAATTCTTCTACAACTTCGACCTACCCAGAAAATTCTTCTGCAACTTCGACCTACCCAACAAATTCTTCTGCAACTTCAACCTACCCGACAAATTCTTCTGGAAATTTGACCTGGCCAGTAAATTCTTCTGTAACTTCTAACTTCTCAACAAAATCTTCTATAACTTCGACCCAACAGTTTCTTCCTAGCACTTTGACTTCCCCAGCAACACTTTGACTTGTCTAGCAGCACTTCGACTTGCCCAACAACATTTTGACTTTCCCAACAACACTTTGACCTGTCTAGCAGCACTTCAACTTGCCCAACAACATTTTGACATTCCCAACAACACTTCAACTTGCCCAACAACACTTCGAATTTCCCAACAAATGTGGAAACCCTAACATAAGAGAGAGAGAGGCCTAAAACTTAGATCTTGCTTTTCTTCTCCTTTTTTGTCCTTTTCCAACTTTTATCTTGACGAGATCGAACTTGATTGACTGAATCTCCAAATGAGGTCAAAATTCCTTCTGTATATATTCTTTTGAGTACAAATTGCTATCTTTAGGTCGATTTGTCCCTTCATGTAGGCCGACTTGATCTTTGCATTATGACAAGGTCTTGGAGGGTCTTTTGACTCAATTTTGACTGACATAAATTCTTTTTACAATATGTAACATGTCCAAATGGGTCTTTCATACATGACAATGACTTTCTTGACTTGTAGACTCAATGAAAAACCATATAAGCTCTAAATGGAGCTTTACCTAAAAATAAATTTCCCTTAAGCATGAAACCCATGCCTCAAGAATAACAAAAATAAATTTATTTTTCTCTTTTCATTAAATACATAAAATCATGATTACATATGTCATTATGAAAACTGAACCTAGTTACATATTTAAACACTCCCTCTTAACTAGGGAAGTATTCATAATCCATACAAAGTACTTGCACATTCTCAATCTGAAGAATTCTCATACAAAGAGTCAAATTGGTAACCCATATGTTTTAGCATCATACCAACCATCATTGTCACATAAAAAGGCCTTAAATAAAAACTCTATATCTCCATAAGATCAAAGCACAATGTTGGTGAGACCAGTGACTTATAGACACCATAATCATTGTCTCTCAAAGCACATACCCCACCTGGGTGTTCACAGAGTATGTCCTTCCAGGACTATTCTTATCTTGGATTCCTAATGCTCAAAGAATATAGTCCTCTACGACTACTCTTAGCTTGGATTCCCTACCTCATCCTCAAAGAGTATCGGATGCCATATTCTTTCCCAATCCTCCATTCTTTCTTCCTAAAGTGAAGACAAGAATGATGTTTCTATCTCTCCCTCTCAACTAGGGAGGATATACCCATTCCAATAAAGGAATGTACCCATTCCTATAAAAGGAATGTACCCAAGCTCCCTCTTATCCAGGGACTTGTCCAATCTCCCTCTTAACCAGGGACTAGCTTCCAATAACTTTCTACTCTAGGTGAATATCATGGGACTCTCAGCTGTTTGTGGGGCTCCTTCTTTTGATCTCATGAAGTTTATCCTTTTCGTAATGGAGCCTTCATCATTCGTAGGGCATTGGCCATCCATAACTTTCCTTCACGAGCTACATCAGTCATGTCATCATTCTCTTCATCGGAAAGTGATCTTCTATTCCACATCTAGTTTTTCTTTATACAACTACCTCCTCCAAGTCATGTTTACTTTAGGATCTTCCATCCAACCACATGTGTGCTATTTGTATGTTACGTCTAAAACCCTCTTTTCAGTAGCCCTGTATCGACCCATCCAGATGTTGTTAAAAAAAATGTACATCAAATCAAAATTAACTTTTGTGATGGCTTTTCATCATGACATCTTACTTGCTTGCAACATCAACATCTTGCACATTTATCAGTACATCTCCAAGAATTTATATGTCAAGGGTATCCTTTCTTTACAGACCTTATCATGGTGTTCTTCTTTATGGAGATGCCATGATCAATTCTTCTAGTCATCGAATGTTGACTTCCCTTTTCTTACATGACCATAGTTGCATCTTTCATGATCTCATCTTTCTTTCTTCACATATTTATCCCCAAGAACTTTCATGCATAGTTCCTTTATCTTTGTCAACCACCTCATATTCCATATGAGAAAATATTATGTTGATTTTATCTTTTCAATATGTGAACCATGCCTTCATGCATTTTAGAAAGGAAGAGATCATTGATCATGCTCACAAGGTGGAGCATTTACCCATGTCGTCAGCAACTATATGATACCATGACTTAATCTATCAAATATATACAAACCTCTTTTCTCCTTTTGGTCATCTAGACTTCCTTCAGAAGCTTCCTTTCCTTGATTCGAAGTACTTCAATCAACTTGACCTGCTGCACTCCTTTTTCATCATACTACCATCCTTTTTTAAACAATGTATCCAACACAAGGTGGAATGATGGGTGGAACACTTGCTTCTTCCAAGTAGAGGTGAACCTTCTAATGAATATTCTAACATAAGATCTAGATTATACTCATCTAGAAGAAGCTCCTTTCTCATGATGATGATGTATGGAATTCCTTCTATCATGGTATATGACTTTCTTTCAACCATATGCACTACACATGCTTTCAATGAGGTTACCAAGAGCTACTTCATTTATGTGATGATTGCTGCATCCATGTAGAGTTCTGCTTCAACTCTTCTTTTCAAGCTATTATAATGAGCTCTTGATTCAATCATATACTTCTACTATGGTGCCATCTCCTAATATGATGCATATTGCCATACTTATAATGCCTCCTACCATGGTATCTATTGTTTACAAAACTAAAAAGAACTTAGTGGAGGAGATTATTGGAGTCATGGTAGATATCTCTCACTTCCTACTTCTTTGATTTATTCTTCTAAGGTTCTTCCACTTCTTTGGTGATATGGGCTTCTTCCCTTCCTCTTTTATTGTTTTAGTTATTGATTTTAGTAAAATCTCTCTTGTAGTGCCCATATTCATGACAACCACAACATTGGATTTTTGACAAACTTCCCAAATTTCCTTTTCTCTTAACCATGATAGTAAATGCTTGAACTTGTTCGCTTGGTCCTACATCACTTTTGCTTTTAACCTAGTTTCTTCAATTTACATAATGACCATAGTTCACTGAATGGGGTGGCTTCCTTATTTCCATAGATGCTAGATGTGAAGTTACCTCATTACTCTAGAAGTGAATTGAGCATTGTGGTGGTCATTTCTTTGTTGAAAATTATTTATCCCAACTCCTGTAGTTGGTCTCTTATTTCTGATAGGCTCATAAAGTATGAGGATATTCCATCTTCCTTTGAGATCTTTATTTTGTATAACTCATTCCTTAAATATATCACTTCTCCTGTGGTACTTACGGAGAAATTCTATTAACTTGTCATATATTCCTTTTGATGTCTCCAACTTTAATAGATAAGGTATGAGGGGATGCTTGATGGTTTATATAAGAATCCTTTGAGCCCTTATTTACCCTTTCATATATTTAGCTAGAACTTTGAGCTTCTTCCTTTAGAGGCTTAGTGATTGAACCCTTAACATGTTCAAAGACTTCATTTTCTATGAATATCAAATCCGTCCTCTTCTTCCATGCAAGAAAGTTTGATGACCCAACCAATTTGTTTCTTTCCTTGCAAAATAAAATCATTTTGATAACAAATTCAGTCATAAATATAAAGATACTTAGTTGTTAAGATACTCCTTGATGACACTATCTTCAACTTGATGCCTTCTTGAGTTTGATAATGACGTTGGTAATAGAAGATGTCTTCTTCCAAAAGAGATCCTTGGCTCAAATAGAGGGAGATCACCTAGATTCCTTTATGACGATGATAATGCTTCTTTGTGATTCCTCATATGATAGTGTAGAGTGTGGTGGACTTCCCAAGATACTTCAAATGTAGGGTATTTCTTTGATTGAGTGGAAGATTAGTCCTGTTGTATCTTCTAGAGACAATCCCTGGGTTGAGGAGAGGTCAGTTCCTAGGATATATTAGTCTCTCTTGAAGATAAATCAGTGCAAATCAAGAGATGGATATAAAGTGATTTGGATTTTGGTTCAATTACCTTTCTCAAAGACAACTTCAATATACACATGAACAATGTATCATTCCCCAAGAATAAATGCTCAGGTCTAGTGGCCGATACACAAAGAATACAACTTAATTTTTCGTTGTAGTAAATATGGAAAGAAGAAATAGAAGAAATGAACTTGATGCACGGGTCTGGATAAACACATAATCCCATGCAATAAATCCCAGTAGAATAATGGAGAGATAAAGGAAATGAAATGTAGAAACTATGGAGCACGTTTTAAGGTCTCCAACTCAATATCTCATAGGTATTGTCTGTTAACACATAACATAGATAAATCTACAATCTAGTAGGTATCGTCTGCTATCACATAACATTAGTAAATTTGTGATTTAAGAGTGAATCCAACAACTAAAATTGCACAATTTCTGAAGAAGGAAAATACAAATATGAAATGATATACTGAGGTAGAACACATAATACATATCTCAAATGCCAGAATTGCCAAAATCTTCTTCATTAATCTTCGAGAATGGAACACATGTCACAGGCCCAACTTGTGGGATTTGCAAAAAAATAACAACCCTTGAAACCAGGAAAATCGAACCCTTCCTATTAAGTTCCTCTTCCCTTTTATAGGGAGAGATTTCAAACAAACAATTACAAAATATCTTGAATGCTCTAGCTATTTGAATTTTCCAACTGTCTGAGCATGAGAGTGGCCTATTTGTCCTAACAAATTTTAATTCCTCTTTCAAATTAAATCTTTACAAAACATGAACAAAATATGAGGTGTCATGATTGACACAGTAAAATATCTCCCTTTTTGATTCCTCTAATTTCCTCGGAAGGACTTAGGATCCCTTATCTAGACTCGCAGTAGGTTGATGATCTTGAGTAGTGGGGCATTGACAAACTGATAACATTTATGCGTCATTAAGCCTTGAGAATGGGCCTTTGATTGATCTCCACGCCGAGAATTAATTCTCAAACACATTGCACAAAGATCAAAATGTACAACAACATGGATTCTTTGAACTGATGGCAATGTTCTTCATTTAATCCCCTATAATGCGCACATGACATCAGGGATGGCTTACTTCCCTGTATAAGATATGACCAAGCTTTTCCTTGCAAATTGTTGACCTTCTCGCCTTGACCCAACGATCTCTGCAGTCACCATTACTCCTGCGACACCAACCATGTGCACACATTTAATTAGTTTTCGAACCATTCATCCTTCATGCTCTTTTTTCTACACTATCATGGACCAATACATCCTGTAACATTTCCATAGTGAAATTTTGGAGTTGTCGCAACACCTCATAACTTCATTTAAAATGACATTACGAAACACAAAATTTCGATGCCTTTAGCCTGATGTACTTAGCTCCTTATTGCTCATATACCATAGAGCCACCACCTGTGACCATCGATATAGTGCTTGGGGGCTACACTATTGGAGTCTTTGACCATCGTAACTTTATTTGAAATAAACATTACGAAATCGAAAAATTATGATGCCCCTAGCTCCTTTTGTGCTTAGCCCCCTTATTGTTTTTCCTTTATAGGACTAGGTGTCGTGACTGTAGTTTCAATGCTGAGGTGCTAAGGTATTTAAAATCCTTCCAGGGCCTGTTTCCCTTTGTAATTTCTCTTCCACCCCCGGTTCCTTTAAGTTTCCCACAACCATGAGCCATCAACACATCATAGCTCCCTTCCTTGGAAGTTCTTCAAAATTTATTTACAATGGAGTTACGAAATCCTCTACCTTCGATATACTTCCGTAGCACCTAGGTGTTGGCCCTTGTCTCCACTCCAGGTTTTTTGTATTTCTCATGACCACAGGCTAGTCCTCATCGGAATCCCTCTCATTGGAACTTTTTGAAAAAACTTTTATAAAGTTATTATGATATTTCCAACCTCTGATATGCTGACCTCCAAGGTGACATCATGATGATGTCATCATTTCCATGTGGCACCACCTGAGTGGTGACACTTGTCACCCAAATTCACCCCATTCGACCCTCAAAAGTGTCAAAATTGACTGACACGTGTCCACCGTATGATCGTGTCATGTTGATGTCATCTGCTTCATCAACCTCTTGGAACCAATTATTTGTTGCCATGTGTCCTCCGAAGGAGAGAGAAAAGGCCCTTATGTTCCTTGGTCTTCCAATGATTTTCTTTGTATTTCCCCCGCTCCACGAACCTAAACGCATTTGAAAGAGTTTCTATTTTTAAGGAGTTACAAAACTCTGACACTTCGAAGTTAAAAATGATTGACCCTCCAAAATTTGGGTTCCGATGTGTCAAAATTTTTCTGAAATTAGGATCCAGATGGTCAACCTTCCCCTTTTGATTTCGGCTTGATCCAGATTTAAACAAGAATGCAACAAATTACAGATATAACCATACATATAGAGATGCAACATAAATAATACTCCATTTCATTACTGTAAAATACTGAAATATGCTTACAAACAAAAATGGGAATAAACTAGCTAGGGCGATGGTAGCTTATCTCTGAGAAGAGATGTGGTGGCTACATGCCTCTGAACTGTGTTACAATGAGGCTCAAAAGCCTATTTATTGTTGAGAAACAATGGAAAGCCCTAAACATCCAAAAACCTAACCCTAGAAGATGAAACGCCAAACTGTGGTCCCCATTTGGGTAAATTGGTACATCAACTTCCTGGGGTCGTAACTTTGGCATACGATCTCCATTTGACGTGCATAATATCTTGTTAGAAATATTTATCCGAGAACTAAAACTTTGGGAAGGATTGATATGGCTCCTAGTTTTCCCAAATAACGTCGTTTAGGGCCTCAAAATGGCTCCGAAAGTTCAAGACCCGAAAACATGCTAAAAATAGTAAATTGTGCTACAATTAAGGAAACTGAAAAGCTGAAAGAAACAATGGTGGGGGTCTAATTGGACTTGGCGGATGGCCACAAATATCCACCTGGGCCATTCCTCCCCCCTTAGGAAGCAATGGTCCCCATTGCGTTGAGTTCCTCCATGAGATGAGGAAACTTCTGCTGAATTTGGTCCCTGGTGAGCCACTTGCCCTGGTGAAGGAGTTGGCCTGCTTTGACAACTCGATACAGTTGGATATTATGCTAGCGAGTGTGCTTGATCTATGTGTCCACGATTCGATTAGTTACATCTTGCTCCATGCAATCTGGATTTAACTCTATGGGTGTGAGCTGTTCTGCAATGTCGAATGTGTCTAGTAATGGTGGAAAGTATGGTCGAAGGCAGTCCACATTGAACACTGGGTGCAGGCCAATGAATGGGGGAATGCTGAGCTCAAATGCATTGTCTCCCACAACCCTGGTAATGGTGTAAGGACCATATCAGAGTGGTCTGAGTTTCCGATAGGCTCTGGTAAGGCATTCCTTTTGCAAATGCAACCAAACTTTGTCACCCACCTGAAACTTGTGAGGCACCCGATGTTGATCATGTCGCTGCTTGTACTTGGCATTTTATTTCTCTAGAATGTTGTGGAACTGCTGGCGAATATGTTGGACGTGCTCAATGAAGTTGTTTTCCTTATCTGTTCTGGACTGGACATGAGCCTAATCTGTGTGAGTAGTTGCAAATGGCATGGCCACATCAATGGGACATAGTGGCTAGAACCCCAAACCCACCTAAAAATGGTTGTGACCAGTCGAGCTGTGGAGAGCCCGGTTGTAGCTGTGCTAAACATAGGGGAGGCTCTCATCCCATGTGCATGGATGCTTTGAGTTGTACATGTGTAGAATATGTATGATCATCCTGTTGACAACCTTTTTCTGTTCATCAGTTTGAGGATGGAAGGCTGTGGACTTAATGAGTTTGGTGTCCAGCATCGACTAGAGACTGGACCAAAATGTACTGAGGAACCTACTATCCCGATTTGAGATGATAGACTGTGGGATCCCAAAGTGTACCCACAATCGTTCAAAGAAGAGTTTAGTAGTGGCTTCTGTTGTGATATTCTTCTTGCAGGCCACCATAATCACCATCTTCGAGAACCTGTCAACAACCACAAAAACACAGCTGTTTCCATGCTTAGTAGAAGGAAGGCTCGACATGTAATCCATGGAGATGGATTCCCAAGGTCGACTAGGGGTAGGCAGTGGGGTATAGAGGCCTTGCTCCTTAATGGTCAGTTTTGCAATGGCGTAGGTAGTGCACGATCTGATGTACTTCTTGACATCCTGTCGAAGATTCGGCCAATCGAAATACTTCTGCAGTACTGCCACCATTTTCTCGACCCCAAAATGCCCAACAACCCGACTGTAGTGTGCTTCCCAAATCATCTTGGCACGCTCGCTTGAAGGAACACAAAGGTGACCTAGGTGGCATAACAGGGCATCTTGGAGGTGAAAATCTGGAACATGTTGACCCTCTAAGAGTGTCTGGTATGTGTGGCTGAATTCTGGGTTGCTTTTGTAGAGAAGTGGCCAATCAGAAGTCTCGTGCCCACAAGAGTTGAGCACGGTGGTTAATGCCATGATTGGTGGTCGACTGACGAAATCTGAAACATTATTGGTGCTACCCTTCTTATACTTGGTATTCAAATGGAACTATTGTAGGTATGTGGACCACTTCTGATGGCGATTATTCTGTAATTTCCCTTGGGTCTGTATGAACTACAGGGGCCAGTGGTCTATGTGGATGACCGTTTCCTTCCCCAAAATGTAATGCTTCCATTGTCAGTAGGCCTGCACAATGGAATACATCTCTTTGTCATAAGTGGGATACTTTCGGACTGTGCCTGAAAGTGTCTCACTGTGATATGCCACTGGATGCCCCTGTTGACTAAGGACTAGCCCAATAGCATAGTCAGAGGCATCTGTCTCGACCTCAAATGGTTGTTTCAAGTCTAGTAATGCGAGCACTGGTGCTGAGCAGAGATGATCTTTCAACTCTGTGAATGCCTTCTGTTGAGATTTAGACCAAAAGAATATTTCTTTCACTCCTCCCTTGGTGACTTGACTTAAGGGCCAAGTGATATGAGAAAATCCCAACACGAACATGCAGTAGAAGTTGGAAATACCTAGAAATTTTCAGAGCTCTATTAGAGTGGTTGGAGATGGACAATCCTAAATGTCTTGGATCTTGGCTTGATCCACATGCACCTCCTGTTCATCAATAATGTATCCCAGATACTGAACCTAGGTCATGCTAAAAGTGCATTTCTCCAAATTGGCACATAACTTGTGTTGCCGCAGTGTTTGGAGAACCTTTCGGATGTGGTGGAGGTGCTCATCCAAAATCTGGCTGAAGATCAGGATGTCATCCAAGTATACCACTACAAATGAGTTGGTGAATGGCCGCCAGATGTCATCCATTAGCCTCATGAATGTTGCAGGAGCATTCGTCAATCCGAAAGGCATAACCAACCATTCGAAAAGGCCCTCCTTGGCTTTGAAGGCAGTCTTTCACACATCGGAGGGTTCGATTGATACCTAGTGATATCCTGACTTCAAATCGATCTTGCTGAAATATTTCCCCCCCTTCAATTGGTCCAGAAGGTCATCAATCCATGGAATCGGGTAGCTATTACGGAAAGTGATCTTGTTCAGCGCTTGATAGTCAATACAGAGTCTCCAAGTCCAACCCTTCTTCTGTACCAACATGATTGAGCTCCCACAGGGTGATGAACTCGAACGGATGTGACCTTTATACAACAGCTCCTGAATCTACCTCTTGATTTCATTGTTCTCTAGAACGGAGTGCCAATAGATTGGTCCATTGGGCAGCGGCGCACCTGGGGTCAGAACGATGGAGTGCTTGACCTGACAGTGTAGAGGAACCCCTGCGGGGAGGTGAATATGTCCTCATACTCCTCCATGACCTTGTCCATCTGTAGTTGTCCTGCGGAGGGGCCCTGTCTGGAGGTCATGGTCACCGTCTTCTCTTTCCTTGAGGGCGTATCATTAGGAATACAAATTTTCCGGTTTTTGGAAATGAGCTTACAACATTGCTTTGCAGTAACCAAAGAGATGGCAGTACGCGGTGCTACCTTCGATATCTTGTACAACTTATTTCCCAAAGTAACAATAACAACACAGGGCCTTGATTCATACACAGCATGTCACTTCCACAAGTATGGTTGTCCTAATAATACATCACAAACATCAAGGGGAACAATGTCACACAATACCTCATCTGTGAAGGGCTTGATATTGTAGGGAAGGCGACACTACTGGCTCACGCGAAGATACCGTCCTTGGTGAAGCCACCCGATGGTGTACGGTTGTGGATGTACTGTGTTCAGTAAGCCCAACTGCTTCATGAACTCTGCCGAAATGAGGTTCTTTTGGCTCCCGTTGTTGACAACGAACTGTAGCGGGGAGCCCTTTACCCACATCTAGGAGTGGAAGAGACGCTTCTCCTCCTTCTGGATCTTTGTGGTGGCAACGGTGGTGTTGGGCTTCACATTGATAATCTGCTTCCCTTTGTCATTCCCCTTGTCGGGTTTTAACTCATAGTCAGAACATGCATTTTATTTTGAAACCTTTAGCTCGGCCACCAGTGACTGCTTGGCCCGACACTCACTTGTGTTGTGAGTGGAACTCTTATGGAACTCACACCACTTTCTCGTGTCCTTTTTCAGCTTCGTAGCACTGTTCTTTGATTGCAGCTTTTGCGGGTTGTCTTGGGCTACCCCACCTTGGCTTTGTCCTTTGTTATGCGGTTTGGGGGCACCTTTCCCTTGCTTCGGATTCACAGATCCAAAGTCTTGCTTCTTTTGTTTAAACTTTTGCTCGATCTTGACGACATATTGGTATGTCGTGCCAAGCGAGGAGATGTTCAGGAATTCTATTTCTTCCTGGATGTACCTGTGCAGGCAGCCATGGTATTTGACTACTAAATGCTACTCCAAATCCTTGATACCCAACTTTGTGCGAAGGGTTTGGAAAATATTGGTAAACTCCAGCACGTCTTGGTCCCTTCCCTGCCGCAACGTGGTCCACTTTATGTATTGATCCTCATAGCTTTCGACAGGGTAGTACTGCTCTTTGTTGGCAATCCTAAATGAATTCCAAGTGGGTGCGACTGAAAATAGTGAGGCCGTACTTTCATCCTTTTGCTCGCAGTAGGTTTCCCACCAGTCCTTGATGTGGGGGGCAACTTTGAGAAAAGCGAAAGTAATCTTTTCCCGGTCGGAAAAATCATGAACAAAGAAATACCCTTCTAGAAGATTTAACCATTTATCTATGGCGTCTACATCCATCTGACCCTCAAATATGGGAATTCCAAAGTTAACTTGTACCTTAAAGGGTGTGGCACTTCCAGAGTAGTTGTTGGAAGTAGATGTGTCGCCCCTGGGTACCCGCTGAAGGATTTGGGAAAAGTTGTCCATCATCGCGTTCCTTTGTCACTCGAGGGCCTCTTTGAGCAAGATTTTGATAGGATCTCCTACCCCCTCATCTTTATTTTCATCCGTCATGGGAGACCGTCGAGATTTGTGAGGCTGGTCTTGCAATGGTTCGACCAGTTCAATCCCTAACTCCTTATATCCCAACCTCGTTAGGGACATGCAAAGAAAGACAGAGAAAGAGCAGACCTCTTTGATACCACTGATATGGATTTAAACAGGAGTGCAACAAATTACATATATAACCATACATATAGAGATGTAGCAGAAATAATACTTCATTTCATTACTGTAAAATACTGAAATATGCTTACAAACAGAAATGGGAATAAACTAGCTAGGGCGATGGTAGCTTATCTCTGAGAAGAGATATGGAGGCTACATGCCTCTGAACTATGTTACAATGAGGCTCGAAGGCCTATTTATTGTTGAGAAACAATGGAAAACCCTAAACATCCAAAAACCTAACCCTAGAAGATGAAACGCCAAACTGTGGGCCCCGTTTGGGTAAATTGGTATATCAACATCCTAGGGTCGTAAATTTGGCATAAAATCTCCATTGGATGCACATAATATCTCTTTAGAAATATTTATCCAAGAACTACAACTTTGGGAAGAGAAACATTAGTCCATGGATCCATGTTTCTCCCAATTTTCCCAAAAAACGTTGTTTAGGGCCTCAAAATGACTCTGGAAGTTCAGGACCCAAAAACTGCTAAAAATAGTAAAATGTGCTACAATTAAGGAAATTGAAAAGCTGAAAGAAACAATGGTGGGGGTCCAAGTCGAATTGGCAGGTGGCCACGAATATCCACCTGGATCACGACTATGCTTTATTTTTGACCTTTGATATCTTTAAATCCAAATTACGCTGCCTGCCGATCCTTTCGATATTGGGCCTCGATGGTTAGCCATCCCTTTGGATTTCAGATTTAGGATTTTCCTTTGGCTAACAAAGATTGCACCCATCCTTTTTTGTATTAGGAATGAAGAATATGACCATTTGACATAACCCCAAGAGGGTAATACATGTGACAACATTGACTCCAATTGCAGATAATGTATTGCAAGCAATGCATTGATAACCTGCAGATTAGTGCATGATATCCATTGCGCATGGAGTGATTTTATTCAAGTACATAAAAAGAAAAAATAGAAACAATAAGAACTTAAAGTATTACTGGTATGTACAATGGCTCACCGGTATATACAGTGGGTGAAAATGGATGTCTTTAATGTTGGAAATAAATTTTAAGGAACTGCCCATTCATAGGATTTTTAAGCACTTTACCATCCAAATTTTATAGTAGGAAAATGTTTTTTACTTTTGCTTCATATATCTTGAAAGGTCCAAGCCACAAGGGATCAAAGTTCCTATGTTTTCCTTTGTCCTTGCTCCTAACATCCCATTTAAGCATCAAGTCTCCTGGCTGTAAAGATTTGTCCCTTTCCCTTTTTTCAAAAAGAGCCTTCATCTTTTCCTGATATTTTGTTATGAAACCAGCTCAAGAAAAATATAGAAAAGATAGATCAACGCCTTAGAATTCAGCCTCTTCGAGGGGGCAACCTCCTTTACATTACATAAATGAACAATTCTTGGATGATTCAAATGACAAAACCTCCTTTCTATATATAGGAGTCTAAGGAGTCACAATATAACCCAACTGACCTAACAATAATAATATAAAGCCACAAAAATTACAATAGAGGGATTCTATGGGGAACAATAATAACAATATGGGGATAATAGGGGCACAACAATATTAATAAGGGGTACAACTACAATAGTAATGGGGTAATCACTAGTATTATAGGGACCCAACATGCCCCTCTCCTTCAAAAAAGTGTTGTCCTCAACACTCGAGAAGTTCTGGATGCTTCTGTATAAAATTCTCATCCTCCCATGTGGAATCTTCAGCGGATAAGTTCTTCCACTCGATAAGATACTCCGAAATTGATCGATTTCGTAGCTGTCGAGTTCTTGTTTCTGTGACTGCTTCTAGTTCCAATATAATTTTTCCTTCCTCGTCAAGTTCTGGCAATATTGTTTGAACTGGGAGCTTGTCACCTATAACCTTCTTTAAACATGAAACATGGAAAACTGGGTGCAATCGAGAAGCTGCAGGAAGCTCCAATTTGTATGCCATGGTACCAATCTTTTGCAACACCTTGTATGGACCATAATACTTTGGTGATAATTTATTATCCTTCTTAGATTGCTTGAGGGACATTTGCTTATATGGTTGTAGCCGTAGGAATACCCAATCACCTACATCAAAACTTCTTTCGCTACGATGTTGATCTGCCTGTTGTTTCATTCTATTCTGTGCCAACACGAGGTTATCCTTTAAGAGTTGGAGGACTTGTTGTTGATGTTCAATGTGATGTTCCACTGCTTGAACCTTAGAATTTTCTCTTAAATATGATGTGATGGATGGTGGCTGATACCCATTAAGTGCCATAAATGGGGTCATTTTTGTTGCTGTATGGAAGGAAGTGTTCTACCACCATTCAGCTAGAGGCAACCATTTGACCCATTTTGTCTGTTTATCAGATACAAAGCAACGAATATATCCTTCCAAACATTTTTTTACTATCTCAGTTTTCCATCAGATTGAGGATGATAAGATGAGCTATGAGATAACTGAGTACCAAGACAAGAAAATAATTTTGTCCAAAAATTTCCAGTGAAAATGGGATCTCTGTCACTTACAGTAATCTTTGGGTTTCCATGTAGCTTTTGAATTGTTTCCATAAATGCAGTAGAAACTGTACTGGCTTTAAATGGATGTGATAATGCACAAAAGTGTGCATACTTGGTAAGTCTGTCAACTACCACCATGATGACACTCTTTCCCTTAGACTTGGGTAAACCTGTGATAAAATCCATTGAAACCTCCTCCCAATGTTGGCTTGGAATGGATAAAGGTTGTAATAGACCCGATGTCTTAATTGTTTCAACTTTATTTTGTTGGCAAACCAAACATTCCGCCACAAACTTTTGAATATCTGATTTAATGCCATCCCAAAAAAATTCCTTCTTAACCCTGTGGTAAGTTTTTAAAAATCCTGAGTGCCCTCCTATGGGAGAAGTGTGCAATTCCATAAGAATATTTTGTTTTAGCTAGGAATTCTCACAGAGGTGAAAGCGATCTTTGTACCATAATGAATCATTTTGCCAGCTAAATGTATCAGACATACTAGAATCTTGTTGTAACTTTCGAATAAGTGCCCACACTTCTTCGTCATTCTTCCATTCCTCCCTTGCTTCGTTTATCCAATCTGGTTGGATAATAGAAATGGCGCACAACAATGCTTCCACATCCTCATCCTTTCTTGAGAGTGCATCTGCCACCACATTTTGCTTCCCTTTTTTGTAGATGATTTCAAAGTCATAACCCAACATCTTTGTGACCCACTTTTGTTGCTCTTCAGAGGATAATCTTTGTTCTAAAAAGTATTTAAGGCTATCATGATCCGTTTTTACCTTGAAGTGTCTTCCCATTAGGTAGGGTCGCCATTTCTTAAGTGCATGGAGTATTGACAACATTTCCTTCTCATAAATAGCTTTGTGTAAAAAATTTCCCTTGATTGGACGACTTTCAAAAGCAATGGGTCTTTCATCTTGCATTAAAACAACACCAATTCCATTTCCTGAAGCATCACATTCCACAATAAAGGTTTTTGTGAAGTTCGGTGTAGCTAAGACCGGTGCTTGGCACATTGCCTCTTTAAGATGTTCGAATGCCTTTGTTGCTTCTGGAGTCCATGAAAATGCATCTTTCTTCAATAATGTTGTTAGAGGTGCTGCTATTCTCCCATAATTCTTAACAAACTTGCGATAATACCTTGTCAACCCGAGAAATCCTCGCAGATGCTTTATGGAAGTGGGAATTTTCCATTCTTTAATGGCTTTAATTTTGCTAGGGTCTACCTTAACTCCTTCATGAGATACAATATGACCCAGATATTCCACCTCTTGTACTCCAAAGAAACATTTGGATCTTTTTGCATATAATTGTTTGTCCTCCAATAGTTGTAGCACCCTGTCAACATGTTCAACATGATCCTTCCAAGACTTGCTGTAGATTAGTATATCATCAAAAAATACTAACACAAATTTTCTAAGGAATGGTTTGAAAATTGAATTCATCAAACCTTGAAATGTTGAAGGTGCATTGGTAAGGCCAAAAGGCATGACCAAAAATTCATAATGACCCTCATGAGTTCTAAATGCTATTTTCGGAATGTCTTCAATCTTCATTCTGATTTGATGATATCCTGAACGAAGATCCAACTTGGTGAAGTAAATTGATCCATGCAATTCATCCAGTAATTCATCAATGAAAGGAATGGGAAACTTATCTTTAATAGTGAGCTTGTTGAGCTCCCTATGATTCGGACACATGCGCCATGATCCATCCTTCTTGTGCACCAATACGACTGGAGCAGAGAAAGAACTTTGACTTGGTTGAATTATACCAGCCTCTAGCATTTCTGCAACCATATGTTCAATTTCACTCTTTTGGGCATATGGATATCTGTACGGCCTGATGTTTGGAGGAACACTTCCCGGAATCAGATGAATAGCATGATCATGATCACGAATAGGTGGGAGACCTTTGGGAGTCTCAAATACCTTGGAATGATTGTCCAAGGCTTTTTGGAGATCTGAAGAAATAGATGATTCCACTGTGGACACATCTAGCGAACATAATTGTGCAATTACACCTCTTTGTTCCTTTTTTAGAAGCTTTGTCATACCGTTAGAGTTAATTCAATTTCCTTTCCTTCCACAGAAAATTTCATGAAAAGTTCTTGAAAATTAAAAGCTATTGTACCCAAGGATTGTAGCCATTGGACTCCTAGTACAACATCAGCACCTCCCATTGGAATGGAAAGCATTGGGCTAGTCAATACATATTCTCCCATGGATATCTTGATATTATGGCACTTTCCCGAGCAATTTATTGTTCCTCCATTTGCAACCATCACTTGACACTCTGGTGCTGGATATAAGAAGCAATTCAATTCTCTTGCTACCTTACAATGAATAAATTTGTGGGTACTTCCTGAATCAATCAACACTATTACCTTTTTCTTCTTGATTTGTCCTTCTATCTAGATGGTTTGAGGAGTGGTAATTCCCGCCAATGAATTACAAGATATGGTCGGATTCATTTCTTCTTTATCTAGGCTTTGTTCCTGGAGTATATCCTCTTCTTTTGACCTTTCTTGCTCCTTTTCTTCTTCCTCTTCACAATCTATGTAGAATAATTTCTTCTCAGCACACTTATGACCTTTAGTGTATTTGATATCACAACTGTAACAAAGCCCTTTTGCTCTTTTTTCTTCCAATTGTTGTGTTGTCAACCTTATAGGTTGTGGAAGACTAGCGGCAACAACACTTCCATCTTTATAGTTGTGAGTGGTATGCTTCCTGGTTGCCATAATTTTGCTTTACATTTTTCTTGCTAACCTGAATGCCTTCTCTAATGAATCAGGTTCCCAAAGGCGAACATCATGTTGGATATTATCCTTTAAAGACCCTATGAACACATCAATCCTATGCTCCTCTGGAATATCTTTTACCCTTATGTTCAATTTTTGGAACTCCTCAATGTGCTCCATTATTGAACCCTTTTGTTTGAGACTTATCAATTGGCTAAAAAAAGTGTTGCTTTTTGTATCCTCATAATGTGCTATCAATTCTTCCGTAAAAATTTCCCAAGTGATAAATTGTTTACGAGAGAAAAGCCATTGATACCATACAAACTGATTTGGTTCCAAATATAAAGTTGCAATACGTACCTTTTGTGTGTTTTGCACATTATTGAGATCGAAAAATTGCTCCATCTGTAATATCCATGTTGCGGGATCCTTGCCATCAAACTTCCTCATATCATATCTCCGCAGATATAGCCCGAACAACTCTGAAATTCGGACTCGAGGTTCAATGCGATTTCTTCTCAAATGGGTTTTTTTTGCAACTTCTGAAACGTCGTAGAAAAAAAGTTATAGCGAAAATGCCATGATGACCTGTTTGGAGCAGCGAAACCCTAGAATCCAAAGCTTTGATACCAAATGTTATGAAACCAGCTCAAGAAAAAGATAGAAAAGATAGATCAACGCCTTAGAATTCAGCCTCTTCGAGGGGGAAACCTCCTTTACATTACATAAATGAACAATTCTTGGATGATTCAAATGACAAAACCTCCTTTCTATATATAGGAGTCTAAGGAGTCACAATATAACCCAGCCAACCTAACAATAATAATATAAAGCCACAAAAATAACAATAGAGGGATTCTATGGGGCACAATAATAAAAATATGGGGATAATAGGGGCACAACAATATTAATAAGGGGTACAACTACAATAGTAATGGGGTAATCACTAGTATTATAGGGACCCAACATATTTAACCAGATTCTGAGTTACCTCCCCCCTGGTTTCTTAAAGTTCTACTAGCTAATTGATTCTCCTGGTCATATATTTTGTCTCCTCCTCAATATCATGCAGAATTTTAGCCACTGACATGGATAGTTAGATAGGTAAAATTGCAGTCTTACCATACACTAATTCAAAAGGAGACTTCCCAATTGACCTCTTGGCAGTAACTTTGTTGGCCCATAAAGTAAATTTCAGTTGAGTGTCCCTGTTTTTCTGATTTTCTGATATGGTCTTTCTCAGGATCCTCACTAGAGTTTTATTCAAATATTCAACTATTCTATTCCCCTACGGGTAGTAGGTGGTGGAGTGCCCCATGATGATGTTGTAATTTTGGCAGAAACCAAGAAAATTGGTATACTTAAACACCTGAGCATTGTTAATGAAAATCTTCCTTGGACAACCAAATCTAGCAAGGATACTCTCCTCCATAAAATTGATGACCGCAACATCGGTGGCATTTCTTGTTTGGATGGTCTCCGCCCATTTCGTGAAATAATCAGTGGCTATAAGAATCCACTTGTGCTGATTGTTGGATGGTGGATGTATTTCCCCTATGAAGTCTAGTCCCCATTGCCTGAAGGGTTCCTCTACAAAAAAATGGATCAAAGGGAGGAGTGCCAACTTCTACTTCTCTGCAAAAATATGACATTTCTCATAGGATTTGACATAAGCATGAACCTCACCAAACAACTTGGGCCAATAGAATCTTGCTTTAAGGATCTTATAGTATGTGTCTCTCTAGTTATAATGTCCTCCGTAGCCCCAATTATGGAATTCATTAATCACCTTATGAATCTCTTGTTCTACCAGACATAAAAGAAAAATTCCCACTGGATCTCTCTAGTACAATTGGCCATTTGAAATGACGAACTTTTGGGCTTGCAACCTCAATCCCTTATATTTAACTTTGTAAAAATTCAATGGACATTTCAAAAAAAGTAAATAATGGATTAGATACTTATACTATTGTGAGACAAGGTACTTCATTTGGATATTTTGTGTTGAGGTCTCAATATTGTTTTGTTCCTCCGATCTTCCACCTTTCCCTTCCTTGCCTGTTAGGAAATTTATACCCAATTCCTAGAAGTGAGCCAAAAACAATATTTTATCCAACCCCTGCCCCTTGATCAACTTGGTGGGTTTGATCTCCATGTTGTATTCTTGAATTTTGGAAATCCACTTGCCCCTCTTACCTTCATTGTCTCCTTGAACGAGAATGTATTTCACAACAACAATTGGAACATACGCTATTATATTGGATTGCAGGACGTAACTTCGGAAGCTCTCCAGGGCTTTGAACAAGGCATACGATTGTTTCTCTAAGACATTATACTTCATCTCTACAAATTGCAATGCCTGGTTGAAAAGTACAATTGGATGTTCCTATCCTTCATTATTTTTCTGCAATAGAACAACTGCCACCGTGTTAGGGGAGGCAAAAGAGAAAATGACGAATGGCCTTTGATAATCTGGGTTGGCTAGGACCGAGGCTTCTGCAAAAGCCTTTTTAATTCTAGAGAATGATTCCTTGGCTTCTACAGTCCACTTTACTTCCCTATCCTTCTTTAACATTTCTGTGATTTCTTTGACAATTTCAGCATAGTTCTTTATGAATCTTCTCATAAAATTTATTATGCCCAAGAAAACCTAAATTTCCTTCTTATTTCTTGGTAAAGGAATATTATTGATAACTTCCACCCTTTTGGGATCAATCTTCATTCCTTCCTTTGCTACAATATGGCCTAATTGCTTCCCTTCACTTAAAGCAAACTAAGATTTCTTCGGGTTTAAGGACAGCTAATACCTTCTACGTTTTGCAAATGTGAGCTACAAGTGCTTGAGGTGCTCTTCATCCGATTTAGAGAAAATGGTTATGTCATCCTGATAGATTACTATGAATTTATCCCATTCTCCAACAAATTTTATATCCATCGCTCTTTGGAAAGTAGCTCCAACATTTATGAGGCCGAAGGGCATTCATGCACACATAAAAGTTCCGCAAGGTGTTGTAAAAGTTGTCTTCTTCTAATCCCCAGTGTGTACATCGACTTGGTTGTATCTAGAGAAGCCATCCATCATGGACATCCAGGAAGACCCCACCAGTTCATGCATAATATAACCCATTTTAGGCAGAGGATAGCCATCTTTCAACGAGGCCTTATTCAAATTTATGAAATGTACGCACAACCTTTTTTCCCCATTCTTCTTCCTGATAATAACCAAATTTTCTACCCAATATGAGTACCTCAAAGGCACAATTATCTTAGCCGGTAATGATTTCTTCACCTCATTTTCAATTGATGGAAGTAACATGGGATTAATTTGTCTGAGCTTCTGCTTATATGACTTCACCCTAGTTTTTAGAGGAATTATGTGCTGCATGACACCAGGATCAAAAGTATTGAAATCATCATATGACCAGGAAAACACATCCATGTACTACTTAAAAAGGTTCAGGTAACTCTATTTGTATTCCCTAGGAACTCCTTTAGCTAATTTGATGATTCTCAGATCTTCTTTGGTGCCAATATTACAATCTTCCACATCTTCCTCAAGCTCTTGCTAAGTTGGCTTAGTAGCCACATCATTTGAGTTAAAAAGTATTTCCAATGGAACCAACCCTCTGGTCATGGTATTCTCCTTTACCTGCAAGGTTCTGTGATTAGTGAGAGACCCTTTCCAACTTGTTTGTTGTTCCTTTGTCAACTCCTCATCCTCTTGATTAATCATTGAGTTCAAGAATTCCCTGATAATCTCCATGAAGCACTTGATCTGTTCTTCATCTTCAAACATCTGTCAGTGCCTAACATTGTCTAGTACTAAAGGTATGTACCTGATCTCAACTTCATACCTGAGCAAGGAGTTTTGAGGGGGGTCTGAAATTACTAGCAACAATTGTTAAAGAGTTGGCCATCTGATTTAGTTCTCTGGGAAAGAACTGGATATTGAAGGCTAAGTAAAAATTTTCAACCAAATATCGTACTTCGTTCCTGTAGGACTTCAATCTTGGGTGCTTGGTTTGGCATTGATTTTTGATTTGCTTCACCACTAGCTCTGAATCCCCAAACACAAACAAACACCCAATGTTAAGGTTTTAGCAGCTTGCAGCCCCAACAACAAAGCTTCGTATTCAACAACATTGTTTATGGCCTCAAACTCTAGCTTGAAAGAGAGAGGAATCAAGTTTCCTTTTGGGGATAGCAATAACACACCTGCCCTATTTCCTTCCTTAGAATAAGCACCATCAAAATACAACTTCCATAGCTTGTCATGCTCCGATGATTGTTTACTCCGCTGTAATGAAAATTCCACCTGGGTGTCTCCCATGATTTGAGCATCTTCTTCTAATAGAAGACAAGAAAAATCCTTCTCTTTACCATACATAGGACCATTTTTTGAACAATCTACTTTTGTGACTGTCTTAATAAATCTAGATTCTCTGTATAATCGATGTTACTCTCTACCAAACATCGGACTGGTAGTGTATGTTAGATCCAATTTGACAAAACCCTCAATTTTTGATCCACATGAACTGGACAAAAGCATACAAAATCTTGCAGGGATGTCAGCAACCATAATGTCCATAACTACACTTTTCACTAGGATTTGGGTGAAATTGACCACTAAATCTTTGATCATACCTACGCAGTTTATTCTTTTGGAGTCAAAGGAGTATAAATATTTGTACGGGTTTTTTATCTTCAGTCCCAACTACTCCATCATAGATAATGGAATTAAGTTATGAGATACTCTCGAGTCAAGCATGCAATTATGTAGCAATAGGTCATGAATCACCAAGGTGACATAGAATGGGGCAGTGGAAGAGTCCTGCTCCTCCACATGGGGTCCAAACACAACCATGGGCCTCTCTTCCTGCAGGTTAAGGCTGTCCTACAAGGGGGTAATGGTGGGTGAACTCATAAATTGAGACACTTGAGATTTATAACTGGGTTGTTTCAATAATTCAGTCAAAGGGACGAATATATTGACTTTATCCAACTCTCTTTGAAGATTGAAGGCAGAGGGATTCTTATCAGTTTTCGCAAACTCGACAAGATTTTTGTTCTCATCGTGGATTGGCTTTATTAGTGGGGGAAATTCATCTATTTTGGAGGCTCTAGAATCATTTGGAACAGGGCTATAGGATTCTTTTGTGGTTGGTGAGACATGGTTGAGTGGTTTCTTACCTTTATCTGTTGGCTTTGGCAAACTCAAATGAAGAGTTTATTCAGTCTAATATCACCCCTGGATCTTTTTCTAGATGACCTGAGATCATATTTCCTATGCAAATGGGCTTGCATGAAATAAAAAAACTGTTTGCAGTAACTGTCTATCTCCTCATCATCCAGTGGGGCATCCAACTCAACCCCTTCTCCTACTTGTGCTTCTATTTCATTTTCTCCCTCTGAGAGAGAAGACAACTAGTTTTCTTGAACTTCAATAGTTTCTTCAATAGTCTCCTTAGGATCATCTTCTAAATACAGAGGAGGTTGAATATGGTTTGGTTGATCCTTTATTTCCCTTTGCAAGAGCTGCAAAGGTGGCCTCCTGTATTGGGGATTAAAATTTATGTTGGGAGTTGGCTGACTTGGTTGAGGGGGTTCTGGTTTCCCAACTCCATTTATACAATTTTTTTATACAAATTCTTATTATCTTGTTAATCTTGTCTAACTTCTATTCTTGGGTTTCCTTTTCATACCCCGAAGAACTAGCTTCTTCCTTCCCCACCTCCTATCACCATATTCAACCTTCCCTTTCCACTTTCTAGTGGAGGTGAAATTTGCTTCAACTTCTAGGGAATCTGTTTGGATTTGATCTAGAGTATGTGACCTTCTTTCTCTAAGGGTAAACCCAAACTATGGTTCAAAGGCCCCGACAAAAACCACTTTGGCAACAACCTGTGGGGGTTTAATTTCAGTAGGAAGACTGTTATATAGTTTATTAAACCTCCTTATAAACTTTGAGACATCTTCATTGTGTTTTTTCTGCATTGCATTGAATTTTGTAAGGATATACCCATGGTCCCTTCTTTCCCCCCATTTCTGCATGAAAGAGTTCTCCATCTCCTCCTAGGTATTAATTGAAGCATCTGGTAGATTATTGAACCATTTCCTAGCCTCTCCATCCAAAGACTGAACAAAGAGTCTTAGTACTACATCTAGATGTTCTACATTCATATTCTCAACAAATGCACAAAAGGTTTTATGTTCTTTTGGGATGAGATATCATCCTCTCCCATGAATCTGGGCAGTAGTTTAAGGTAATATTGTGGCATCCCATTAAGAGGTTGTGGCAGGTTGAGTGGAGCATATATATTAAGTAGAAAACTAGGGACAACCATGTTTTACAATGGAGGTGGTAGAAGATTTATCGCAGGGCCTGGTTGGGGAGTTGTATGGATTATGGCTATCTCAGGTTGAGAAGGGCTCTGAGTTAGACTATTAATGAGAACATCTTTAATTTCCTCAACTTTTGGGCAAGTCCGGAAAGTGAAAATAGGTGCACTGACAGAAGCCTCTTCAGATTTTGTTCTTGAGGAAAATGGGTTAAACAATTGACAACATTTTCCTGAATGTTCTAAGGCTTTGGAAGAGGGCTTAGAGGAGTTTATCTCAACCTTCTAAGAGACATAATTTGTCACTTTAGGGAACGCGATCATAGGATATGGAGTAATAGGGGCCCTCTCTTTCTGAGTCCTCCTGGACATTATTTTTTCAGCAGTGAATGCGGGAGGAGTCTTCTACTAAGAAGTATCATAATGAGTATGAGGCCTTTTGAAAGCCCGAACGATGAAGTGAAGATTTTAAACAGTGGAGTCGCCAAGGTGAGAGATCTTCAACCCACACTTCCTTTGCTCACCTGACAAAAGGAATGTACTAATGTCGTACCCAAGGAAAAATATTCTAATTCGTCCTCTACAACAACACCAAAAGATGTTGTAGCTCCTAGAGACAACCCCTGGGTTGAGGAGAGGTTAGTGCCTAGGAAATCTTAGTCTCTCTTGAAGATAAATCAGTGTAGCTCAAGAGATGGATGTAAAATGATTTGGATTTTGGTTCAATTACCTTTCTCAGAGGCAACTTCAATATACACATGAACAATGTATCATTCCCTAAGAATAAATTCTCAGATCTGGTGGCTGACACATAGAGAATGCAACTTAATTTTTCATTGTAGTAAAGATGGAAAGGAGAAATAGAAGAGAGGAACTTGATGCAGGGGGATAGCTAAACACAAAATCCCATGCAATAAATCCCAGTAGAATCATGGAGAGATAAAGGAAATGAAATGCAGAAATTATGGAGCGTGTTTTAAGGTCTCCAACTCAATATATCACAAGTACTGTCTGCTAACAAATAATACAACTTGAGTGGGCCTAATGATTAAGAGTATGTGTTTCCTCCTAAGAGTTCGCAAGTTCAAAACTAGAGGAGGGTAGAGTATGTATGCCTTTGTATACTTAGTAGTCAAATCACTGCGTGGAGGTGGGTCCTTTGTCCCACAAACAAGAGGGTCTCATACACAAATTTGGTGTCTGGCATGGCTGTGACCTTAAAAGTGGACAATAATAATGATAATAAATATACAAACTATTAGGTATTGTCTGCTATCACATAACATTAGTAAATATGTGATTTAAGAGTGAATCCAACAACTACAATTACACAATTTATGAAGAAGAAAAATACACATATGAAATGACATACAGAGGTAGAACACATACTACATATCTCAAATGCTTGGAATCACCATAAAATTCTTCATTAATCTTCAGGAATGGAACACATGTCACAAGCCCAACTTGTGGGATTTACAAAACATTAACAACCCTTGAAAACAAGAAAATAAAACCCTTCCTATTAAGCTCCTCTTTAATTTTATAGGGAGAGGAGTTCAAACAAACAATTAAAAAATATCTTGAATTCTCCAGTTGTCCGAACTGCCCATCTTTCTAAGCATGCAAGTGGCCTAGTTGTGCTAACAAATTTTTATTCCTCTTTGAAATTAAATCTTTACAAAACATAAACAAAATATGAGGTGTCATGATTGACACAGTAAAATATCTCCATCGCTGATTCTTATGATTTCCTAGGGTGGACTTAGGCTCCCTTATCTGGAATCAGATTGGGATGATGATCTAGAGTAATGGGGCTTTGAAGGACTGATCACATTTATACATCATTAACCCTTGAGAATAGGACTTTTAGTGATCTCCACATTGAGAATTAATTCTCAATCATGCTGCACAAAGATCAAAATGTACAACAACATGTATTCTATGAACTAATTGAACTGTTCTTCATTTAATCCCATGTAATGCACACATGACATAAGGGATGTCTTACTTCCCCGTATGAGATAGGACCAAGATTTTCCCTGCAAATCATGGTGCTTCTTGCCTTGACCCAATGGTCTCTGCAGTTGTCATTACTTCTGCGACACCAACCTTCTGCACACATTAATTAACCGTCGAACCATTCATCATTCATACTCTTTTTTCTACACTATCGGGGCCTAATACATCCTATAACATTTCCATAGAGTAATTTTAGAGCCGCAACACCTCGTAGCTTCTTTTAAAATGAAATTACGAAAACAAGAAATTCCGATGCCTTTAGCCCTTTTGTACTTAGCTCCTTATTTCTCATATACCATAGAACCACCACCCGTGATCAATGGTATAACACTTGGGGGCTACATTATTAGAGTCTTTGACCATCACTTTATTAAAAATAAATGTTATGAACCAAAACGTTTCGATGCCCCTAACTCTTTTTGTGCTTAGCCCCCTTACCATTTTTCCTCTATAGGATCGGGTGTCATGATTTTAGGATCAACATTGATGTGCTAAGGTTTTTAAAATCCTATTGGGGCCTATTTCGCTTTGTAATTTTTCTTCCACCCCTAGTTCCTTTAAGTCTCCCACAACCATGAGCCATCAACACATCAGAGCTCCCTTCCTCAAAGGTTCTTCAAAAGTGGTTTACAATAGAGTTACGAAATCCTCTACCTCCAATATACTTCTATAGAACCTATTTGTTTTCCCTTCTCCCCGCTCTAGGTTCTTTGTATTTCTCATGACCACGGGCTAGTCCTCATCAGAACCCCTCCCATCGGAACTTTTCAAAAAACTTTTATAAAGGAGTTCTGATATTTCCAACCTCTGATATGCTGACCTCCAAGGTGATGTCATGTTGATTTCTTCATTGCCACATGACACCACCTAAGTGGTGACACTTGTCACACAATTTCACCCCATTAGGTCCTCAAAAGTGTTGAAACTAACTGACACGCATCCACCGTACGACTGCATCATGTTGATGTCATTTGCTTCATCAGCCTCTCGGAACTAATTATTTTTTGCCATGTGTCCTCTGGAGGAGAGAGAAAAGGCCCTTAGGGTCCTTGGTCTTGTGATGATTTCCTTTATATTTCTCCTTCTCCACGACCCTTGATGCTTTCAAAAGGGTTCTGATTTTTAAGTAGATACAAAACTCTGATGCTTCGAAGTTCCGAAATGATTGACCCTCCGAAATTTGGGTTCTGATGTGTTGA